>VFIW01000118.1:32958-207753 GCA_006386115.1 Globisporangium splendens
GCTGATGGATCTTTCTTTGACGCATCAGCGCGAAGATTCCATTTTCTTTTGTTGACGACGGAGGCGAAGGTTCTGTAATTGACCTTTCCTTTAGACCTATCACTTCTGGGATTCTTATGACCGACGCTGGGCTTATATTGATCAACCTGCTTGATGGTGTGCATGATGTCTGCATCCGAGAAGCCATAATCTCTCATCAGTTCGGCAAACTCGTCATAGTCGAAGAACCCACTGCCGTCGATGTCATATTTGTTGAATACAGCCAGCAGCTTCTCATCTCTTTTCGAGCGAGTGTCAGCTATATCCCTGCTGGGTCCGTCACTAGAATCTTCATCCAAATCGCCGTCAAACTTGGGATCCCGCAATTTTCTGAACTCTTCAAACTCGATGATTTCCGATCCATCGACATCAATGCACGCCAAAAGGGCACTCAGTTCTTCAGCCTTCAGCTTGATTCCCATCCCGACCAAAAATGCGCCAAACTCTTGATAGTCCAATCCGTTCTTGCCTTCAGAACCATACTTCATAAACTCGTCGCGCAATCTCGTTCTCGAACTCTTACTGCTCTGAGCGTCCATCGTCTTTTGAGCAATCTTCTGTTTCACGTCATGTAGGACATGCTCTGCCTTTTGAGGGGACAATGAGACCGTAGACTGTGATCCATCCACCTGATGAGATGATGGCAATGGAGACGATGTCGATGCTGCAACTGGAGGAGAGCGATAGAATAACAAGCCCGATGAGAACTCGTTGTAGTCGATTGTACCGGAAAAATCGCGATCCAAAAAGTCGATCACTTGACAAGCCTCGTCGTTGGTAAAATTGTACTTGGCCACGAACCGTTTGAACTCTTCATAGTCCAGATACCCATTCCCGTCATCATCGAACTCCATGAACACTTCTCGTATACTTTTGTTGTGCCCCATGACACGCTGTCGCAACTTCGCTCGAACCGATTCCATGGGATCTTGTGACTCCGGCGGTATGACAGGGCTGCTCTTGCCTTTTGCTGGACTTGGTGCAATTGCTGACACGCCATTCTCTGTGAGAGGTTGCGCCATTTGTTGTTTCTTGGGAGAAGATTTCGGGTACGCTTGATTTGCTCCCAATTTCACGTCACCTGAGAACGCATGGAAGGATATGGTCCCTTGATTAGCACGATCCAAAAACTTGATCAGACGCTCGACTTCCGTGCCAACAAAGCCATGGTCCCGGGCTAGCGTGCGAAATTGCGGCAACGTCAAGTACCCTGTCCGGTCTAGATCGTACTGTCGAAGCGCGTCTTTGATGTTTTGAGTTTTGCTCTTCAGCAGCACACGCTCGATCACTTTGCGATGGAGATCCTTCATTGCACGCTCTTCCAACGATGAGGTAGTCGTACTGCTTGCTGAATTCGTCGCAGCTTTTCCAGGTGTCAGCTTATGCTTCACGTCTCCGCTCGTATTGTTGTCCTCATCAACCAAATGAAGATTTCTTGATCCGGAAGGACTGGCGAGCAAATGGTTTGACAGCATCATCCCATCTATAAACCCAGAGTTCTCCTTGTCAAAATGGTCCAACAAGAGCGCTGTATCATATGGTGATACTCCCAACGCGAACAAGCACTTGCGAAACTCGGCTACTTCAATCTCCGTGTCGTCGCGACTGGCGTTCTCAATATGCGCGATACATTCCTTGATCGTGCTGGCTGCAGGAAGCGCGTTCTTGTGCGCATCAACACGGAAAGCTGCAAGCGCCTGCCGTACATGGGCTTCGAGCTTCGGCAAGCGCTTGGAGTCGTCGCCGCTTGAATACACTTTTTGCTTTCGATGCTAAACATAAGCGATTTACCAAAGTTAACCAATGGACCATGTATTGCTGAGCAGTAAAAAGCGCCACTCTCACCTCGTCCCCACTTGCTGGAGCGTTGTACCTCTTCTCACCCTTGCGGTCTCCATGACGATTGTCCTCTGGCTCGCGCACGTTTGCGAAATTCGCACTCCGCTTGGAACTCGGAGACACCATCTGTCGTGACTTGTCCGAATTACCCGCGCTCTTGACGTTCCCCTTCGCCAGTCACCTTGCTTTTACGCGGTCTTCTGCATGCCCAAAGTCAAGAATCTGACCCCTCGCAACAGAGCAGAAGGCTCGTTTGTCGAGATGGAGCTCGAAAATAGATGCAATCGGCCAGGTCCATAAATACACGTTCTTAGCGATCAGTCACGCGTCATCTGCTGTCGGTGCATCGCTGCCTGGCGTACAGCAGACTGGGAGATAACAGCGTCAAAGAGCGTTTCCATAGCGCGCATTTCCCATTTGGCATCCGCGCGCATGAAGCCCGCATTCTGTTTGGTTGTGCAAGTGCAAGCAGCACCACATGAATGACCCACTTGGTGTGCCACCCAGTCGCTGTGTGGAACAGTGAGCTTCCAAGTGTTGTATTCAGGCTGTTTACAGTACTGTTTAGTGTCCAGTATGAGATCGAAAAAAGCGTCCTTGATGGGACTCGAACCCACAATCTCCGCCTTCGGAGGGCGACGCCTTATCCATTAGGCCACAAGGACTAGACGAAAGTACTGATTTCCATTTTATATATCAACTGCTTTCTTACAAAAGTACTGATTTTGTAAAAAATACAACTCCGCTATTCGAACCGTATCCAGTACGCTCTCAACACACAGCACAGTACGGGACAGAAAGAAAGAAAGAGAAAAAAAGAAAGAAATACGTCCTTGATGGGACTCGAACCCACAATCTCCGCCTTCGGAGGGCGACGCCTTATCCATTAGGCCACAAGGACTTCCATACTAACAAATATATAAACTATGGCACTGCCACACCACTGTACCAAACCACTGCACGCAAATTCAAAAATGACGTCCATGCAAACACCACATTCCCAAGCAGCACGACGAATACCTACAGTACGGCCCCACTTGCAGTAGCGCCAAACGAGGATGCTCATGAAGTAGGTGCGCATGTGTGCGACGAGGAGCTGGAATGCGCATTTGGTGTGGCGCACACAGCGACCAACACTGTCAGGATGCATCTTGACTTGATGCAAAGGGATAGAAGGAAGGACATGCGATGGGGATGATTCGTTGCAGAAGATGAATTGTTGTAGATTGCGTCATGGACACACTCATACTTTAGCAGCGCTTGGTCCTCCTTTCGGCTACTGTACAGTGTCACGGTGTGGGTGAAAGCTCTTGGGTCGTGTGCGGAGTGAAATGGAACGGCGATGGATGGAGGTGAAAGCAAGAAGGAATGGAGGTAGAGGGAGTGGGGATATTAGTTATTATACATAAATAAGCTAACTATCACGGGTGGTCTATGGTACGGAGACTAGCGGGGCTCTCTGTCTCGCTTACTATGGGTTGTGTCTGCGCATGTACCTGTATGTGGTAGAAGAGCGTCGTCAAATGCGTCTATGAGCGGTGCTCAATATGACGGTCGTCTGGTGCTCGGACTCGTGGCTGTCGACCACGCTTGATGGAAGAAGACGTCATCTCTTGGACTGCTTGCTTAAATAATGGATTTTCGGCGCGCGATGCGCACGAGACTGATGCGCAGCAGCACCATGGCGAGCGCGCGCTGCTGCTTCTTGACGTGGAGCCACTCGCGGTGCAGCACGGCAAAGTGCTGCAGCAGCTTCTTGTGCGCCTCGGCGTGCATCTCGCGGGTCTGCATCATGCGCGTGAGCAGCTGGGTCTCTTCCTCGCGCTCGATCAGCAGCTCCTTGAGCTCGCTCTCGACGTCCATGTTGGCCGCGACGCAGTGCTTGGCGATCGCCTGGTCGCACCGCACCTCCTTGCAGAACGCCTCGATCTCGTCGATGCGCTCGAGACACTCCTCGATCTCCATCGTGTACTGGTCCACCTCGTCGACCTCCTTCTCGATCGCCTTCTTCACGCGCAGCATGCGCTGGCGCAGCGACGACGAGCGCGAGATGATCGCACCGACCGCTTTCTCCAGCTCCTGGCGGGAGATCGTGCGCATGGACTTGACTGGCGGGTGCTGCTGCATTCTGGCAATATTCGAGACTGGTGCTTTGCCGACGCTTTGACGGATGCAGGACGCGTGAAATTGGAGAATGGACGCTTTGGGGCGGTCGTTTCGCTTCGCTTCTGGGTTGTGGGTTGCAGCAGTTTATGCTTTGTTGACCATGCGGCATGAAGAGGCTCACGGCTCAGCGCACATTGCATTGCACGCCGATCTGAACGCATCCTCTTGTCTCTTCCATCCCACGTGGGTTACACAAACCAGCGCGAACCTACACGTACCCACATCCGTACACCTGATATTGCTTTTAAACTTTATGGGAACCCATCCACCGATTTGTAGTCGTAGTGCGTGAGAATATCGCTGAAAACGTATATCTTGCGAAGATGTATATCACGAAATTGCAGCAGCTATCGAAAGGACAGATCTGATTTATTTGTCCATGGATCTCGCTCTCTTCGCTTGCTCTATAGGATCTGACATGTGCACTTCGCGCATCGCATCCCACTTTTTAGCTCTAAAAACAAGGCGCCTGGTCAACAAATCTGTTCTATTTATTACCTTCCATTTTTCTGTCTAGCTCAGCACTGGCAGTGGAACTCAGTTGCGAAAGGTCGGGCACCATGGTCGCCCACTTTCCGCCGCTCTTCGCAGCAGCAAGCGCAAGAACAAACCTCGAACTCGCCTTTCGGCATGCCGAGCACCGAGTTCTTTGCCGGAAAGGTCGCAACAACGCGACGCTCCGATTGCGCGCTCAAGGAGAACGACAGACTGGGCTCAATCAAGAGCGCGTCGAGATGGGCGGCGGATTATTATCCTGGCATACAATCTCTCTCTCATCAGTAGAGTCCATGCATGTGTGTTTGCAGCACACGCAAGTATTACTTGATAGCTGTCAGATTTCTTGATTCTGTGTGTAGTGATCAGTATCCAGATGGTGATCGTGTCCAGTTATTTTACAATCCTGAAAACTTGCATGTGAGTAATTATGAGTTGCCGGTGCACTCCCCAGCTCTGTTTTAGTGCTCGGAATTGCAGTAAAATGAGGGTTCAATAGACCCTAATCGTTTTGTTTATGTTGGTTCGAGGTGCAGAGGTTGACGAGGTTGAGGGAACACAGACCCTCTCACGGGATCGCCTCCAAGGCGCCTCGCTTTACGCGCAGCACCGTTAGACTTCCTGCTGTTCGCGGGAATGACCATGCACGCACGGCAAGAGTTAACCCACGGGTGCGACCATTTTCTCCCTCCTAAATCAACTTTTTCCAAAGCCTGGGCCAGATTGAGCGAGAGAGAAGGAGAAACTGGAGAAATTGCGACTGGTCCGAATTATCCATCCCTAGGCTGTTTTGTCGCTCTAGATGGAACGCAACAGCCTCAGAGAAATGCCAGCACACGCTTGAATTATAAAGTGGCAAGACCACACCAGAACCATCTTTTTGCTTTGATGACTCTTTGTTTACCAACGGCAATTTAGCAAAACGCGTCTCGAAGGTGAGTAATTTGCACGATATGAGTTTTCTGGAAAGTGGATTCAAAACGGGTCGGAGGGACGAGGAGGAGCTGTCACCCAAATGCAATCGCCGCTGCCGATATCACTTCCTTTTTTCCATCAGTAAAGGAAGAGTTCAACGTGGGATCAAGGAAGAAGGAAGGAAGGAAGGAAGGTGCACCCTTGGCGCTTGTTTGAACTCGGATCAGGAACATGTATGATAGACTTGAACGAACAACTTTCCGCGATTTAGACTCTTGTCATCAATTCTATAAAATTCATGCACACCAACTCCTATTTTGCGCAAACGTAAAGCTTGGGAAGCAGGCAAGGAGGAAAACGCAGAGCTGGTCTGCTTAAAGCTTTGGAGCCAAAACCTGCGCAGCCACAAACTTCATTTGCCAGTTTACAGAGGGTTCAGTATTTTACTGTACAGATTTGAGTGCAACGCTTGCTTGCTCATTTTAGAAAGAGCTTCTTCAACTTGTGAATCTACGTTTTGGTGCGAGATCCTTTGGCAGTTTCCGGTCGTTGAATTGTGCTGGCGGCGATGCGTTTTAGTTATCAGAGTGTTCTGCACCCACAACAGGGTTCAGCAAAGGCGAGTTGTCTCTCGCTGAACCGACATCGTGGCTACAGACACGATTGTCCTGCATGGGACAGATGAGATGAGGAAACAACCACAAGGATACATAAATAAACAAAACCTAGTCAGGGGGCTAATTGATACCACGAGATGCGCGTTTCTATGCTGCCGACACTTGTGTGCAACCTAAAACCGTAAAATGACAATGGATCCATGTTTCGAACGGTCTCAAACTCCACTACCTGCCAGATCCTGTACGCTCCGTCACTTCTGTCGGATCCAAAATACAATACACCGAACGCAGAGAACGTGTCTTGCTTTCAGTAAAATAGTGATATATGTCGCGTCGCGACCTATTTCTCTGAAGCTTTGCTTCTGATTCGACTGGAATGAAGCCACTTGGGGACAGCAATGCGCTGGTTCTTTTGGATCCTGAGGTATGAGTTTGAGCAGCTACCCATGGGTTCCTCGAGAAAGAATGGAAGGAGCCACGTAGACTGCGATCTTTTTCTGTGACTTTGCTTCTGAGTGAGGAAGAGAGCTTGGATCCATGCGCGCACGCTCTGTCCTCTCGAGTATGGCTACAGCAGCGTCCTCATATCGTAGAACAAACAATCGGGCTTTTCTGTCGCACAACCCTCTGGCTTCGCTGCAACTAAAAGTTATGATTTTACAATAGTCTTTGTGAAGTAAGTAAAGTAATAAGAAACAGGTTTAATTGACCTCTTATTTTCAGAAATGTATGATATAGTGTTGCTAGGTATTATCAGAGGAACGTCTTGTTGAAGTGGCTTTCTGGCTTTTGCGGATCCACCGCTGACTTGCTTTCGCGAACGACGAAATATCGCAGTGCCTGATGCAAACATACACAATCACGTGAGTTACAGTATCATCACGACTGGCGGTGAGGACCAAGATGTGAAAGCTGTGATGGAGGCAGGTAATGAGCGATCGGTAAGACTGCCTGCTTGCCCACCACTCACCGAGTGTGACACGAATGCATTCAAATCAGTGCCACTGTGGCCTCTCTCCAGTGGATATCCCCTCCAAATCAGAGGTGATATCTCTCTTCTCAAATAGACAAGTTTGCACATTCAAACGTGAGAGAAGGAGATTTCTCAGTATGCACACATCGCCATTGCAGCAGAGGGAAAGCGACCACCAATAGCCGAAACAATTGAGCAAAAGATCTCAGATCTGGTCAGCGAGCCACTTCTCTCGAGCTAACGATCTCAGATCAGGTCTCCGAGTGACTTTTCTCAGTGATTTCTGCCGCCAGCTTTCCAAAATGATTTCTGCAGATCAGGCTGCCGATTTACGATCTTTTAGTGTTGATGAGTCTTTCAAAAGCAAGGTGCAGCTCATACAGTGTGTCTCTTTTGGGTGATTTTGAATACAATGTCGCAATCACTTTTTGGATGTGATCATACTGTATTCATGGTGACGTTATTACGATTTGTAGGTTGCGTTTTGGATCGCAAGGAAAGTCTTCGTTTGTCACCCTAATGCATCTTCTCGAGGCGCATTTAAAGAACTGCGTCAGATGGACGGGCTTGACCTCTCCCGTCAGCGAGAGCAACTTGCATATCCTCGAAAGAAGCGCACTTTCTGGAGCCAAACAATTTCGCTGCCAGTTCGTGGAATCATACCTCCACGTTGCCTTCACAACATGACTATTTGCCTATGCGCACTGTGCATTCTCAGAACCATACCCCAATGTGGCTTCATAGAGGACGCAGTCGCGAGTCAAGTCCACAACTGAGGGGAGCTGAAATGCAGCCATGTTGCAGTGTCACTGTGGTCAAGCATTGTTGGTAATGCAATAACTGTCTGGCAATATGCATGTGCGTCTCTGAACCTAGGGGGTTCAAAGACGCACATGCGCAATTGAAGGGAGCAAACGTCTGTATCCACGCAATTACGTGTCGAATGTGTCTCTCTTACGCCATGCAGAGGGAAGCAAAGGAGAGGCAACGTGCCGTTCTGTGTGCTCTTGTGACTCATGGAAACGCAGCCGCGAGTGGACGTCATCGCGCTTCTTGATCTCTGCTTGAGGTCACGCCATCCAAGTTCGTGGTGGATGAATTCTTGGTCAAGGAACGACAAGCGGGCGAGAGCGACTTTGCTGACGCAGCAACTCCACGATCTCAAATCAGCCAGCAATCAATACATTTTCTGCACCAACGGCAACAAAAAAACATCACCTCTTTTTTCTGATGTCTTTGTTTTTCTGTTTTCACCTACTTTTTAGTGTACACCCTGAAGTGTTAAGAATCGATTCCATACACACCTTCTTCCGATAAAGACCGAACACAGTACCGTAATCAGCAACATGTGCTCGACACACATTATATTGTAATCCACGGTACTACTCTCCGACCATCATTCTTGTTTACTCTCTCGATTAAGTCCGCACTGATCGGCATGCATGATCGATGGCTTCCAATCGCTAAGGGCTCGATTCGTTCATTTCCGAGAGATGACGACGCCACTCGTCAAGTTCAGAGGCCATCGCGACAGCGTGAGCGCGCTGCTCGTAGAGGAGGACAAGCACCCGCACGTGCTGGCGTCAGGCAGTGACGATGGCTCGTGCCGGCTCTGGGACGTGCGCACGACGCGCGCGACGCGGTCGATGAACATCAAGAAAGCGCTGGGGCTCACGTCCGACGACGACCAGGACGAGAGCGCCGTGAACTCGATGGTGTTCAGCGCTAACGGCGACTACATTCACGTCGCGGCGGGCAACAAGGTGCTCACGTTCGACTTGCGCCAAGAGGGACTCATCTTCAACTGCGCCAGCAAGGAGATTCTGCAGGACAACGACGACGAGATCAATGCGCTATCTCAACATCCAGGCAAGCAGGGGAAGTATCTGTCCGCGCCCGATGACAACGGCGATATCCGAATCTACGACATGGAGGCGCACCGCTTGTACAAGACCTTGCGCGGCCAGCACGTGAATATCTGCAGTGCAGCGCCATTCCGACCGAATGCGCCGTGGGATCTGGTCTCTGGCGGCATGGACGGATTCCTGTTGTTCTGGGACTTTTCGCGTGGACGCATGAAATTCAAGATCGATCTCAACACTGGCGTCAATAGCTTGGATTCCGTGGAAGGTGCAAGCAGTGCCACAGCAGGCGTGAATCAGATGTTCAACCCGCCACTGGTGCACTCGATCGCGTTTGCGCCGAATGGAAAGTCCTTTGCGGCGGGTCTCGGGGATGCATCGATCGCGATCGTCGACTTTTCCTCCAAGCAAATGGTGCGTCGCTTGAAGCAGCACTCTGCTGCAGTCTCGCAGGTGCATTTCCCAGTGTTCAAGCCAAACGAGTGGCTGCTCTCCAGCGGCAACGATGCGAAGATCTGCGTGTGGGACTACCAGCACGCGCTCAACAATCCAGGCACTGGCGACCACGCGAGCGACGACAGCACCACGGCCGCCAACAACCTGGACATTGTTAAGGAATTCGCGGTTGAGAGGAAACCAAACGCGATCACGACGTGTCTGCATCAAAACCTCGTGCTGGTGTCGGACGTCTCGAAAGAAATCTCGGCGTACCCACTGCTCTAATGCGGTTGTGCTGTTAAAGTTTGTAAAATTCTAGATTGCGTGTGATTGATTAGCTTTAAAGCCTGCTTGCATATATACACTTTTTTGAGAACAAGGTGAGAATGCCATGCAACTCTACCATAAAAGGCTGCATGCTGTATTGTCACCACGCTGCCGCCGTCACTTTTCGCTTATTCTTTCGATCGGCGGTTCATTTTCTTGCTTCTCACAAACTGTTGACATTGTCTTTGAGTCTACGTTTTCTTGGGGTTTGCAACAGTCACGACATGGAAGCGAGTCCCGTATGGCAATCGATATGGGTTGAAATCCTACAATTTGGTTGCCATACGAACACAAGTTTGTGATTAACTCCGTCAGCGTTAATATTCAGCAGCATAAAAGGACGTACCTCGGTGGCTTGGAACGTGTCGATAAAGATGATCTCGCCACATATGTACGCTGGAGGCGTCTTGTCACTGCCGTCCCCCTCACTTTGCATCGCCGCTTGAAGAGACTCGTTTGCCAGGTAATAGTGTGGTGCGCCTTCGTTAAACGCGACATACGGGAGCTTCCCGCCCTTCAAGAAAAACAACGCCAAATGGCTGATGTGGAAGCTGCGGAATGATATTCTCTGGTGCTGCGTTGTCGAGGCATTGGCCACGGCTTGGACAGAGGAGAAGCTGTTCGTCGGCGGTTCATTTCGAGGCGAGCGGGACGTCAGCACTTGAGATAACGGCAGTTCGTCTTCAATCGAAGAAGCACCAGCACCCATGCCATCATTTGCACCACTCTCTGAGGAAGACAGCGGTGTCACCGTAACGATATGGTATTTCGTGCCTTCTCGCAAGTTGAACGGATTGGACTCCTACAAAATCAATCAAGAGATTAGCGGACAGGGAAATCAGTACTGGAAATCCTGGGAGCACGCTGGATAACATACCGCTGAAGTCACGTAGTCTTCAATAAAGACGATGCACCCCAACACGTACGGAGGGTTCCTAAATAGACAACATCAAACATGATTTAGAAGAAATCCATGCCATCAGAAAAAAGTCAATTTGATCAAATTCCATACCTTCCATCTCGCTCCGATGCCGCAATTGATTCCATTGACAAGTAGTAATGAGGACAGCCTTCGTGGAATGCAATGTAGTCTCCAAACGGTGTTGGTACGAAAAGACCGATGCTGCCACAGGAAAAGCTCTTGTAGCAAATGCCAAGCAGTTCTTCCAGGTGAATATCGTCCGTCACCCATTCTTTGCGCTCGCCAACCAACCAGTTCTCCGTTTTCGACACAATCTCGTCGACTGCTGCAGTCTGTGGTTTGCTTTCAAAATTTTGTTCATGGTCTCCCATGGAGTTCCTTGGGGTCGATGTATCCACCACCACGTCAATGATCCCATGCGTGTCAACGGTATGAACCGCCACAGGCGGCGACGATGCCACAACGCAGCTGTCTTTCTCAATGGTCGATGCTGTTGTTTGAGCTGGTGAGGCAGGCGGAATTGGTCGGACAGCTAGATCTGGAGTTCGCGGCACTGCTTTCTCGCCATTTGCAACAACTTTACGCGGCATCTCGTTCAGTTTCTCCTCGAGCTCGGTGTTCAGATTGTGGCCGTCCAAGACTTTTCGCCCAACATCCTCAAACTCGTTGTCCACAATCACGTACTCGTCACTGAATGCAGCCCATTCATCTTAACGCAAGAACAAATGAATCAGCAAGAAACAATGAAAGAGCCTTTCCAAAACTATAACTGTACCATATTCCGGTTGATTCTCAGCCACGAGCGCTTGTTTGTTCGTGGAATTCGCAAGATCTGTGGCTGTGCTCGTGTCCGCTGGCAGGGGAGGGAGCAAGAAACTCGCGCGGAAAAAGTCTTCAAACGATATCCGCTGCCGTGGGTCCACGCGAAGCAGCCCTTCGACCAGTTCTTCGCACTCTGGCGACACCGAAATGCGTGCTGGCAGCCGCAGTCGGCCGTATCGCTCGTAGTACCGCTGGATATTGCGTCGAAGTGCCAAGTGGTTCGTCGCGTGGCAGTTGTCCACCACCAGGAACGGGTGATCGTTGACCAGCATCTCGTAAAGGATAATGCCGACGGACCATAGATCTGCCTTCGCATCGTAGCTCTTGTACTCAAGCAGCTCCGGCGCCATGTACAATGGGGACCCGACCACACTCTCTGCCAACGACTCGGACTGCAATTGCCGCGCGAACCCAAAATCGGCTAATGACAATCACAAGTTTTACAACAGTCAAAGGCGGTGTCAGATCCAACAACTTCGGTTATGGCGCACTGATAAATAAAGTTACCACACCGATTTTGAGCTTGGCATTCGCGATGTTTTTCGACGACAGCAGCAGATTCGCAGGTTTGAAATCGCGATGCACCACGTTCTGCGAGCGAAGGAACTGGAGACCCGACGCTGAATAAGGCAAGCAGACACGCACGGTCAGTGGCGCATATGCGCGATAACGATAAATGCATATTGTCGAAGGCAATATGCGAAGCATACCTAATTGAGACATAAAGAGACGCGCCTGCTCCTCCGTGAGCCCATGGTTCGCCTTCATCAGCGTCGCCAAATCGCCACCCGCGCAGTATTCCTGCAAAAGTGCGCGTTACATGAAATTGCATATCCACATTAATAAGCTAATCAATCAAGAGCTAAACCAGGATATGCTTGTCACGCACGTACCAGAACGATGAAGATATGGTGTTGCGATTCCTGTCACAAGTATAGAGACGCAATTATATACCAAGTTTTTCGTCAGTATACACGCAAACTAAACGAAAGTCAATATGCACAAATTGAAGCAGGGTTTCCGCACCTTAGTACAGAGCAAGCGCACGATATGCGGGTGTCCGTTTTCGTATTTCTCGACAGCCACGCGCATGGTCTCGATCTCTTTTTCGATACTCTGGCGCTCATGCGGGCGTCGTAGTTTGTCTTTCCCGATCAATTTCACAGCCACGGCCGCACCAGACGACAGATTGATCGCTTTGTGCACCTACACGTGAATATCGTTCATGATCCAACAACACAATAAACAACAACATCAGTATCCATTTCCCCCCTCTACACCATAGAAAGCACCATAAACGCATTATATGACGTACTGTTCCATAAGATCCGCGTCCGATCGTCTCGACCAGCCTAGTGCGTCATGTACATTGACGTCGTAATGTTAGCGTTGTTCGAGGGCATCATCTGTTTATTGTTTGTTTCCCTCATTTTGGCTTTCATCTCGCCCCTTTGAACTCCACAAACGACATACACAAAGCACCCTAACTACGCACCGGAACACATTGCCGCACACCGTGATGGTCTGTCCGTTGCCCCCGCTCATGTCCTGCCGGAGATGTCGTCGCGATGCGATGGGAATGGGGAACAACACACGCTCGCTGCTTTTTTTTCTCGCTCTCTTTCGCTCGCTTCTTTATCAGACGAGAGCAAAACGCGCGATGGTTTTCTCTCTGCAATGTGTATCCCCACAGTGTACGGATATGAAAGTGAACGCTGATCTAAAACGACTGACAATTGAGGGTTGCATACTGTACGTGAGTGTGTACGATCCAATCAGACAACCTTGACGGCAAACGAGTGCTAATTGACAAAATAAGGTGTGTTTAGGCTGCAGTTACCATAATCCGAGTAAAAAGGCGAAATGAGGCGATGTTGAAGCTATAATTGCCAAAACGGGATTATTATGTAGCCTCAATTGCCGAAACAGGGTGAATGAACTGACCAAAGTGGTGAGCAGCACCGTCACATGCTCGCAATTTGAAAATGACAAATGGACACGAGGCGTTCTTTTTTGACTCCTTGTACATTCAGGACTACGAAGGCGCCGTTCCCTGGACCCGGGTCAGCAGCACTTCTTCCTCTTCTGCTTCCTGCACGCCGACATGCACACCTAACGTGTTGTCTTCTTCGACAAAGAGGTCATCCCTCTCGGCATCTTCGTCTTCCCCATCGCTGTCCTTGTACAGCTGTTCCTGCGCAGCCTTGAGACTCTGCTTTCGGAGCTCGTCTTCCTCTTGCTGTGCTTTTTCTTGAGCCGCTTCAAGAATCTCTGTCCGCATGGCTTCTTCCGCAGCGTCGGCGCGTTTCTTGGCGTTCGATTTGCGACTGTTCCACGCATCCAGCTTCTCCTGCCGCAATTTCGCAGTGCGTTCATTGACGACAAAGCCGAGGAACACGAGGAACAGGATCCAGAATATCGCAACTTCGTACTGCGACACGATATACAGTGATGGGGACATCGAGAGGCAGGACTGGAACCCCGAGCTTGTGGCGCTTGTAGCCTGGAGCGTCCCGTAGATTCCCCACCACACGATGCACACGACCCCGTAGATCAAGTAGAACACGCGAACCGTTCGGAGACTCTTGATGGGAGATGGCTCCATCCAACAGTACGCACAAAACCAAATAAGCACATAGCTCAGCATCACTGCACCCTGCATAAATGCTACGCACATCCGAATATGAGTACAAATCGGCATAGCGTCTCGATGATAACAAAGCAACTCACTCATGAGACTCGCATTGCAGTTATTCGTCGCGACATTGATGATCACGCCGCCGATCACGACCGTCGAGAGCGCCGCGCACACTGGCGCGAGCGGGAAGAGCAGCAGGATCCGCGCCCAGTACTTGCTGTTCTCGCGTTCCATCGCGATCCGCGTTGCCAGGTCATAATGCTGCATCGACCATCACATAACGACGCGCCACATCAACAATAAGCATCAAGACATACAGCGCATTGCTTCAGTTTTCCACCCAAGCGTCACGATCCATCATGCACAAAAACGCGTGCTGCACTCGCTTACCACGTGCTTCTTGTGCGTCAAGCGCGCGACAAACGATGTCGTGCGCTTCGGGTGCGTCTCCATGTCGCCGATCTCTGCGCCAGCATCGCCGACTTTGTCCGCATCTTCGTCATCGCGCTTTTTCGCTTTCGTCATCTCTGCGGCCGCCCAATCACCCCCGCCGCCGCTACAGTGACGCTCGCGACCACATGGTCCACATTCCCATAATAGGCTCTCATAACTACGCCATGCATCACCTCCATATCTTGAACAGTCGCGTGAGAGCCACTTGATGTTCTTTTTTCTTGCATATCCCTCTACAACTCGATCTCCTAATGGGCTGGATGTTTTTTTGTCATGGCACGCGCATTCACCCACCCGTTTTCGCGCATTGCTCACGAGCACACGGCGAGCACGCGCTCCTGCTGCCGAGCCGATCGCGTGCTCCTTTTCCGCAAACGATGCGGCGTCCTGCACGCACGAGATGACATCAGCGTCAGCTCGCGGTCCACGATGTACTACGGTTCACTTCTAGGGCTTGTGCGTCAGATGACGGAGCATGCGCTCCATCCTCATTTTCCCTCGTGTTGGTCCACCTGCTTGACGTGGAGACCGCGTCGCCCAATCGGAAGCGAGCGCGCAGATGGCTCCACCTCACATTCGCAAGGTGATCGCGTGTGCAGAACCTCTGGAAACACATATTTAACACCACACAACAACAGCCACAACAAACGAAGAGAAGAATAACCAGACAGAACCATCACTCTCGTGTCCTTCAACCCTTTTCGTCATAAACAGGGCAACCACCACGACCTTTCCTTTTCAACAGGAGTGCTCCAACTCCCCATAGAAACGCAGTACAAACTTCGACAAAGTCCGTAAATGTCAGCCGCATCAACATAAATTCGCATATTTCAAAATTGTATACTCGGAAGGAACAGTCGTGGTCGTTTGGTTGTGTGCACTTGGCGAGCCTACTGTACGCCGTTTTTTTAAACTCCTCCCCCTTTCTTTATCAACTTTTTTTCTTTCTCGGCGTGTATTTATTTCTCGGGGAGAACACCGCCGTTGCTCTTGATGTGCCCATTTCTCTAAACGCTGCGAACGACACACACACACACACCGCGCGGCGCTCAGAAGAAGAAGAAGAAGAGAGCGAGGGAAGATATTCTAGAAGGAAAGCAAAAGCGCAGAAGGAAGTTCGCACAACAATGGGCCAAACGACGTCGGTGCAGGAAGACAAGATGAAGAAGCGCATCCGCCAGAACATGGGCTCGTTCCTCGAGTTTGGGCACCACCTCAAGCAAGCCAACGAGTGGTACGAGTTGCTTCATATTGTGTACTCTCCCAAGGATAATGGGGTCTAATGAGATTTGCATATGTGCAGGGCTCGACTGTGTCCGACGCCAAAGTCGTGCCACTTGGCGTTCCGGGTCGTCGTGAATGAGCGAATCTCTGCTGAGATTCTGCCTTATGTGTGGAGAATACGCGGCAATGTATGTATGCCAGCAACGACGATGAGTGGACTCTGTGATCATGGTGTTAACTTTCTCTTTTCTTTATTGTGTATGTAGGTCTCTGTGGAGGTTCGCAAAATTCGCCGACGCACAGAAACATCGCCGATGCCGTTGGATCTCGATGCAATGTCAACGGTCATGTGGAGGAACCACACGATGAATTTGGGCAGAGAGGCATCTGAAGCAATTGGCCATGCAAAGGTCCTGACTGTGCGCCAATTTTACTACATTTACTGCTTTTTGTCAGGTATGCTTTTGTCTCTTCCCGACATTTATGGTGGGTTCGTGACTCATGGCTGTTGTTTTCTATTTTGTAGATGTCAAGGCATGCGTCGCACATACTGTTAAGTTTCCAGAGAGTGCACTTGGAGCTGGAGATTCAGATTTCGATGAGACGGAGTGCCAGATTTGCATGGACAAGCAGAAGCAAGTTGTCTTGCCATGCACACACAGCTTCTGCCTCGGTTGCTTTCAGCACTGGTAAGCTCAAGATGTGCATGTCCTACACACAAAGCTCTCTAATGGATGATTCCTTTGTTCATGCAATATAGGAGTGCTCAAAATTCAACGTGCCCTATTTGCCGCTCAAAAATTGAATGCTCTGAAGGAAGTGAATTGTGGCAGCTGACGTCGAACGAGGTGGAAGACATCGGATCCTACGCAACGGATTTGGTTGCACGCATCTTTGAATTTTTGGAGAAAAAAGACCGATCAACTTACACAGAAGAAGCGATGAAGCGATCTGCTGAGTTGTACGCTTCCGCAGTTGCTGTGACGCCCAAACCATTCAACAAGTTTGTGCACGCCGAGCTGTTTCCGACAAGGTTTTCGCCAACGCTCCCGCTTGGTCTATCGTCGCTGCTGACAATGCCTGGCGTGAATCTTCCAAGCGAGTTTGATGAAGACGTGCTCCTTGCGCTAGAATTGGCGTCTGGCGAAGATCAGCATGCAGCAGTGAAGCACTACGAGCAGCTGCGGCGCGATCACGTGTACGCAATGACGCTTGCCATGCAAGCGGAAGAGGAAGAAGACGATCCTGAGGAGCTGTAATGATCTACGAGCAACGCTACAAGTATTTATCAACGTGGATGCTCTAGATGCAGGGAGCATCAGAGAGAGAGAGAGAGAGAGAACAAGGCGAGGGTTTGTTTCAAGGTCTTTGAGAAAGACGACAAACCCCCGGTCGTGGTCGAAGTAATCGAACGTAAGTTACGTAGGTGTGGATGTATGTGAGTCTTTGCGAGAGTGCATCGTTGGTTCGGTAGCTCCATTGCATAACTTCAGCGTGAAGAGCTACGATCGTGACGACGGAATAAAGGTCCATTGAGAAATTTCTATCGTTCAGTGTGGCTTTTGTTGGCGTTGTAATTGCAGTAATATTTGCTTGAAGCCATTGTCAGTGATCTTTTCGGTAGTGAGAGAGAGGCTGAAGTTGAAGTCGTGATGTCAACTACAAGTGCAACACGTTGCAGCTTATCCTCGTTTCACGCCTAACTGCCACGTCGACATGGATACTTTTCTCAGGTCGTATTTCAGGTATCTTTTGAGGACGTCCTTTAGTTACTGCAGATAGTTTCTTAAATTCAGGAGACGCACAAAATCAGGAACCTAAAGTGTCCCTAAATATCCTAAAATAGAAATGTGTGAATTGTCAAGAAATTACAAATCTAGACATGTTCTTCATTCATCACGTTTACCGACCCAATTTCTAAAAGACGGGTCAGCCAACAGAACCGAAAATGGGTCGGGTCGTGACTACAATAGCAGCAAACTGCGTGTTGCTGTCATAAATGGGTCGCGCCGTTTTCTGAAAACCCGGCCTGCTTCAACTTGGCCCGACTGGCGACGAAAAACTTCAATTGGCGCTCGCTCACATATCGATTGACTATCTGTGCAGACGCGTCCATCCATCGACCAAATGCTTCGCCTCCGCGACTTCGGACGCGTCGTCGCCTCCAGCACCCAGCGCCACCATGCGGTCACGCGCGCCATGGCCTCGCACGCGGGCGTGCTCTCGAGCGTGCCGTCCAACGTGCTCGACGGTAAGCTGAACACCAAGTCGGAGCAGTTCAAGGATTCGCTGGCGCACATGGATGCGCTCACGGCCGAGCTGAAGGCACGCGTCGCCAAGATCCGTCTCGGTGGCGGCGAGAAGGCTCGCGAACGCCACGTCTCGCGCGGCAAACTGCTCGTGCGCGACCGAATCGACTCGCTCCTGGATCGCGACTCGCCGTTCCTGGAGCTGTCGCCATTGGCGGCGTACGATATGTACGATGGCGAAGTGCCGTCGGCAGGTATTGTGACGGGTATTGGCCGCATCAACGGCATCGAGTGCATGATTCTAGGCAACGATGCGACCGTGAAGGGTGGTACGTACTTCCCATTGACAGTCAAGAAGCACTTGCGCGCTCAGGAGATCGCGATGGAGAACCGATTGCCGTGCGTGTACCTGGTCGACTCGGGCGGTGCGTTCTTGCCCAAGCAAGCCGACATTTTCCCAGATCGCGATCACTTTGGCCGTGAATTCTACAACCAAGCCAATATGTCTGCGGTGGGCATCCCGCAAATCGCTGTCGTCATGGGTTCGTGCACTGCAGGTGGTGCTTACGTACCAGCGATGTCGGATGAGAGTGTCATCGTCAAGGGCAACGGAACGGTGTTCTTGGGTGGACCACCGCTTGTGAAGGCTGCTACGGGCGAAGTCGTGACACCTGAAGAACTCGGTGGTGCTGATGTGCACTGCCGCACGTCCGGCGTGACCGATCACTTTGCCAACAACGACCACCATGCGCTCGAGATCACGCGCCGCATTATCTCGAATCTCAACTACACAAAGCAGCCATCGGTTACCCAGGCTCCGATCGAGGAGCCGCTGTTCAGTCCAGACGAGCTCGGAGGTATCATTCCCGTGGATGCGCGTAAGCCCTTTGATGTGCGCAAGGTGATTGCACGTATCGTGGATGGCAGCAAGTTTGATGAATTCAAGAAATACTACGGCACGACGATCGTCACGGGCTTTGCCAAGTTGTACGGCAACCCGGTCGGCATCATCGCGAACAACGGCATCCTGTTCTCGGAATCATCGGTGAAGGCTGCACATTTTATCGAACTGTGCTCGCAACGTGGCATCCCACTGCTTTTCCTGCAGAACATCACCGGTTTCATGGTCGGCAAAAAGGCCGAGCACGGCGGTATCGCCAAGGATGGCGCCAAGATGGTCATGGCTGTGTCGTGCGCGAAGGTCCCCAAGATCACTTGCATCATCGGCGGATCCTACGGGGCTGGGAACTACGGCATGTGTGGTCGCGCGTTCTCTCCACGGTTCTTGTACATGTGGCCCAACGCGCGCATTTCCGTCATGGGTGGCGAGCAAGCGGCAGGCGTGTTGGCCCAGGTGCAACGTGACAACCTCGAGCGAGCAGGTAAGACGTGGACCGCGGAAGAAGAAGCGGCCTTCAAGCAGCCAACACTGGACAAGTACGAAAAGGAGAGCTCGACATACTTCTCGACGGCGCGGCTCTGGGACGACGGCATCATCGATCCAAAGGACACCCGCAAGGTCTTGGGTCTGAGTCTGAGCGCGGCTCTCAACGAGCACGCACAGGAGACCAAGTTTGGCGTGTTCCGCATGTAGAACCCCTCGCGTGATCGATAGATTTTTTTCTCCCTATTTTCCAGCGGTTCGCTTCTCTTGTAATGAGTTTCACAATACACAAAAAGACAGCATGATGATTGACAAAGTCGCGTAGTGCTGACGGATTCAAATGCACAAAAAACGTCGGCTTGTTGCTTCTTTATTTGTTGCTGCTGTGGCATTTCGTATGGGACGTTTACTCTTGTTTCTTGTTGAGCACCTGGGCACGGATGCCACGTTGGAGTTGGTACAACTGTGCCGTCTCGTTCGAGATGTGGCACGCGAGCAGCAGGTAGTTGCGCGGCTTGACCATCCATGCAAAGCGCATAAACGCCAGACTGTAGATCGAGAGCGCTAATAGTAAACAAATAAACGGCCAGCATCGCGTTATTATAGTCTTCTGTCCTCTATCAAAGCGCACCACAGTAGCAAGCGTACCAGAGGTCATCTTGATGGAGATGATGTCAGCAGGCTTTCTCATGTCATTCATCGCCTGCGCGCACATGCAAACAAAAGCATCGTTAGAATCCTCCGACCGCGACGCGCATTCCGCCTCCCCTTCATTCTCGGACATGGAGTGTCCCCACGGAAGAAGAAGAGACTCCACGCGTAAACACAGAGATAGAGAGAGTTCAACCGCGTAACAAGAAGGAAGGACGTACCGCGAGGACAAACCCCCAGTTGGCGACCGGCCCCCAAAAGTGCGTGGTCTTTGGTCCGGTCGGGTGGTTCACAAACGTGCGGAAACGGGCAGCGAACGACATGCTGCAAAGCGCATACAACAGAGACACACAATAGCACACACATGATCACCCAGTTGTTCCTCTCCATAGCCGCAAAGCGCTTCCATCGTCGTACATGCTGCTGCTGGGGGTTCTCAGTTCTGCTTGGAAGGGAGGCAAGAACGGCAAGAAACGGCTCATCAGAGCCCTCTAATAGGGTGAGATGGGGGAAAAACCCAAATATGTGTGCGCAATCACCCAGCAGGCAATAACTTCTCCAACTCTATTTATACAGGGTATGCATTTTAGCGGGTTCAACACTTTAGAGAGCGAATATCAGTTATTATTTTAGAGAGAAGAATAGTTGCTTGAAGAGCTGCATTCCCATTATGGCAACGTAACGGATGAGCATGCGCAACGGCAGAAATGGCGCTCGCTTGTGTCCACGAGAGCGAGCAGTTCATTCACAAGCGAGACGAGCAAATACCAGCGACAGCACGGCAGAAGCCGGTACGTTCCTGTATTGATGTGTGTATGTAAACGCATCCCTGCGAGGTATCTTGCTGACGATAGTATGGCGTCGCGTGTGCTGATGCGGTAGGCGTCCAGCGTGTGCTCACGATGATCAACCAGTGCTTTGCGTTCAAGATCCCGCAGCAGATATCCACCGCCGGCCACAGGTACTTCCCAAGTCTTTTGAATAGCTGACAGTATGCGGCTCTGACTAAGTGTTTCTTGCGGCAATAGAGCGGACTCGTGGCCGTCGGAACCATTGTGGACGGGGCGCCTCGTGGTCTCGTCGATCCACGACAATGCGCTCATTGAGCTCAAAGACGCCAACACCGACGCGCTCTTCGCTGCGTGTCCAACCAAGAAGGACGGGCCGCCTGCGGCCCAGAAAGGTGCTCATCGTGCTTTGTGTGATCTACAGTCGTGCTTGAGCTACAGGCTTTGACTAATTCCAACCATACTGGGATCTTACAATCATATTAGTGGTGGACAGTAGCCGCTACTTTGTGCTGCGTGTCGTCGACCAAAACTCTGGTGCGATAACTTGTTTATATGGAAAAAGCGCGACTGAATCGACTAAATGGAGTTTATATCATCTGCAGGTCGCCATGCGTTCATCGGCATTGCGTTTGAGAACCGAAGTGATGCGTTCGACTTCAACAAGTGCGTTGTCACCTTCAAGGCAGACTATTTGATAAATGGCATCTAATATGCTTCTGATCCGTCTATTAGAGAGTTGCAGCGCGAGCAAGCTGCGGCCGACGAAGCCACGAAGGGACCAACCGTGACGAAGGACTACTCGCTGAAGCAGGGCGAGAAGATCACGATCAAGATCAACTCAGCGCGCAAAACCAGGGACACGACGGACAAATCCAGCGACTCCGCGTTTGGCGCGTCGAGCAGCAAAGCGATCAGCAGCAGCAGTGATGTCGACCTGCTTGGATTCTCAAGCGCGCCGTGCGTGCTTCTGCAATTTGATTTTCGCCCTCAAAACTATCACTGCACCCTCACTTACTCTTGCGTTGTGGATAGATCGTCAGCTTCGACCAGCGGATGGGAGACCTTCTAATCGCAATGATTCCCCACCGACAGCAGAATTGAACAACGCGCTAGAACAAACACAACAACAAAAGCATTGCTCAGCTATCGCATATATAACGTAAACTCGAAGAGAGTATACAGCAGACACACAACTAACTGCATAACGAAGGAGAGACGTTCGTTTGTACATCACATATACGCAACTCGGCAAGCCTGTCTCGATACCGCTTAGAGGCGCTTGTCGCCGTCCCACTTGTAGAAACCTTCGCCGGTTTTTCTGCCGAGCTTGCCCTCGACCACCTTCTGGCGCACGATCTCCGGCACGAAGAACGCCGGCTCGTTCGGGTGGTCGCGCACCCAGCCTTCCAGGATGAACAGCGTCGTGTCGAGACCCACATAGTCCGCGAGCGTGATGGGACCCATCGGGTGACCCGCACCGAACTGCATCGACACGTCAATGTCCTCCTTGGTCGCGTCGCCACGTTCGTAGAGCGCGATCGCCTGCGCCAAGTACGGCACGAGCAAGCGGTTGACGATGAAGCCCGGGGTGTCCTTGCACGACACCGGGTGCTTACCGATCGCGTGCACCCAGTTCTTCGACGCCTCAAACACCGCAGGGTCGGTCACGTCCGTGCGCACGACTTCCACGAGCTTCATGAGCTGCACTGGGTTGAAAAAGTGGAGCCCCACAACCTGAGACGCGCGGCCCGACGAGCCGGCAAAGTCCGAGATCGCGAGCGACGACGTGTTGGACGCGAAGATCGCCGACGGCTTGACGATCTTGCCCAGGTTCGCGTAAAAGTCCTTCTTCACGTTCACGTTCTCAACAATCGCCTCGATCACGAGATCACAATCGGCCAAGTCGTCCTGGCTGATCGTAGGCGTGATCAAACCGAGCGTCTTGGCGATCTGCTGCTGCGCGTCTTCCTCCGTGATCGTGCCCTTCTTGACGTTGCGGCCCACGATCTTGTTGAGCGAGCCCTCGATACGCTTCATGCCGGCGTCAAGCCCCGCTTGGTTCATGTCGACGGCCACGACCTGGAAGCCCGCCTGCGCCGCGGTCTGCGCGATGCCGTGGCCCATGAGACCGAGCCCGACCATGCCCACCTTCTTGATCTCGAACTTGTCCGACGCCGACGCGAAGGAGCGCGCCGTCAGCTGCAACAGCGCCGGCGCCTGGCGCATAGAGACCGACCGCAGAGCCGCGTGCATCATCATGGTGTATAAAGAAATGAAGGGAAGAGCGGAGGCTGGAGGGAGTGAAAATGGCGAGTGAATCTTTCTGGGTGGATCTGTTCACATCTGGGGCTCAACGTTCAAGTTGGCAGCGACACCGACGTGAAAACTCGACGGGAGACGGAGATGGTATCAGTTGAGTGATGCTACGAATAAGGGCACTCATTGCAAAAGTTGATACAAGTGAGAAATTATCGTTGCGGTTGGTTGCCTGCAAATAGCTCCAAATTGAGGTAAAAGTGGATGTTGTCGTAAAAGTGACTCAAATGGTATAATTTAGTGAAAAAGACCTTCTTTTTGTGGGTGTGAATGTGTTTAGTGATACCATTTGAATAGTGGCCTCTGCGTCATTCACCAGTTGAAGAAATGAGACCTCATGATTCTTGCTTCAAAATATGATTTTCATCTTCTCCATTAACAGCGCCAAGTGGGTTTGCTTATCTACAGCCGTGCATGGGGCTTTGCTGTGTCTTCATCCTCCCTATCAGCGTCCTCATTTGAGTACAGATTCGCGAGCTCCACGTACCACGCCGCGAGCCACGCGCGCTTCTCGGCATCGCAATGCTGCGAGATGGACGCGAATAATTGCTCTTTTAGTGCACCGATCGCTTCCTTCTTCACAGCGCAAGTGCTCAGCAACAGCTCGATCTCCATGGCCATCTGGACCAGCAGCTCCAATGGCCCCATCTTCAAGAGCTCAAACACGATGCCGGACAGGTACAAACCACTTTTCGTCGTCGTGTTCGGCTCTAGAGGCTTTTCTTTTGCTGTGACGACTGCGTCTTGAGGTTCCTTAGCGTCTTGGGCACTATTAGCCGAGTCGAGAGCCTTGCTTGATATGATTGTTGTTTCTGGGGCGAGCATGAGCTCAGCCACACGGTCGCAGCACTTTTTCAGCGCCCATAAGACCATCCGTTGCTGCGAACTCAGTCCCGCTGACACAGATGGAGAGGAAAAAAATGCATCACCACTTGCAGCTGAAGTCGCGAGCGAACTCGCATAGTACAGTGCGCCAAAGATCACGCCGCAAGTCCTGGCAATAGTGTCTTGATTCGCATTCTCTGGGTACTTGTCGAGCGTCAGTTGCAGATAGTGCGGGACGATGTCGTTGATCGAGATGTATTGCCCTAAATGCGTCAAGCAAAACCCGAGAAACCGATGTGCAAAGGTGTCCAGCGGCTCGTATCCATTGTACAAACCCATGAATACCAGTGCGATGGCTTCGTCCATCAATGCACTCGACTGGAATAGCAAAACTCGGAGCTTTCGCTGCATGACGAGCCCCACGACGAGCACTTGGCAACTCAGGATGATATCCACCTCCTGCAGAATGCTGCTATCGCCACTGTCAGTATCGCCAGCGCTCCATGCCGCTAGCGCATCACGGTTTGACACGGAGCGAAACATTCTGGACAACACGGGTTCAGGCATCGCCTCGATCGCATCCTCGAGTCGCTGGGTCAGTGTGATCATGAACGCATTTCGTTCCCTTGACGAGCACGTTTCGCGCGCAAACTCCAACTTCGAGAGCATCAAAAACGCTAACAGCGTCGCACTATGATTCCCGCGTTGCGTCTCTGTGAGCACCTGCAGCGTCGATGCCACAGTGTCGTAGAGTGTCTTCAAGTACTCCAGCAATGCGCGCGTGTCTGCTTTTGAGGTGGCTTCCTTGTCAGTTGAGCCAGCAGCGTACTTAACTAGCACGTCGCGGAGCAATTCCGGAGGGTAAACTGACTGGAGTGCCTGGAGTAACGACTTGTAGGACGCTGCCGAGCGTCGGAAAAAGCCGAGCGCTTCCACGACACACGCCTCTGTCATTTGGAACAACAGCGCGACCATTCCAGCATCGTTATTCGAATGAATCACGCGCGCGAGGTTGTCCTGGAACACCTTTCTCATATTCGCCAAACGCTGCGATTGTTGTTCATTGGCACCGACTTGGAACGAGATAAGCGAGAGGTTCACACATCGAAGTAGCGAGAATTGCTGCACCAGCACGCTTGTCCAGATGCTGCCATTGAGAGCCTTTGTTGTCGCCGTGGTTGAAGCAATGCCGATCGCGACGCCCACAATCGTAAGTGGATCGTGGGTATGCGGGAACGCATCCATTTTGAGTTTCGAGACGACCAGATTGCCCAGAAAATCGATCACAGACGCTACTTTCGCGTCCTCGTGAGCATTCGGCAGCGCATGCTGCACGAGCACCATGATCGCAATGCTCGACGCATGCTTTTGCCACTGGTTGTCGGTTGGCTTGGCACCAATAAGCGTCTGCAACTTCTGGATGGCAACATCCTCGTTTGAGAGCAGTCGGCTTCTGTGCGGCAACGAGCTTTGGATATGCGCAATGAGCGATGCGCCGACATTGTTCAGGAACACGACGTCGTATCCGCGCATGGCTTGCGCCATCCAATGCACAAACACATCGAGTCGTTGGCTCCACCTTTCTTCGTACATGCGGGCTTCTTGCGTCGCTGTCGTCGCTTGAAAGGATTGCACTGGGCATGAAACGACAACATCCCACAAACTACAGCTGAACGCAATCTGCTGTTGCGCATCGCAATATGCATTCGCAGCTGGAAACCCCACTGGTGCCTTCGCATTCTTCATCAATGCGATAACTTGCTCCGGTGGAATTCCATTACGTGCGGCGGTGGAGGGTCCTACGATACGCTGGAGATCGTGTACGCAGCTTCCGATCTCCATCCACTGCAGCCACAACGTAAGTGGGATCGGCGAATGGCGCACTGGAGCGAGCCACTGCGGGAGCGCTTTGCAGATCTCAGCGTAAATTTCTCCAGTGACAGCACCACCAACACGAGGCACAAGCTCTGTCCCTGCTGCAGCAGCATTAGCGGACGGCGCCGCGCTCGCCCACACATCGTCCGCATCACCATTCTGTGCGTCACTCTCTTCTCCTCTTGACGGCGCATAATGTGCCGCAAGCCGCGCGTGCAGCCAGCGCAGCAGCACGCGCGCCGCCTGCTCAGCGTGTGGATCTTGCACGTCGCGTGCCGCCAGCGTCTGGAAGAGCGCCTGGACCCCCATGGCACCCACATCCACAGCGCCTCCTTCTGTCATTTTGGCGCTTTGTTCTTCTGTTTGCGAATGGTGACTGACTGACTGGGTGCAGTTTGGAAAAACGCTGAGTAAACAGTGTTTTATAGCCAATGAGAGTGCGCTTTGGAGAGGAAATGGACCAATCAGATAGTGGATATCGACTTGAAGTTTGGCGAATTTCTCCTAGAGAAAAAAAAAAGCAATGTGCAAACTGTAGGAATGAAGCGAAAAATGGGAAATTCGTGTATGAATTGAGTTATTGCTGGCGTTAACGTAGCGGCAACTGCACTTGGGTAGCGTATCGCACCCGTCAACGTATTGGAGTGTGTATGTTTTCTGTGTGTGTGTGTGTGTGTGTGCGTGGTTTTCTGCCATCCCAGGTCCTAAATATTTGGCTCAAGTCTCAATACAACAAGGCTATTAGATTGTTCAAGAAAGACCGAGTTGTGCATCGAAAACGCTGCTCAGGCGTGAGTTGCACACCTCAAGAGTGCCATCGGTCATCTTGAGTCGTAGGACTTGATGGTTCATTTAGTCGGCGATTTCCCGGAGCTTGCGGAATTGTTTCTGGATCCACTTGCCCATGTGCTCCAAGAACTTGAAAAAATGCTTTAGCGGGTTCATGCTTGGAGCTTCTTGTGTATTGCTTGTCTTTTTTGCAGCTGTTGATGTTCAGTGGGTTTGAAGGCAGCTTGCCTTGCGGGGCACGTGAGTAGAGACCGGGAGGTTGCAGACTGAGCTCGTCCTGCTGCACTCTGGTTTTGTGGGTGACACTGCTTGTGGAATTGTCAAACCAAACTGTCGGGTTCAGCTCGTCTGGTCCCATGAAGAAGCAAACGTGAGACATCAAGTGCATCCACCATGAAGAAACAGGTGCTTAAAGGGTAGTAGTAGTAAGCCCAACTACCTCTTGTTGAAGTCGCCGCCCTTCATGCCTCCAATACGAAAGTCATATGGAGTGCATCCACAAGTGAGAGCGACACGGAAGCGTCTTCGATAACAACGCTTTCGGGTGATCTATTGTCAGAATAGTACCCCCTCCCTTCTTCCAAAATGTTTAACTGTCAATTATTCTGTCCTCCGCAGTACCCTAAATACCCACACTCCTTCGACAATTTTCCATAACAAGGTACCTTATCTGACAGAAAATGACGGGTCCAGGTGAGATTTTTCATGTTTGACGTGACAATTTGGCACATCGTTGTTCAAGAAGTCGGAAGGGGTCATCATCACTCTCGATCTGGTCGTGACATCATCTGCAGAGCGCGCCAGCAGCCTCCCCATTCTGCAGAAGAAGAGACCATGGCGCTCGTGCTCCCTCCGTTCCTCGTGACGCTCGTGGAGCGCGTCAAGAGCCGCTACCGCGTGTTGGCGCCGCTCGCGCTGCTGGCGCTTTTTCGGTACGTGTACCACCGCCGCCAGCGCCATCTCGAGCAATTGCGCGTGCACCGCGCGATCAACCAGGAGCTCACGCACGCGCGGCACGTTGTGCATCATCCACACGGCGCTCGTGTGCCGGCGCTCGCTGCGGCAGCGGCGGGGGAGATCCAATTCCACCCGGATCTGCTGAGTCCAGTTGAAGAATGGCATGATGTCGCGGAAGGTGTACAGACGCAATCGATCGTGTACCACGCGCTTCCGGATGCGAATGGTGTTGTCGACAGCGATGTGCTCGTGCTGATCGTGCCAGGGAACCCCGGTGTCGCGCACTTTTACTTGCCGCTGATGCGCGAAATCGTTGCGCGCCATGGCCGCCGTCATGAAGTGCGCAGTATGTCGAACGCGGGCCATTTCATGCCGTGGAAGAACAACGGACGCGAGTTCACATTCCAAGAGCAAATCGAGCACAAACTCAACTATGTCGATCAACGAATCGCGCAGAACCCGAATTTGAAGCTCATCGTGATCGGTCACTCGATTGG
Organism: Globisporangium splendens; assembly: GCA_006386115.1. Classification (NCBI taxonomy): domain Eukaryota; phylum Oomycota; class Peronosporomycetes; order Pythiales; family Pythiaceae; genus Globisporangium; species Globisporangium splendens. The sequence continues at coordinate 61,023 of VFIW01000118.1, forward strand.
GGGCTACATCACACTGAAGATCGCCGAGCGATACCCCGAGCACATCGCAAAGTTGTGCTTGATGCAGCCCACGATCATGCACATGATGAAAACCACAAAGGGTGCTGCGCTGACGCCAGTGTTTGAGCAGCACAAGCACGCGATCAAACTGGTGCACATGCTGGAGTTCCTGTGCCCAACTGTCGTGCGCCAATTTTTCATCCGCTTGGCGATCGGCCGTGCCACGGAGGACGTGCTGCAGCATGCCACGCTGTCGCTCGTGAACCGCCACGTGATGCGCAACGTTCTCCTGATGGCACTGCACGAGATGCAGCAAGTGCGCGAATTGGACGACTCTCTCGTCAAGACGCACGAAGACAAGACGCTGTTTGTGTACTCACCCATCGACGACTGGGTGCCCAACGAGTTCGTGCAAGGATACCAAGAGCGCTTCACCAAGTCGCGTCACCGAATGATCCCTCAATCGCATGGCTTCATGATGGATGTGAACGGAACGCGCGACATGGCGACACACATTTCCCAGTGGATCAGCGACGTCGTGGATGGCGACGCGTACAGCGCTTTGCCTCACAAAGTGTAACTTTGTGCTATCACTAGTATTTGGTTGTTTTATAGCTGGTCGAGTGGCTTGGACGCTGAGCAGGAGGCAAGCTCAAGCAAAAGGATACCCCCATAGTTAGTCAAAGGAGTAAACAAGTGAATGCATACAGACGTGAGTCGGGTCAGTGGAGCTTGGCTTTTACTTCGCTGGATATGAAAAGCAGTGGTGTTCGCACGCCGAACAGGAGTGGTTCGTTGTCCTCTGTGAAGCTGTGACACTGGACTCGAAAAGGCGCGTTCAGTTAGGCGGATGTGTTTCGCTTCATGTACGGCATAGCATCCCTTTAACGCAAAGAAGCTGCGCAAGTTAGTGCACCCTGAAGTCACCTACCAGCCATGGTGACAAAATCGAGTTTTTTTGTATTATCTTAGCGCTATTGTTCTCAGCGGTTCTTGGAATGATCGTGTTCATCCTCCGCGGCATCGGCGTCGAAGAGGTCGAGGATCTGCTGCTGGATCGCGAGCGCCTTCTCCTCCTGCCCACTCGCGCGATACGCTTCCGCAAGATTGTGGCGCGCCATGATCGTCTCGTTGTGCTCGGTGCCGAGCACGCGCTCGCGGATCGCCACCACTTTTTCGTACAGTTGCACCGCTTCATCGTACTTGCGCGCCTCCTTGCTCACATACGCGAGATTGTTCATCGCCAGCGCCGTGAGCGTGCTGTTAGGTCCGACGCGGCGTTCGAGCAGGTCTTTCGCCTCGGTGAGCACCTGGAAGGCCTTCTCCGGCTGCTTGTTGTGCCAATGGATAATGCCCAAGTTGCACATCGTGAGCGAGATGTCCGGGTGGCCAGGCTCCAAGATACTCTTGCGGATCTTTAGCGCTTCCTCAAAGCAGTCAAGCGCGCGGTGCAGCGCATTCACGCGCTCCATCCCAGCTGCTGACAGCGAGAGCGTGCGGTACACCGACCCGAGGTTGTGCAGCGTCGTCGCGAAGGACGCGTGCTGCTCGCCGACGCTCTCCTTGTACGTCTGCAGCGCGTACTCGTACGACTCGACGGCTTCCTCCATGCGGCCCAGGTTCTTGTACATCAGCGCGATGTTTGTGATCGTGCTCGCAAATACCGGGTGTTTCTCGCCGAAGTGGCCCTTGACGGCATCGCGGCACGAGAGACCGACTTCGAGCGCTTCATTGTAGTTCCCCGCACTAGCAAGAGCAAATGTAAATACACACCCATAATCACAGCATATACGCGCTTCCAGTGTGCACAGCTACGTACTTGTATGCGTCGCGGATCTCGCGCTGCATCGCCGCGATGTCCTGCTCCACTTGAGCGTACGTCACGGGCTCGGCTTTCTGGTGTAGCACCTGCACGACCGGCGGCTTCTTCTTGTCGGACGCCGACGACGAGTGCCAGCGCGCGCTGAGCGCAGCTGGTTGGGCGATCGCATCTGCATTTCTGTCCAGAGCGGATGCCGCGCGCAATGCGCTGCGTCCGAAGCGCTTCTGCGCCGCCTTCGCGGCCGCGACACTTGCCATGCACAGCATTTTCGTTTGATGGACAGATGTTCCCGTTCTGACGGTTCGATCAAAGCCACAAGTTGCACGAGTTGCTCGTCCGGATACTTCCCACTCTATCCGATTAAAACTATACATTTGTCCACATCCGGACCTTTGTTCGAGAGGCAATCTTTGTCAGCATCATCCGAATACGTATAGTCGACGATTGAGGTCTCATATCCAAGAAAGCAAAGAGCTGCGAAAATGATGCAGCTTTCCGCCAAGTGCATGGGTGTCGTTGCTGCCTGTCGCACTGGAATGTACGTGGCGCGCGCGCTCGTCTGACATTTGCGCGGCAGCATTTTCAGAGTCCAGGCAAGCCAGCTCACTAAAAGCGGTGACGTCCCTGCACAAAAAAGCCAACCCAAGAACGCGCGTGTGTATCCCTACCATCCAATGGCAATGCTGCAACATGCGTCAAAAATGTGCGGTCGTTTGTGCCCAAAACGGCAAAGAAAGCGTCGATAGCACCTGGCGATGCCCACAAAGAAAGCCAACACAAATAGACGAGTACGCTACCTCAGACGAGCGCTGACAGCCAACACAGACGAAGCCCCAGTCGGTCGCCTTCTTCTTCTTCATCTTCTTCGCGCATCGCCAAACTTGAAGCCAAACTCGAGCCTGCGTTTGTGAAAAAGGCGCTAAAGCATGTTGTCGGATTCGCCATCCTCGTCGAGCACACCGAAGTCATCATCCCGTTTGTCTACAGTGAGTTTTTCCTTACATGCAAGCACGTCACTCAAAGTCATTCGGTACTCACGGTTGTAACTTTGTGTCATGCTTTCCTGCTCATGGAAGCTCTACTTGGTCGCAATGTCCCAGCTTCCAAATCACGTCTACTACCCCGCACTTGCCCACATGAGCACTGAGAAACTCGAGTGCACGATCTTGAATGTGCTGTTTTACGGACTTTTGGAGCCCCTCTTGTTCGCGTTTCTGTATGGTATGCTGAAAAAGTGGTTCCGTTTCTCACCTCTCGCGCAACTGTCGTTCGTGTTGAAGACCCAGTCGAAGATGGTTCAGGCAAAGTTAGTGCTGTGGGTGATCTACATTGTGCAATCCTCCCTGGTTCATTATGGTGAGTCACACTTGTTGCATCTTTTCTTGACGAATCCACTTGGTGAGACGACTGCATGGTGTTTGTGTGTACTTGCATGACGACTTGGAAATCTTAGGCGCGGGTTACACGTTTCGGTTTTCGTGGCTGCGAGAGCAGTGCGAGGGTGGCAAACACATAGAAAAATAAAGCTTGAGCTCATCCAAACTCAGGTTGCGGACTTGCCATCGAGGAAACGGTAGCCTGGTGCATACTTTGGCATTTGTCAACGGGGTGAGAACCAGCGACCAACAGAGGTTTACATTATCCACATTACAAAATACCTGGGTCCCGTCGCGCTCTATATCTTTTTTATATCTTTTCACTTGCATTTTTCGTCTTTTACCCGATCTTTTGTGGATTTGCGCGGTCTGACTTCAGCAACGCAGGCGCATGTGGCTGGACTAGAAGTCGTCGAAGGTCATCAGACGATCCTTGCGTTGTGTCACCGTGGGTTTCCCACACCCGAGATGCAACCAGGAGACTGGAGATCGCGCCACCGCTACCGGGATTCGACGACAGCACGGAGAGGAAACGAGCAGCGTACGACTTTGTCAGTGTGCTCTCACCCAACTTCGACTTTGGCACAAGTGTCGAAAGGAGATTCAGCAACGACGACGCCAACTGAGAACTCACTGCAGCCTTCGCAAACTGCGTCGCTGCTTGTGTGTGCCGCTTCAGAGGAATCATGTGCAAGCAAAGCAAAAGCTGCATCTCGTTTGGGTCGCCCTGCCAAACATGAGGCAGCAAAGCCGACAAGCTCGTAGGATTCATTCCTTTCACCAAGTTGTCAATGCAAGCTGGGATCAAACAAAGATTGCCCAGCAGTTGAAGCGTAATTCGCGCCAGCTGACCCTCAGTAGACGCCTCGGTTCTCGACAAGTTCTTGTAGACCACCTGGAACGCACTCTTGATAAACGGCGGCACCAGAGTTGCCAAGGAATCCACGCATTTGCTGCTGAACGACAACATGTGCAAGCATTCAATACAGCGGAGCTGGAGCAACGGAGCGCATGCAAATGAGAATCCTTGTGGCTGAGCTTCGTGATCAAGCACAAACAGGAGAGCCAAAATTCCATCCGACTGAACCACTTGGAGATCCATATCTGGCGTATACTGAATGAGATGTCGGATCGCCGTCGCAATGGGTAGCAGCCGTTGCAACAAAACAGCTTCCAAGATTGACGGCTGAGCTCGAACTCCAGAGATGTCATGAGACAGTGCGGCAAGTAAGCCGTGCATCACGTGGCCACTTACAGTCTTGCTTTCAGTCGCAGCAGCTGCTGCAGCGGCAGCCTGAAGGGCTTTTCTTGTCAATGGTTTCCGCCCCGGAGTTGGTACAGGTTCTGCAACTTGCGCAGGGTTCTGGTGGCCAGCAATCTGAGCCTCAATACCTACTTGCGGGTTCTCGTTGTAAAAATTGACGTAGGTTCCAGCCACACACAGTTCTTCCTTTTGCGCAGTGTACATGAAATGTGCCGGCAACTCGAACACTCGGTGGACATCTTGTCCACTTAGATCCAGATTGGCATGGAATTTAACCGCTCTCTGCGCAATGCTGATCAGTTCAGCCCGCATGCGCTCCGTCCACATCACATGCGGCTGCCGCATTCCGTTCACAAGAACCTTCAAAAACGGTTCAGGACCAGATGTCCGCAAAATATCGATCAGCGGTCTCGTAAACACATTCTCAATTGTTGTCTGCATTCGCTTGACGTAAACAGCAATCGATTCCTCTTTCGCAGACGCTTTCAAGATCTGTTCGAGAGCCTTCGCAGCACCAATACCAATTCGTTGCGAATCATCTTCTGCGTTCTTTTGATCCGGGATATAGTTGAACAGCAGAAGCGTCAAATACCAGATGATACCATGCTCAGCAAGCTGAAGCAGGAGAACTTCAGCCATTTCACCAGAGCTGCCTCCCATTTCAAACACAATTTGCAGCGACAGGTCAATTGCCAGTTGGTCGTCTGCTTGGGCCAAAAATCGGGTAAGGCACGGAAGCAAATCCAACGACTGCGCAGCCGCAGACACACGCCCGTTTGGCTGGTTGAGGACATTAACCAAAGCTTCAAGCACCCAGTGAGTAGTGACTCGTAAGTCAAATCCATTCAGCAACCCCAGGGCATCTTGGTTATGGAACAGTAACTGCAGTGAGCCGCAAAGAGCGCGTAAACCGAGACCCGAGCTACATTCGTGAGCGTTCTCGTCCGAAAGAGCCACTGACAGGTTGATAACCCGAATAGCGCTTCCAAAAGCCTTCACAAACGAACTCTTCCTCGAAATTGCACCGCTGACATCAACAATGCTTCTCGCGCTTCTTGTGTTTCCATCTCGAAGTTCCATGATGCATTTCTCAAGCGCTTCCAAGATGTAAGCAAAATTTCCCAGCGACGTGATGCTCGCGGAATCAGGGAAGCGACGTAGCAATAGTGCGATTGCATCCAGCAGCTGAACAGCATCGTAAACACTCAGGAGCTTGGTGGTGAGTCCTTCGCTGGCCATCGCACCACGAGTGGTCATTAAGGCTTCAGGGTGAACCCATCGATTCACTGAGTCCATCAATGCCGATAAAAACGCGGCCTCATCATTGATTGGCCATCCAGGGAAATCCTTTTCATCCAGCAGGTTGTGAAGGTAGTATTGGTAGCATTGCAAAGCGTGCACTTCTTTCGGGTACTGAATCAGCGCAACGCACGCTTCATGGTCAGATTCCTCACCATTTGAGATGTAGAACATGCCATCTGGATCTGTGTGATGCTCCATGAACTTCTCGATGTAGCTAACCATCTGGTCTCGCATAGTCGAATTCCAAACGACTTCTGGGTTGTTCGAATCGGAGAACAGCGCTTGTGCAAACCGACGAGGCCCGTGACGCAACAGCTGAGCCACCATTGATACCGGAAGCAGCCGAACCAGCCAACTCTTCAAGCAAATACGCGTCAATGGGTCCGGAGAAAACACGCCTTTCTTGTTTTGACCCCCTTGTTTGTCATCGACAAGATGTGGTACGTCCAAACGTGACTGGCGGAGATGAATGTGAGAAATGAGTCTGGCTGCAACAGACATTTCTTCTACGTCGTTTGCGAATCGAAGCAAGTAGTAAAATAAACCGGTTGCATGAAGACTCGGAATGATTGCTTCGTTGTGGCGCACAAGAAGGCGAATCAAGCCCAGGCATTTCTTGAACACAACGCGATTTGGACACGCTAGCAACGCAACCAAGAATCGAAGCGTATCATCTTCACAGAGACGGCGCTTGATCCGGCTAATCGGGCTGACGCCAGATCCCTCAAAATGCGTCAAGCGACCATACTTTGGGTACTTGACATCCTGGTGCATGTGGCCTTCGTCTTCAGATGTGTGGCAATCGATAAGTCTGCTGAGCACACTCAAGCACGTTTGCATGATCATCGAGCCACTCATTGTTCCAGAGTGCTCCGCAACCACAGTAAAACGGCTCGGTCCCTCGTCATCATGGAAGCCATGATCATGGCCGGCGTGGGTTGGAGATCCCGAGGTACTCGAAGCAACTGAGCTTTCAGCAACCGACTCTTCTTCAAACGCGTCGATCGTTTGCTTCCCCATATTGTCGTGATCATCAGATTCATCGTATTCTTCATCATCGTCGATCGCGTCCTCGAAATCTTCATCATCTTGCTCAAATGAATCGACGTCGTCGTTCATTTCAGCTAGGGCATCCACACTGTACTCCTTTTCGGAACCATCATGCCCCTCAGAGAAGACGATTGGCTTTACTTCATGCAGAAGATCCAGTACCATTTTGATATTTCGCTCCTCGCGCAAAAAACGAGAAGCATTCAATGCGCTGGAGAGAACTCGATCCAGAAACAGCATGATATTTCCTCGCACAACCAGAGGCCATCGCTTCTCGTCCACGGCATTTCCGTTAATCATGCTCACTTGGAGGAAATGATTCAGAAAGACTAACGAGCTCAATTGGTTGAAATGGCGCTCGTATAGTTGAATCATCACCTTCAAAACCAAAAGCCGAATGTCTGACTTGTAGTAATCAGAATGGGAGGATGACGACGACGACAGTGACTTTCGATCACCCTTGTGACTCTCGAGAGCATTGTCTTCGGCAAGGAGACGATAGTACAGCAACGTCATAAACTTGTCTGCTCCATCAATATCTTCGACAAGAACTCCACGGTCGTTCAGCGTGTGGGTCAGGAAATACGCTCCGACCTTGATTTCGCTCTCCAAACAAGCGTAGTCGACACGAAACTCGTTTGAATTCCACGCAACATACCAGCGTGGTACAGTTTTCGCTCTCTTCTTTTTCTTCTTCTTCATTCGGCGCTCACGCTCATCATTTTGACGTGGATCAACAGTTTGATTCACTTGCACTGCAGCTGGCAGATCACTAGCACGCACACTGCTTCTTCGGGCTGCTAAAAGTGCCTGCTCATCAACAGACGCATCGTCGCTCTCATAACCTTCGGCTCCGTCTACGCCATCATCACTATCTCCATCGTCTGATGTGTCAGGTTTCACCAAGAATGACAGCGGCAGATACCTCGTGAATTTGTTGGACGATGAAATCGTTTTCTTCGCAATCTCAGCCGTCAGACGATTTTCCGTCGCACTGAAGAAAAGCTCGAATGGGAAAGGTGCAAAATGCACTTGCTGTTCCTGATGATGGGTTTGAAACTGGCTGTCGGTACCGTAAACTCTTTCATATTCGACTTTGATGTCCCTCGCCAGCGGGTCCATGTACAGGAAACATTGGTACTTGAGTCGATACAAGTCGAGTTCGGCCACCTCTGCCTCCAGTTTTCGGATCAGCTCTTCCACTGCATTCGGCCCCCACACCAAATCCTTTGTAGTATAGCTCTTCCACAGACGGTCGAAAAACTCGGGCAGGAGAACCACGCATTTCGCATTTTTCACAAGTCGGGCGCGAGTGTTGTTTCCAAAACTCATCTTGCTTCGACCACTCTCTGTAGCGTTCGTAATATCAACACGACGTCCGTTGCTTTGATTCTTGCGTGGAGACATAGCAGACGAAGAACTACTGTTCGGATAGAACTCCGAACTTGGCGTTGGCAAGAATCGGCCAAACTCGTCATACTCCAACTGGCTCACAGGAATGTCGTCCAACAGCGCATGCGGGAACGTATTGCGAATGACGTACGACGATCGCGGGTTCTCGTGAGTGAGCAATGCAACCAACTGCGAAGATATCCGACGTTGGGCTTTATCCTGACCATAGAGTGACAAGTAAAGTTGCCAAACCAATGCGCCATGCTTTCTCGCAAAATCTTGAATAAGCTCCACAAGCTCGGATGGCTGCTCTAACACGTGGATTTTCACCAAAATGGACGAGCACTTTGCGATCGAAAAACTCAGCGACCGGTTAAACAAGAAGAGCGCATGGTGACGCATGAACTCATCGATACGCATGGCCCGCAGCAGCTCTCGAAGCACTTTTTCAGGGGTTGCTTTTTTTCCACTTGACAGACACACTTCCAACGTTTGCAGCACCAACGAGATCACCAAGTAATCCAGACCCAATTGGGAGTACGACAATGCATTCGCCATGCTGCGTTCTATATGCGACGATTGCTGAGCACTGGAGTCGCGCTGCAACCCATTCTTCGCCCAGTGGGGTGGAGTAATCGAGGTGCGCCCCACGCGGTTGCTCTTGGATAAGTCAAATGCACGTGACACAAACAACCTCCCATGGTATTTCGTGAAAATCGTGCGTCGGTTCGTGTTTTCGGACTTCAAGCTCTTTGTCTCAGAGTAGTTGATCACCATGTACTTGATCACGCTTGCCGCTGCAAAACACACTTCCTCTGACGGGGAGTGAACAAGCTCCATGATGATTTCAACGCTGTGCTTGTACTGGTGACTTGGAATTTCTTCAAAGATACCACGAGTGCACAGAAGGCGCTGGATGGAGAGCAGTAAAGCAACTTGGAACTCGGTCGACGGAACGGGGGAGTCAGTATTCGAAGGGCTGTTCAGCTGTGCCACAGAGTACTCTTTGAAGCTCTCGAGAATCTTCATGAGCGAGACGAAAGCTGGACGATGACGTTGGCGTAGTCCACCGAGCGGGATATTGCGGTTAAACTGCTCCAGGTGTCGGAATATGTTGTCCAAAGTGTCTTTCGTCACAAGATTCGGGATCATGGTGAGACCTGCGAGCTTGCGCAGCAAGATATCTTCCCATTCCGGGTGCACTTCGGTGCCCCACGTTCCCTCTTTGCACGCAATCTTCGTTTCCTCAGTTGACCACGAGACATGCACCTTGTTCATGCGGCACATCTCCACCATGTTGCTCAAAAACAAACTGCGCGCTTCTTTCGGACTGAGCACTGTAGTCGACCCAGCAACCTTGAGCCAGTCTGGAACAGGGTGTTCACAGCCGATATCACCCAGCAGTTGTCGTAGTTCTTGTTCATGTGTAGACGTGACTCGCTTCAAGCCAAGTCCCACCTCCTTGTCTCGACGGCTAACAGTGGACGTCAGGCATACAAAGCGACGCGTGCGTCCGTGCTTCAGCTCAAGCGCAAATTTACCGCATGCTCCTTCCGTCTCCTTTCCTTCTTCAAGCGACGACGAGAACGACGGGTACATGACGATGTTGAAGATATCGCGGAGCTCATGGGTCACCAACGTTTTCCTCGTGACCGGGTCGCGTTCGAGCACAGCTGTAGATGTCAAACCTAGAAGCCGCAACTGCAACTTGTTCTTTCGGTTTTTGCTAATCTTCAGCACGGGAATCTCAAACGAAACGGGCTGAACGATATCACTCGTCGACATCAACGCATCAAACTCGCACGCATCCGACACTTCTTCAACAACAAGCGTGACGTTCAGCCACGAGCGGAGGTTGTTGGCAAGCGCTTGGATGAACGGCTCGCGGCTGTCGCACCAATACCTGTGAACGCGATTGTTTTGGAAATACAGCACCAGCTCGTTCGAGTTCGTCGTGACACGTTGAATCTTGACAATATCGATCAACAAGGTCGACGACAGCGTGTTCCGCTTCTTTGGATCTAGGCGATCAAGGCTGGATGCTCGCACAGCCAACAGGACATTGACTCTCACCGGGTTGTCCCACGTGCTTTTCGTCCAGCTCAGCTTGGTCATCGTGAATGTTTTCCCGCACAACTGGAAGAGGCTGTCGAAATACATCCCATTCGAGTTGGTGCCCATTATGCCCGCTGAGCCAAGTGGACCATTCGAACCGGCAACGCCATAACCCGCGCCGATTGCACTGCTCCCGCCTCCCCCCATGATCATCGACGTGTTCGCTGCCACATCTGCTCCATCCTTTCGAAAAGAAGAAGCACGTTCGCGCAGTTGGTAGTACGACGAGAGCAAATGCTGACGGTTGCGGCACGTGTACGTTTCTTTCACGTTTTTGCCGATGTGGATGGTGAACGACCGATCGGCATTTTGGCCACCGCCAGTGTCCGTTGCTACCGTGATCTCCTTGATATTGTCGTACGCATAGCGCTCTTTCACCTCCTCCGTATACGGATCCACAATCGTCAAGTGGTTGCTGCTCAAAACCATAATTCTATCAAATACACACAATATAATCAGCTTCAACGCCTTACTGTAGCTTCCATTACTCAAAGATCCCCTGCACTGATCGCACTCACCGTTTCACCGAGCGCAAGAAGCCGACCCTGGTAACGAAGAAGCGCGCCGCGTAGATCACGCCCGAATGCCGGTTCGCGAGCACGTCCGTGTTCTCCCAGTCGCTTTTCTCGGCGGCCATTGTCGTGTCGGGCTCATACCCACTCGTCTCGGGTCCGCGCGGCACATACCCCTCCGACAGCGTGACCACCTCCTGGCCGAACACGACGGACGCGAGCGTCTGTTTGAGCCTCTGCAGCTCCGCGTCGTCCGCCGCATCGGCCGCCGCCATCGTCGTCATCCGCCGTCGCTCCTCTCCCCCACGTCTCGCGCGCGCGTGAATGCGGAATGCGCTTCTTGTTCCCCGCGCTGGTTGCAGTGGAGAAAATCAGGTGGGGTGAAGAAAGAGGGGGAGGCAGGAAGGGGGCGGAGAGAGAACAACGACTAATTCGGCGAAGATTAAACAGTAAAAGGTAGGTATTACCCATATCAAGCGCTTTAATAGTAGCTTTTGGACTAAAACTGGGGATGAATTGATTACACTTGGAGCTCGACAGAATGTCGCGATGCAAGAGAATAATCAATGCGCTCTAAAATGAAGGGTGCACGCGCTTGAACGGCGTGAGGCTTCAACGCTAAAACAACACGAGCGTTCGACAGCATCGTCGTGCACAAGGTTATGATGTGCCGACGGTGTGAATTTGCATCCAGATTGGAGTCCCTTTCGGTCCAAATGTGCACATCATGCCGATGATATGCACCCAATTGGCCAGGAACCCAGAAAAAAAGATATTTTCTATGCAGCGAATTATTAAGCGGTTTAATTAATTCTGTGGCTACTTTTTTTCAATGGAGTCCAAGTGATCTGTTGCTTTCTGACACGTTCGTACAACTTGGCAACACTGCGTACCTTCGCTCAACCTGCATTTTTCGTAAAAAGACTTTTGACGCATTTCCAAAAGGGTTTTTACGCCTATGAAGAGCGACACCAGTCGTTTTGTTTGGTTTCCCTTTGGCGCCATTCGTTTCCTTTTTGCAACTTCATTTGCCGATTTCCCAGTGCGGAATGCACTTGCGTTTGCTGCGGCGCCTTCGCATCGCCACATTGCGACTATCTCCATCGCGCGCGCGCACCCATTATATGTGTATTTGTATATGGACTGAGCGTTTCATTACGACCGTGAAACCAATGACGATCCTGCCTTAACGGACCAATTCATGTCGATTGCAACTTTTTCGGGTACCAGCTGAGGTTTTCACTTTATCGCCACGAAACAATTGCGTGTATGCGCACGCTCATATTTGTGTGTATGTGTGTGAGTGTATTGTTGCGTATATGCGTGCGGAGCGTTCTAGTGATGCAACATCTTTTTATATAAAACAAGCGTATGTCTGATCTCTGTGAGGACACAACAGCGACTGAAGAATTCTCACCGCCTTCATTATTATAATAGCGCGATATCGAATGATGATTCCAAATATGGTTTTCTTGAACACGCATTCGCGGAATGAAGATACATTTTTAAGACTACGATGATCTGACGATATCCATCCATACAAGCTCATATTCATACACAGCGTCTTGTAATTCCACATTAGTGCACTTCTTGACCACATATCCCCATCTTCAGATCTTCACTTTCGTACTTAGTCGAACGTACCCTTTCGTGTTCTTCTGACCTCATTCCAGTTAAACCAGCGCAAGCGACCCCCATCCTCCACGTAAGCCCCGCGTATCTAAAGGCAATATGACGGTGGCCGTGCGCATCGACGACCACGAGATCGGCGCCGTCGCGCTCTACGAGCCGCTGCCGCCGCTGCTGCGCCTGGACGCACTGCCGTTCGTGTTCCTCTACTCCACGGCAGCGTATCTCTACTGCGTGCGCGACGATTTGGTCGCGACGCTCTTCGCCGCGCTCATCGTGTTTGTGCACGCGCTCGCGTTCCTCAGCGGTGAGTGGAGCGTCGACGTGCGCGCGTGGATGACGTGCACGCACGCGCGCGAGATCAATGGCGACGACGGGACGACGCGCATGCTCGTGAAGGTGCTGCCATCGCGCGCGACGCTGCCCAAGCAGCTCTGTCGATGCCACGTCGCGGAGAAGCCGCTCCAAGCCGGCGTAAGTGTGCTCATGCATACACTGGCTGCGTCACCTACTCGCAATTCTAATGGATAGCGGCGTGCTTTTGTCTTGTATGCTTGTAGGGCGAGACGCTCGTAAGTGGCGAACGCATTCCTGTGCTGTGGTTCTCGTACCAGAACCTCCGTTTCTGCATTAACGACGGTCTGGACGCCATTAATGGCCGCAGTAAAGCAGCCTCGAAGGACGCACCGTGCTTCCGCCGCTTGGATTTCCCCACGCATCACACGCTGCGTCGGTACTTGACGAGCACCGGGTACGCGTCATCCACGGACCTGGCGCTCGCGGGCATCAAGTGGGGTAAAAACGACTTCGACATCCCGATCCCGCTGTTCGCGGAGCTGCTCAAGGAGCAACTGGTCGCGCCATTCTTTGTGTTCCAGTTCTTCTGCATGCTACTCTGGTGTCTCGACGAGTACGTGTACTACTCCATGCTCACGCTGCTCATGCTCGTCGTGTTCGAGTGCACGGTGGTCAAGCAGCGGCAGCGTAACATGGAGACGCTGAATCAGATGCGGCGTACGCCGCAACGATGCCTCGTGTACCGCGCAAAGTCATGGACGCTCGTGTGGAGTGACGAGCTGGTGCCCGGCGACATTTGCTCCATTGGCGGGCACAGCATGCATACTACGCCTGGCGCCAGTGACGACGTGGGCATCCCGTGTGACGTTCTCCTACTTCGCGGCAACTGCATCGTGAACGAGTCGATGCTCTCGGGCGAATCGATTCCACTGCGCAAAGAAGCCGTTGGCTCTGGTCTGGACGAGAATGAGCTGCTCGAGACGCTCCACGTCGATGAAGGCAGCAACATGCAGCACAAGAAGCACGTACTCTTTGGAGGAACGAAGCTCCTGCAGCATTCGCTGGAGAAAGGGTCCTCGTCCAAGTGCAAGATCCCAAATCCCCCCGATCAGGGCTGCGTTGCGTTTGTGCTCCGCACGGGCTTTGGCACGACGCAAGGAAGCCTCGTGCGCACCATCATTTACTCGTCCCAGCGCGTGACAGCAAACAACTCTGAGGCGATGTGGTTCATTTTGTTTCTTCTCGGGTTTGCGATCTGCGCGTCGTCGTTTGTACTGCGCCAGGGTCTTCAAGACGCGTCCAGAGATCGCTTCAAGCTCTTGCTCCACTGTATCATGATCGTCACGTCTGTGGTGCCGCCAGAATTGCCCATGGAGCTCTCGCTTGCGGTCACCAACTCGCTCATCGCGCTGACCAAATTCAACATTTTCTGCACTGAGCCGTTCCGAATCCCATTTGCTGGTCGCATCGATATCTGCTGCTTTGACAAGACCGGCACGCTGACAAGCGACGAACTGAAAATGCTCGGCGTCGTCGGGTTGAAGACCCAACACTTGGAGAAGAACGCTAAGCACCAAGGGGAGCTCGACGTCATTGCACCCGAGCAGCTACCTCTGGACACGGAGCTCGTCCTTGCTGGCTGTCAGTCGCTCGTGCTCCTGAACGGTCATGTTGTCGGTGATCCCCTCGAGCTCACAGCGATCCAAGCCATCAAGTGGAACCTCGTCTACGGTGCGTCCTACGCACAGGGTGGCTCGAGCGTGCAACCGTCGTTCCTGTCGGACCGTCGCGGCGAGATCCAGTCGATCGACATTCTGCATCGTTTTTCGTTCTCGTCCGAACACAAGCGCATGAGTACGATTGTGTCCATTGTGAAGGGTGATAATGACGAGCCTGAGGATCGCTGCATCTTGACAAAGGGTGCACCAGAAGTCCTGGAGTCATTGTTTGCGGAAAAGCCGGCGTATTACCGATCGGTGTATCGCCATTTCGCGTCGCGAGGCTCTCGCGTGCTTGCTCTGGGCTACCGCACCGTTCCAGCAGACTGGACTTTGACGAGTCTTCGCCAGAAATCCAGACATGAAGTGGAAACGGGGCTGACCTTTGCGGGCTTTCTTGTTCTCGAGTCGCCACTGAAGGACGACACGAAGCGAACGATTCGCGATTTGATGATCGCGAAGCACAAAGTGGTGATGGTGACCGGTGACAACGCACTGACGGCGTGCGACGTGGCGCGGCAAGTCGGCATCAACGCCGGGTATTCCAAGGTACCGCTGATCCTGAGCGCGACGGGGAAGGAGAACGTTGTGGAGTGGATTGGCATTGACGATGGCACACCAGACATGGAGATTGAGACGATTCCATTCGATACCGCGACGGTGGGAAAGCTGCAGGTTCAGTACGATCTGTGCGTGACAGGGGATGCTCTCACTGCGCTATACAAGCAACAGGAGCGTGGCAAAACGAGCAGCAGCAACAACAACTACAACAGCCGTAGTAGCGAAGAAAACGCGGTGTTGGAGGCGTTTTTGCAGGATCTGGTCAAGATCTGCCTCCACATCAATGTGTTTGCTCGCACGTCGCCGCAGCAGAAGGAGCACATCATCATGGCGATGAACCGGTGCGGCAAAACGACAGCGATGTGTGGCGATGGCACGAACGATGTCGGCGCGCTGAAACAGGCACACATTGGCATTTCGATCGTGAATTCGCCATCGGATGAGAACTCTCGCCGTGAGTTGTCATCATTTACTAAAACGGTTGGTGGCCGAGACCAAAATGCCGCACTCCATGAAAAACTGCAAGCGCTGCACGATGACGACGTTGCGCATGTTGTTCATCTGGGGGATGCCTCGATTGCGTCTCCGTTTACCTCGCGAAGCTCGAGCGTTCGCGTCACGAAGCAGCTCATTCGACAAGGACGATGCACGCTGGTGACCACGATCCAGATGTACAAGATCCTCGGTGTCAACTGCTTGATCACCGCGTACTACTTGAGCTCGCTCTACCTTCACGGTGTCAAGAACGGTGATCAGCAGCTCACAGTTCTTGGGGTGCGTCTCCTTTAAGTGTGTGTGCTCATTATGCGCTGCTGTCACGCTCATTTGTTTTGTCTCTGTGTTTATGCACCTGTAGCTCGGAATCGCCATGTTTTTCCTGTTTCTCTCGCACACCAAGCCAGCGAAGAAATTGTCCCATGAGCGACCACCCTCGGGCGTGTTTTGCCGCTCGGTGCTGGTGTCGATTCTCGGGCAGTTTGCGATCCACTTGGCGGTGCTCGCAGGCGCATTGCGGATCGCACAGCCATTCATCAACCGCGCAGATCCATCGATGCACCCAGACGGGAAGTTCACACCGAATGTCGTCAACAGCGTCATGTTTCTGCTCTCGGCCGTCATGCAGGTGAACACGTTTGTCGCCAACTACAAGGGGCAGCCGTTCATGGAGAGCTTCTGGGACAACAAGCTGCTGTCGCGAAGCGCGCTGCTCGCGTACGTGATCCTCGGTGTGGCCGTCACCGAGGTGTTCATGCCGCTCAATGCGATGCTGGAGTTGGTTCCAATGCCCAACGCTGAGGTACGCAAGGAGTTGAAAAACGTGGTTACTGGTGATTGGTGCCTCACTAGTGCTGTCACTTTTTGCTTGTCTGTAGTTGCAATCGGCACTGCTCGGGCTCATGGCAGCAGACACTGGGGTGACGTTTCTCTTCGAGTACGTGGTCCAGCAAATCGCGTCAAGCTAAGTGTAGAAAATGCGTCACAGCATGAAAGGACCGTGCGAATGGCTGCAGACTTTGCGTTAGCAGCCAAGAGAATAGAGAAGAGGACAAGAACAAGACTACAGAGTGCCTCTGCCTCATCAAAATGCACTTTTAAAAGCCAGGTCAGTTCTTTATTTTCTTGTTTGCTTCATAGGCACGCCTGTTATTGTTGTCTTGGTGCTGCGAAGGTTTTCTACAACGATTTGAGTCCCTCGCCAGAGCCCTTGTCCTGCGCCTCGTTCACGAGCGCGCGCACCACTCGCGTGATCTCGTCGGGTTCCTCGTGCTGGATGTTGTGGCCAACGTCCGGGACGACAATGTGCACGCTAGGGAGCGCGCTCACTTCGTCGACGAGGTGCTGTTGCGCCGCCTGCCACTTGCGCTCGAGTGCAACGATCGTGTCCAAGTCGATGTTCGCATCCGCTTTCATGCCGTCGAACATGTCGGGCTTGCCATGTGAGAGCACGACGCACGGGAACTCAAAACCACTCGCGCGTGGCTCATTGCGCAACCGCTCCTCGGTCAATGGGATGCCCTGGTTTTCCCAGAGCGCACCTTGGCGGTGCGCTGGCGACGGCAAGAAGTACTCGACGAACGGCAACGCGATGGGGGAGTAGCGCTTGACAAACTTGTCGCGCTGGATGCTGTTGATCATGCGGATGATGCCAAAACGCGACAGCGCAAGCACGGTCTCGCCATTGTCGTCCATCGTCTTGAGCGCGCTTTTCACGGTCGGCGAGACACGTTCCAGCTCCTCGCGGAGGTTTTCCTGGAGCGCATCGACCAACACGAGCCCCTCAACGGTGTAGTTCACGGACAGGTTTGGGTTCTCAATATCTTCCGCGAATTGCCTTCATCCACAGAACCGAGACACAAATATAAGTGCTAAATATCTTCACATACGTACATGAAGGCGCCATACCTCATGTTGTAGCCGCCGGCGCCGTGACCCACAAGGATGACCTGGTCCAGCACATTGAGCTTCTGAAGCACCTGCGCATACTCGTTCGCGATCTACAGCAACGAAACAGAGAGAATAGAGGAGCAGTCATTAGCAGGTTATGCCTACATCGACGTAATGGGAAGCTGCGAGAGCTCTGGAGTTGCATACCTGCGTGGAAGTGCGTGGAAGCGCGCCGGGAGTCGAGAAGCCCAACCCAGGGCGATCAATGCTCACCACCGTAGCAAATTGAGACACCTACAGAGACCGCCTCCGAGTACATCAGTGTCAAAGAACTCCGACGCTCAGAAAACACCTCAGCGTGTTGCGCTCTTCGTACCTGCTCCATGACTTTTTCCCAGTCGAACGAGGTCTCGCCGACGCCGCCGTCGAGGACCACCGTGAGCGGGCCGGTGCCTCTCTTCTGCACGTGGACCGTCACGGTGTTGCCGTCGTCACCAGGGATCTCGAGGAGCATGCCGGGCGCGGGCATCGGGTTCCACTGCTTCGTCTTCTCAATGACGTACCCACTCGTGGTCACCAACCCGACGATCGCGACAGTGCCCTGCACAAGCAAGTCAAACCAGCACATGTACATGCAAACAACTTTGTCAGCTATTCCCATATTGAGTGATGCGTCTGTCATTTCCGGTGGCATACCCCGACGACGAGCTTGAGGATCTCCTTGAACTCGCTGATGAGTATCTCCTTGGTCACTTTTTCGCGCGGGACATGCGCGCCTTCGGACGAAGGCTCGGGCGTGTTCTTGGACGACGCCAAGCGGCGCGAAAGCAGCGCGTTCGATCCGCGCGAGCGCGGTGCCGCAGTGCTGCTACGCGGAAGCACCGCCGCATGGTGGCCGCCGAGTCTCGCTGCGCGTACCAGTGCGTTCATCGTCTGCAGCGTCCGTCGTCGTTCGAAATGTGAGCCTCACCTCCTCAGGTGGCGCGGCACCTGCATGCGCGTGTGTGTCTCAGCTCTCGAATGACACACATCATTCGTGACGGAGAGGAGCGAGTGTTTTCGACACTTTCGACACACTATCACCACGAGAAGTGACCAGTTTGCTTTAACCGGTTAATCGGATGGCAAAACATGACAAACACATCGCTGGTTGGCAGGACTGCCAGCTGGTTAACTGGCATATCTCAAAACGGCGGCAAAGTGCTGGTGCGCATACGTCCTTCTTTTGATCATAACTCGACCGGGAAAATGGCAAATCCTGCGCATCAGCACGTGATTTATGGCAATAACCGCACACTTAACCTTAACTGGGTCGCATTTGCATACTTGAGCAGTTTGTGTCACACAAAATAGGGGCAGACAGATTTTGTCGCTTCAAGTCGTCGAGGCGACCCAGATGGCAGCCAACCGGTACGTGAGACTAAACCATAGAGCACAAGCGACCGAGAGTCAATCAGAGTTTGCCAGTCATCGCAACAAACCAGCCCCAAACCAAGAGTCCAGCCCCAGTCAACATACTCGCGATCGGAATTGAACACTCGTTCGCCGCAGAAGCACTTCGTGTGGTTCAAGATCACGCCTTGACCGAGTTGAAAAGCGTACGCGTAGAGAGTTGTGGAGGCAGTCATCGGTGTGCTTGCTGCGCGTCTCAAACTTGTTAGTTATTCGTCCAACTGCACAAGCGCAAGGACAAGAGTGCCGACACCAATGTTCGCCATCTCTGATGTACAGGCGAATGGTGTGCCGGGTGGCAAACGACGTGAAAGCTATGGTGTAAGGCAGCGATTTGGAAGAGATCTTTACGAAGATTCCAAGTTTGTTCAAGATGTTTGAGAGTCTGAACCCTGGGAGCCACACTCATTTCGAGCAAGACGACGAAGGACGATTCCTGCGAGCTTCCTTCTTTCCTCCTGCCTCTGGAAGAGTCCTTCCGTTCTCGCAACGTGTCGTAGGTTTGGACGGAGCGCACGCCAAGAACCCTCGGTACAACGGTACACACCTATTGATGGTTGGTCATGACGGTAACCTGGAAAACATCGCACTCGCTGTTGCCCTCATTGGCAAGGAGACCAAGGCGAACAACGAGTGGTTTTTCATCAACTGCATTCTCGGTGGAATCGAGTTCACACATCCGCTGATGTCCGACAGAAAGAAGTCTCTGGTTGAAGTGTGCACACGGTGGCAGATCCACCAGATACACTCTACTCTGTACATCCTCTACACACAATTGCTGGATATACAAATTCTCAGTGAAACAGAGAGCCCTAGACTAATGCACTCCAGTGAGCGCGAGCGTGGGCGAAAACGAATGTCACTTGGCAATTGCGGAGCTGGAACGTTGCAAGGCTGAACAGAGGCAACACACACAAGCATGGTTGTGGACGCGACGGGATGATAGCGCGAGACGAGGCGAGGAACGTGTCCGTGAGTGGTGGTGGTGCGCGAAACGGCAAAAGGACAGGCAGGCAAGCGAAGGTGGACGCAACAAAAGTGTGCGCCGTCGGGGAATTGAACCCCGACCTCATCCTTGGAAGGGACGAATCCTAACCATTAGACCAACGGCGCGCTGCCTTGCCTTGACTTGCCTTGACTTGCCTTGACTTCCCTTCCCTTCCCTTGCACAACAAACACACACACAACACACAACTACCAACACACAAACACCTCCGCCCATGAGCTCTACACAACCACATACACACACACACACACACACATACCTGTCCACGTGCGCATGCATGCACACACACATGTGCGCGCGTGCCATCCACTGCTCGCTGCCAACCCTACGACCACCAACAAACAACAAACAACAAACAACACGACCAACGCCACGCAAGTCGACCGCGGAGACCAGCAGACACAAAGCAACAACACCTCACAAAANGGTAGTTGCGCGGCTTGACCATCCATGCAAAGCGCATGAACACCAAACTGTAGATCGAGAGCGCTAATAGTAAACAAATAAACGGCCAGCATCGCGTTATTATAGTCTTCTGTCATTTATCAAAGCGTACCATAGTAGCAAGCGTACCAGAGGTCATCTTGATGGAGATGATGTCAGCAGGCTTTCTCATGTCATTCATCGCCTGCGCGCACATGCAAACAAAAGCATCGTTAGAATCCTCCGACCGCGACGCGCATTCCGCCTCCCCTTCATTCTCGGACATGGAGTGTCCCCACGGAAGAAGAAGAGACTCCACGCGTAAACACAGAGATAGAGAGAGTTCAACCGCGTAACAAGAAGGAAGGACGTACCGCGAGGACAAACCCCCAGTTGGCGACCGGCCCCCAAAAGTGCGTGGTCTTTGGTCCGGTCGGGTGGTTCACAAACGTGCGGAAACGGGCAGCGAACGACATGCTGCAAAGCGCATACAACAGAGACACACAATAGCACACATATGAACACTCAGTTGCTCTTCTCCATAGCCGCAAAGCGCTCCCATCGTCGTACATGCTGCTGCTGGGGGTTCTCAGTTCTGCTTGGAAGGAGGCAAGAACGCCAAGAAACGGCTCGTCAGAGCCCTCTAATAGGGTGAGATGAGGGGGAAAAACCCAAATATGTGCGCGCAATCACCCAGCAGGCAACAACTTCTCCAACTCTATTTATACAGGGTATGCATTTGAGAAGGTTTAGCACTTTAGAGAGCGAATATCAGTTATTATTTTAGAGAGAAGAAGAACAGCTTGAAGAGCCGCGTTTCCCATTATGGCAACGTAACGGATGAGCATGCGCAACGGCAGAAATGGCGCTCGCTTGCGTCCACGAGAGCGAGCAGTTCGTTTATAAGCGAGACGAGCAAATATCAGCGGCAGCATGGCAGAAGTCGGTACGTTCTTGTATTGATGTGTGTGTGTAAACGCATCCCTGCGAGGTATCTTGTTGACGATAGCATGGTGTCGCGTGTGCTGATGTGATAGGCGTCCAGCGTGTGCTCACGGTGATCAACCAGTGCTTTGCGTTCAAGATCCCGCCGCAGACATCCGCCGCAGGCCACAGGTACTTCCCAAGTCTTTTGAGTAGTTGACAGTATGCGGCTCTGACTAAGTGTTTCTTGCGGCAACAGAGCGGACTCGTGGCCGTCGGAGCCATTGTGGACGGGGCGCCTCGTGGTCTCGTCGATCGACGACAATGCGCTCATTGAGCTCAAAGACGCCAACACCGGCGCGCTCTTCGCTGCATGTCCAATCAAGAAGGACGGGCCGCCTGCGGTCCAGAAAGGTGCTCATTGTGCTTTGTGTGATCTACAGTTGTGTTTGAGCTACAGGCTTCGACCAATTCCAACCATACTGGGATCTTACAATCATATTAGTGGTGGACAGTAGCCGCTACTTTGTGCTGCGCGTCGTCGACCAAAACTCTGGTGCGATAACTTATTTCTATGGAAAAGGCGTGACTGAATCGACTAAATGGAGTTTATCGTCAGCTTCGACCAGCGGATGGGAGACCTTCTAACCGCAATGACTCCCCACCGACAGCAGAATTGAACAACGCAACAGAACAAACACAACAACAAAAGCATTGCTCAGCTATTGCATATATAACGTAAGCTCGAAGAGAGTATACAGCAGACACACAACTAACTGCATAACGAAGGAGAGACGTTCGTTTGTACATCACATATACGCAACTCGGCAAGTCTGTCTCGATACCGCTCAGAGGCGTTTGTCGCCGTCCCACTTGTAGAAACCTTCGCCGGTTTTTCTGCCGAGCTTTCCCTCGACCACCTTCTGGCGCACGATCTCCGGCACGAAGAACGCCGGTTCGTTCGGGTGGTCGCGCACCCAGCCTTCCAGGATGAACAGCGTCGTGTCGAGACCCACGTAGTCCGCGAGCGTGATGGGACCCATCGGGTGGCCCGCACCGAACTGCATCGATACGTCAATGTCCTCCTTGGTTGCGTCGCCGCGTTCGTAGAGCGCGATCGCCTGCGCCAGGTACGGCACGAGCAAGCGGTTGACGATGAAGCCCGGGGTGTCCTTGCACGACACTGGGTGCTTGCCGATCGCGTGCACCCAGTTCTTCGACGCCTCAAACACCGCAGGGTCGGTCACGTCCGTGCGCACGACTTCCACGAGCTTCATGAGCTGCACCGGGTTGAAAAAGTGGAGCCCCACGACCTGGGACGCGCGGCCCGACGAGCCGGCAAAGTCCGAGATCGCGAGCGACGACGTGTTGGACGCGAAGATCGCCGACGGCTTGACGATCTTGCCCAGGTTCGCGTAAAAGTCCTTCTTCACGTTCACGTTCTCAACGATCGCCTCGATCACGAGATCGCAATCGACCAAGTCGTCCTGGCTGGTCGTAGGTGTGATCAAGCCGAGCGTCTTGGCAATCTGCTGCTGCGCGTCTTCCTCCGTGATCGTGCCCTTCTTGACGTTGCGGCCCACGATCTTGTTGAGCGAGCCCTCGATACGCTTCATGCCGGCGTCAAGCCCGGCTTGGTTCATGTCGACGGCCACGACCTGGAAGCCCGCCTGCGCCGCGGTCTGCGCGATGCCGTGGCCCATGAGACCGAGCCCGACCATGCCCACCTTCTTGATCTCGAACTTGTCCGACGCCGACGCGAAGGAGCGCGCCGTCAGCTGTAGCAGCGCCGGCGCCTGGCGCATGGAGACCGACCGCAGAGCCGCGTGCATCATCATGGTGTATAAAGAAATGAAGGGAAGAGCGGAGGGAGTGAAAATGGCGAGTGAATCTTTCTGGGTGGAGCTGTTCACATCTGGGGCTCAACGTTCAAGTTGGCAGCGACACCGACGTGAAAACTCGACGGGAGACGGAGATGGTATCAGTCAAGTGATACTACGAATAAGGGCACTCATTGCAAAAGTTGATGCAAGTGAGAAATTATCGTTGCGGTTGGTTGCCTATAAATAGCTCCAAATTGAGGCAAAAGTGGATATTGTCGTAAAAGTGTCTCAAATGGTATAATTTAGTGAAAAGGACCTTCTTTTTGTGAGTGTGGATGTGTTTAGTGATACCATTTGAATAGTGGCCTCTGCGTCATTCACCAGTTGAAGAAATGAGACCTCATGATTCTTGCTTCAAAATATGATTTTCATCTTCTCCATTAACGGCGCCAAGTGGGCTTGCTTATCTACAACCGTGCGTGGGGCTTTGCTGTGTCTTCATTCTCCCTATCAGCGTCCTCATTTGAGTACAGATTCGCGAGCTCCACGTACCATGCCGCGAGCCACGCGCGCTTCTCGGCATCGCAATGCTGCGAGATGGACGCGAATAATTGCTCTTTTAGTGCACCGATCGCTTCCTTCTTCACAGCGCAAGTGCTCAGCAGCAGCTCGATCTCCATGGCCATCTGGACCAGCAGCTCCAATGGTCCCATCTTCAAGAGCTCAAACACGATGCCGGACAGGTACAAACCACTTTTCGTCGTCGTGTTCGGCTCTGAAGGCTTTTCTTTTGCTGTGACGACTGCGTCTTGAGGTTCCTTGGCGTCTTGGACACTATTAGCCGAGTCGAGAGCCTTGCTTGGTGTGATTGTTGTCTCTGGAGCGAGCATAAGCTCAGCCACACGGTCGCAGCATTTTTTCAGCGCCCATAAGACCATCCGTTGCTGCGAACTCAGTCCCGCTGACACAGATGGAGAGGAAAAAAATGCATCACCACTTGCAGCTGAAGTCGCGAGCGAACTCGCATAGTACAGTGCGCCAAAGATCACGCCACAAGTCCTGGCAATAGTGTCTTGACTCGCATTCTCTGGGTACTTGTCGAGCGTCAGCTGCAGATAGTGCGGGATGATGTCGTTGATCGAGATGTATTGCCCTAAATGCGTCAAGCAAAACCCGAGAAACCGATGTGCAAAGGCGTCCAGTGGCTCGTATCCATTGTACAAACCCATGAATACCAGTGCGATGGCTTCGTCCATCAATGCACTCGACTGGAATAACAAAACTCGGAGCTTTCGCTGCATGATGAGCCCCACGACGAGCACTTGACAACTCAGGATGATATCCACCTCCTGCAGAATGCTGTTATCGCCATTGCCATTGTCAGTATCGGCAGCGCTCCATGCCGCTAGCGCATCGCGGTTGGACACGGAACGAAACATTCTAGACAACACGGGTTCAGGCATCACCTCGATTGCATCCTCGAGTCGCTGGGTCAGTGTGATCATGAACGTATTTCGTTCCCTTGACGAGCACGTTTCGCGCGCAAACTCCAACTTCGAGAGCGTCAAAAACGCTAACAGCGTCGCACTATGATTCCCGCGTTGCGTCTCTGTGAGCACCTGCAGCGTCGATGCCACAGTGTCGTAGAGTGTCTTCAAGTACTCCAGCAATGCGCGCGTGTCTGCTTTTGAGGTCGCTTCCTTGTCAGTTGAGCCAACAGCGTACTTAACTAGCACGTCACGGAGCAATTCCGGAGGGTAAACTGACTGGAGTGCCTGGAGTAACGACTTGTAGGACGCTGCCGAGTGTCGGAAAAAGCCGAGCGCTTCCACGACACACGCCTCTGTCATTTGGAACGACAGCGCGACCATTCCAGCGTCGTTATTCGAACGAATCACGCGCGCGAGGTTGTCCTGGAACACCTTTCTCATATTCGCCAAACGCTGCGATTGTTGTTCATTGGCACCGACTTGGAACGAGACAAGCGAGAGGTTCACGCATCGAAGTAGCGAGAATTGCTGCACCAGCACGCTTGTCCAGGTGCTGCCATTGAGAGCCTTTGTTGTCGCCGTGGCTGAAGCAATGCCGATCGCGACGCCCACAATCGTATGTGGATCGTGGGTATGCGGGAACGCGTCCATTTTGAGTTTCGAAACGACTAGATTGCCCAGCAAATCGACCACAGACGCTGCTTTTGCGTCCTCGTGAGCATTCGGCAGCGCATGCTGCACGAGCACCATGATCGCAATGCTCGACGCATGCTTTTGCCACTGGTTGTCGGTTGGTTTGGCACCAATAAGCGTCTGCAACTTCTGCACGGCAACATTCACGTTTGAGAGCAGTCGGCTTCCGTGCAGCAACGAGCTTTGGATATGCGCAATGAGCGACGCGCCGACATTGTTCAGGAACACGACGTCGTATCCGCGCATGGCTTGAGCCATCCAGTGCACAAACACATCGAGTCGTTGGCTCCACCCTTCTTCGTGCATGCGGGCTTCTTGCGTCGCTGTCATCGCTTGAAAGGATTGCACTGGGCTTGAAACGACAACATCCCACAAACCACAGCTGAACGCAATCTGCTGTTGCGCATCACAATGCGCATTCGCAGCTGGAAACCCCACTGGCGCCTTCGCATTCTTCATCAATGCGATAACTTGCTCCGGTGGAATTCCATTATGTGCGGCGGTGGAGGGTTCTACGATACGCTGGAGATCGCGTACGCAGCTTCCGATCTCCATCCACTGCAGCCACAACGTAAGTGGGATCGGCGAATGGCGCACTGGAGCGAGCCACTGCGGGAGCGCTTTGCAGATCTCAACGTAAATTTCTTCAGTGACAGCACCACCAATACGAGGCACAAGCTCTGTCCCTGCTGCTGCAGCATTAGCGGACGGCGCCGCGCTCGCCCACACATCGTCCACATCACCATTCTGTGCATCACTCTCTTCTCCTCTTGACGGCGCATAATGTGCCGCAAGCCGCGCGTGCAGCCAGCGCAGCAGCGCGCGCGTCGCCTGCTCAACGCGTGGGTCTTGCACGTCGCGTGCCGCCAGCGTCTGGAAGAGCGCCTGAACCCCCATGGCGCCCACATCCACAGCGCCTCCTTCTGTCATTTTGGCGCTTGGTTCTTCTGTTTGCGAATGGTGGCTGACTGGATGCTGTTCGGAAAAACGCTGAGTAAACAGTGTTTTATAGCCAATGAGAGCGCTGTTTGGAGAGTCAACAAAAGGAAATGGACCAATCAGATAGTAGATGTCGACTTGAAGTTTGGCGAATTTCCCCTAGAGAAAAAAGTAATATGCAAACTGTAGGAATGAAGCAAAAAATGGGAAATTCGCGTATAAATTGAGTTATTGCTGGCGTTAATGTAGCGGCAACTCCACTTGGGTAGCGTATCGCATCCGTCAACGTATTGGAGAGTGTGTGTGTGCGTGGTTGTCTGCGATCCCAGGCCCTAAATATTCGGCTCAAGTCTCAATACAACAAGGCTATCAGATTGTTCAAGAAAGACCGAGTTGTGCATCGAAAACGCTCGTGAGTTGCACACCTCAAGAGCGCCTTCGATCACCTTGAGTCGTAGGACTTGGTGGTTCATTTAGTCGGCGATTTTCCGGAGCTTGCGGAATTGTTTCTGGATCCACTTTCCCATGTGCTCAAAGAACTTGAAAAAATGCTTTAGCGGGTCAATGCTTGGAGCTTCTTGTGTGTTGCTTGCCTTTTTGTAGCTGTTGATGTTCAGTGGGTTTGGAGGCAGCTTGCTTTGCGGGGCACGTGAGTGGAGACCGGAAGGTTGCAGACTGAGCTCGCCCTGCTGCACTCTGGTTTTGTGGGTGACACTGCTTGTGGAACTGCCAAACCAAGCTGTCGGACTCAGCTCGTCTGGTCCCATGAAGAAGCAAACGTGAGACATCAAGTGCATCCACCACGAAGAAACAGGTACTTAAAAGAGTAGCAGTAAGCTCAACTACCTCTTGTTGAAGTCGCCGCCCTTCATGCCTCCAATACGAAAGTCACATGGAGTGCATGCACAAGCGAGAGCGACACAGAAGCGTCCTCGATATCAACGCTTTCGGGTGATCTATTGTCAGAATAGTACCCCCTCCCCTTCTTCCAAAATGTTTAACTGTAAATTATTCTGTCCTCCGCAGTACCCTAAATACCCACACTCCTTCGATAGTTTTCCATAACAAGGTACCTTATCTGACAGAAAATGACAGGTCCAGGTGAGATTTTTCATGTTTGACGTGACAATCCGGCCCATCGTTGTTCAAGAAGTCGGAAGGGGTCATCATCACTCTCGATCTGGTCATGACATCATCCGCAGAGCGCTAGCAGCCTCCCCATTCTGCAAAAGAAGAGACCATGGCGCTCGTGCTCCCTCCGTTCCTCGTGACGCTCGTGGAGCGCGTCAAGAGCCGCTACCGCGTGTTGGCGCCGCTCGCGCTGCTGGCGCTCTTTCGGTACGTGTACCACCGCCGCCAGCGCCATCTCGAGCAATTGCGCGTGCACCGCGCGATCAACCAGGAGCTCACGCACGCGCGACACGTTGTGCATCATCCACACGGCGCTCGCGTGCCGGCGCTCGCTGCGGCAGCGGCGGGGGAGATCCAATTCCACCCGGATCTGTTGAGTCCAGTTGAAGAGTGGCATGATGTCGCGGAAGGTGTACAGATGCAATCGATCGTGTACCACGCGCTTCCGGATGCGAATGGTGTTGTCGACAGCGATGTGCTCGTGCTGATCGTGCCAGGAAACCCCGGTATCGCGCACTTTTACTTGCCGCTGATGCGCGAAATCGTTGCGCGCCATGGCCGCCGTCATGAAGTGCGCAGTATGTCGAACGCGGGCCATTTCATGCCGTGGAAGAACAACGGACGCGAGTTCACATTCCAAGAGCAAATCGAGCACAAACTCAACTATGTCGATCAACGAATCGCGCAGAACCCGAATTTGAAGCTCATCGTGATCGGTCACTCGATTGGGGGCTACATCACACTGAAGATCGCCGAGCGATACCCCGAGCACATCGCAAAGTTGTGCTTGATGCAGCCCACGATCATGCACATGATGAAGACCACAAAGGGTGCCGCGCTGACGCCAGTGTTTGAGCAGCACAAGCACGCGATCAAACTGGTGCACATGCTGGAGTTCCTGTGCCCAACTATCGTGCGCCAATTTTTCATCCGCTTGGCGATCGGCCGTGCCACGGAAGACGTGCTGCAGCATGCCACGCTGTCGCTCGTGAACCGCCACGTGATGCGCAACGTTCTCCTGATGGCGCTGCACGAGATGCAGCAAGTGCGCGAATTGGACGACTCCCTCGTCAAGACGCACGAAGACAAGACGCTGTTTGTGTACTCGCCCGTCGACGACTGGGTGCCCAACGAGTTCGTGCAAGGATACCAAGAGCGCTTCACCAAGTCGCGTCACCGCATGATCCCTCAATCGCATGGCTTCATGATGGACGTGAACGGAACGCGCGACATGGCGACACACATTTCCCAGTGGATCAGCGACGTCGTGGATGGCGACGCGTACAGCGCTTTGCCTCACAAAGTGTAACTTTGTGCTATTACTAGTATTTGGTTGTTTTATAGCTGGTCGAGTGGCTTGGACGCTGAGCAGGAGGCAAGCTCAAGCAAAAGGATACCCCCATAGTTAGTCAAAGGAGTAAACAAGTGAATGCATACAGACGTGAGTCGGGTCAGTGGAGCTTGGCTTTTACTTCGCTGGATATGAAAAGCAGTGGTGTTTGCACGTCGAACAGGAATGGTTCGTTGTCCTCTATGAAGTTGTGACACTGGACTCGAAAAGGCGCGTTCAGTTAGGCGGATGTGTTTCGCTTCATGTACGGCATAGCATCCCTTTAACGCAAAGAAGCTGCGCAAGTTAGTGCACCCTGAAGTCACCTACCAGCCATGGTGACAAAATCGAGTTTTTTTGTATTATCTTAGCGCTATTGTTCTCAGCGGTTCTTGGAATGATCGTGTTCATCCTCCGCGGCATCGGCGTCGAAGAGGTCGAGGATCTGCTGCTGGATCGCGAGCGCCTTCTCCTCCTGCCCACTCGCGCGATACGCTTCCGCAAGATTGTGGCGCGCCATGATCGTCTCGTTGTGCTCGGTGCCGAGCACGCGCTCGCGGATCGCCACCACTTTTTCGTACAGTTGCACCGCTTCATCGTACTTGCGCGCCTCCTTGCTCACATACGCGAGATTGTTCATCGCCAGCGCCGTGAGCGTGCTGTTAGGTCCGACGCGGCGTTCGAGCAGGTCTTTCGCCTCGGTGAGCACCTGGAAGGCCTTCTCCGGCTGCTTGTTGTGCCAATGGATAATGCCCAAGTTGCACATCGTGAGCGAGATGTCCGGGTGGCCAGGCTCCAAGATACTCTTGCGGATCTTTAGCGCTTCCTCAAAGCAGTCAAGCGCGCGGTGCAGCGCATTCACGCGCTCCATCCCAGCTGCTGACAGCGAGAGCGTGCGGTACACCGACCCGAGGTTGTGCAGCGTCGTCGCGAAGGACGCGTGCTGCTCGCCGACGCTCTCCTTGTACGTCTGCAGCGCGTACTCGTACGACTCGACGGCTTCCTCCATGCGGCCCAGGTTCTTGTACATCAGCGCGATGTTCGTGATCGTGCTAGCAAATACCGGGTGTTTCTCGCCGAAGTGGCTCTTGACGGCATCGCGACACGAGAGACCGACTTCGAGCGCTTCATTGTAGTTCCCCGCACTAGCAAGAGCAAATGTAAATACACCCCCACAATCACAGCATACACGCGCTTCCAGTGTACACAGCTACGTACTTGTATGCGTCGCGGATCTCGCGCTGCATCGCCGCGATGTCCTGCTCCACTTGAGCGTACGTCACGGGCTCGGCTTTCTGGTGCAGCACCTGCACGACCGGCGGCTTCTTCTTGTCGGACGCCGACGACGAGTGACAGCGCACGCTGAGCGCAGCTAGTTGGGCGATCGCATCTGCGTTTCTGTCCAGAGCGGATGCCGCGCGCAATGCGCTGCGTCCGAAGCGCTTCTGCGTCGCCTTCGCGGCCGCGACACTCGCCATGCGCAGCATTTTCGTTTGATGGACAGATGTTCCCGTTCTGACGGTCTGATCAAAGCCACAAGTTGCACGAGTTGTTCGTCCGGATAATTAACACTCTATCCGATTAAAACTATACTTTTGTCCACATCCGGACCCTTGTTCGAGAGGTGATCTTTGCCAGTATCATCCGAATGCGTATAGTTGACAATTGGGGTGTCGTGTCCAAGAAAGCAAAGAGCTGCGAAAATGATGCAGCTTTCCGCCAAGTGCATGGGTGTCGTTGCTGCCTGTCGCACTGGAATGTACGTGGCGCGCGCGCTCGTCTGACATTTGCGCGGCAGCATTTTGCAGAGTCCAGGCAAACCAGCTCACTAAAAGCGGTGATGTCCCTGCACAAAAAAGCCACCCCAAGAACGCGCATGTGTACCCTGCCATCCAATGGCAATGCTGCAACATGCGTCAAAAATGTGCTGTCGTTTGTGCCCAAAACGGCAAAGAAAGCGTCGATAGCACCTGGCGATGCTCACAAAGGAAGCCAGTACAAATGGACGAGTACGCTACCTCAGACGAGCGCTGGCAGCCAACACAGACGAAGCCCCAGTCGGTCGCCTTCTTCTTCTTCGCGCATTGCCAAACTTGAAGCCAAACTCAAGCCTGCGTTTGTGAAAAAGGCGCTGAAGCACGTTGTCGGATTCGTTATCCTCGTCGAGCACACCGAAGTCATCACCCCGTTTGTCTACAGCGAGTTTTTCCTTACGTGCAAGCACGTCACTCAAAGTCACTCGGTACTCACGGTTGTAACTTTGTGTCATGCTTTCCTGCTCATGGAGGCTCTACTTGGTCGCAATGTCCCGCTTCCAAATCACGTCTACTACCCCGCACTTGCCCACATGAGCACTGAGAGGTTGAGCTCGTCCAAACTCAGGTTGCGGACTTGCCATCGAGGAAACGGTAGCCTGGTACATACTTTGGCATTTGTCAATGGGGTGAGATCCAGCGACCAACAGAGGTTTACATTATCCACATTACAAAATACCTGGGTCCTGTCGCGCTCTATATCTTTTTTATATCTTTTTCACTTGCATTCCTCGTCCTTTACCCGATCTTTTGTGGATTTGCACGGTCTGACTTCAGCAAAGCAGGCGCATGCGGCTGGACTAGAAGTCGTCGAAGGTCATCAGACGATCCTTGAGTTGTGTCACCGTGGGTTTCCCACACCCGAGATGCAACCAGGAGACTGGAGATCGCGCCGCCGCTACCGGGGTTCGACGACAGCACGGAGAGGAAACGAGCAGCGTACGACTTTGTCAGTGTGCTCTCACCCAACTTCGACTTTGGCACAAGCGTCGAAAGGAGGTTCAGCAACGACGACGCCAACTGAGAACTCACTGCAGCCTTCGCAAACTGCGTCGCTGCTTGTGTGTGCCGCTTCAGAGGAATCATGTGCAAGCAAAGCAAAAGCTGCATCTCGTTTGGGTCGCCCTGCCAAACATGAGGCAGCAAAGCCGACAAGCTCGTAGGATTCATTCCTTTCACCAAGTTGTCAATGCAAGCTGGGATCAAACAAAGATTGCCCAGCAGTTGAAGCGTAATTCGCGCCAGCTGACCCTCAGTAGACGCCTCGGTTCTCGACAAGTTCTTGTAGACCACCTGGAACGCACTCTTGATAAACGGCGGCACCAGAGTTGCCAAGGAATCCACGCACTTGCTGCTGAACGACAACATGTGCAAGCATTCAATACAGCGGAGTTGGAGCAACGGAGCGCATGCAAATGAGAATCCTTGTGGTTGAGCTTCGTGATCAAGCACAAACAGGAGAGCCAAAATTCCATCCGACTGCACCACTTGGAGATCCATATCTGGCGTATACTGAATGAGATGTCGGATCGCCGTCGCAATGGGCAACAGTCGTTGCAACAAAACAGCTTCCAGGATTGACGGCTGAGCTCGAACTCCAGAGATGTCATGAGACAGCGCGGCAAGCAAGCCGTGCATCACGTGGCCACTTACAGTCTTGCTTTCAGTCGCAGCAGCTGCTGCAGCGGCAGCCTGAAGGGCTTTTCTCGTCAATGGTTTCCGCCCCGGAGTTGGTACAGGTTCTGCAACTTGCACAGGGTTCTGGTGGCCAGCAATCTGAGCCTCAATACCTACTTGCGGGCTCTCGTTGTAAAAGTTGACGTAGATTCCAGCCACACACAGTTCTTCCTTTTGCGCAGTGTACATGAAATGTGCCGGCAGCTCGAACACTCGGTGGACATCTTGTCCACTTAGATCCAGATTGGCATGGAATTTAACCGCTCTCTGCGCAATGCTGATCAGTTCAGCCCGCATGCGCTCCGTCCACATCACATGCGGCTGCCGCATTCCGTTCACAAGAACCTTCAAAAATGGTTCAGGGCCAGATGTCCGCAAAATATCGATCAGCGGTCTCGTAAACACATTCTCGATTGTTGTCTGCATTCGCTTGACGTAAACAGCAATCGATTCCTCTTTCGCAGACGCTTTCAAGATCTGTTCGAGAGCCTTCGCAGCACCAATACCAATTCGTTGCGAATCATCTTCTGCGTTCTTTTGATCCGGGACATAGTTGAACAGCAGAAGCGTCAAATACCAGATGATACCATGCTCAGCAAGCTGAAGCAGGAGAACTTCAGCCATTTCACCAGAGCTGCCTCCCATTTCAAACACAATTTGCAGCGACAGGTCAATTGCCAGTTGGTCGTCTGCTTGGGCCAAAAATCGGGTAAGGCACGGAAGCAAATCCAACGACTGCGCAGCCGCAGACACACGCCCGTTTGGCTGGTTGAGGACATTAACCAAAGCTTCAAGCACCCAGTGAGTAGTGACTCGTAAGTCAAACCTATTCAGCAACCCCAGGGCATCTTGGTTATGGAACAGTAACTGCAGTGAGCCGCAAAGAGCGCGCAAACCGAGGCCCGAGCTACATTCGTGAGCGTTCTCGTCCGAAAGAGCCACTGCCAGGTTAATAACCCGAATAGCGCTTCCAAAAGCCTTCACGAACGAACTCTTCCTCGAAATTGCACCGCTCACATCAACAATGCTTCTCGCGCTTCTTGTGTTTCCATCTCGAAGTTCCATGATGCATTTCTCAAGCGCTTCCAAGATGTAAGCAAAGTTTCCCAGCGACGTAATGCTAGCGGAATCAGGGAAGCGGCGTAGCAATAGTGCGATTGCATCCAGCAGCTGAACAGCATCGTGAACACTCAGAAGCTTGGTGGTGAGTCCTTCGCTGGCCATCGCACCACGAGTGGTCATTAAGGCTTCAGGGTGAACCCATCGATTCACTGAGTCCATCAATGCCGATAAAAACGCGGCCTCATCATTGATTGGCCATCCAGGGAATTCCTTTTCATCCAGCAGGTTGTGAAGATAGTACTGGTAGCATTGCAAAGCGTGCACTTCTTTTGGGTACTGAATCAGCGCAACACACGCTTCATGGTCAGATTCCTCACCATTTGAGATGTAGAACATGCCATCTGGATCTGTGTGATGCTCCATGAACTTCTCGATATAGCTAACCATCTGGTCTCGCATAGTCGAATTCCAAACGACTTCTGGGTTGTTCGAATCGGAGAACAGCGCTTGCGCAAACCGACGAGGCCCGTGACGCAACAGCTGAGCCACCATTGATACCGGAAGCAGCCGAACCAGCCAACTCTTCAAGCAAATACGCGTCAATGGGTCCGGAGAAAACACGCCTTTCTTGTTTTGACCCCCTTGTTTGTCATCGACAAGATGTGGTACGTCCAAACGTGACTGGCGGAGATGAATGTGAGAAATGAGTCTGGCTGCAACAGACATTTCTTCTACGTCGTTTGCGAATCGAAGCAAGTAGTAAAATAGACCGGTTGCATGAAGACTCGGAATGATTGCTTCGTTGTGGCGCACAAGAAGGCGAATCAAGCCCAGGCATTTCTTGAACACAACGCGATTTGGACACGCTAGCAACGCAACCAAGAATCGAAGCGTATCATCTTCACAGAGACGGCGCTTGATCCGGCTAATCGGGCTGACGCCAGATCCCTCGAAATGCGTCAAGCGACCATACTTTGGGTACTTGACATCCTGGTGCATGTGGCCTTCGTCTTCAGATGTGTGGCAATCGATAAGTCTGCTGAGCACACTCAAGCACGTTTGCATGATCATCGAGCCACTCATTGTTCCAGAGTGCTCCGCAACCACAGTAAAACGGCTCGGTCCCTCGTCATCATGGAAGCCATGATCATGGCCGGCGTGGGTTGGAGATCCCGAGGTACTCGAAGCAACTGAGCTTTCAGCAACCGATTCTTCTTCAAACGCGTCGATCGTTTGCTTCCCCATATCGTCGTGATCATCAGATTCATCGTATTCTTCATCATCGTCGATCGCGTCCTCGAAATCTTCATCATCTTGCTCAAATGAATCGACGTCGTCGTTCATTTCAGCTAGGGCATCCACACTGTACTCCTTTTCGGAACCATCATGCCCCTCAGAGAAGACGATTGGCTTTACTTCATGCAGAAGATCCAGTACCATTTTGATATTTCGCTCCTCGCGCAAAAAACGCGAAGCATTCAGTGCGCTGGAGAGAACTCGATCCAGAAACAGCGTGATATTTCCTCGCACAACCAGAGGCCATCGCTTCTCATCCACGGCATTTCCGTTAATCATGCTCACTTGAAGGAAATGGTTCAGAAAGACTAACGAGCTCAATTGGTTGAAATGGCGCTCGTATAGTTGAATCATCACCTTCAAAACCAATAGCCGAATGTCTGACTTGTAGTAATCAGAATGGGAGGATGATGACGACGACAGTGACTTTCGCTCACCCTTGTGACTCTCGAGAGCATTGTCTTCAGCAAGGAGACGATAGTACAGCAACGTCATAAACTTGTCTGCTCCGTCAATATCTTCGACAAGAACTCCACGGTCGTTCAGCATGTGGGTCAGGAAATACGCTCCGACCTTGATTTCGCTCTCCAAACAAGCGTAGTCGACACGAAACTCGTTTGAATTCCACGCAACATACCAGCGTGGTACAGTTTTCGCTCTCTTCTTTTTCTTCTTCTTCATTCGGCGCTCACGCTCATCATTTTGACGTGGATCAACAGTTTGATTCACTTGCACTGCAGCTGGCAGATCACTAGCACGCACACTGCTTCTTCGGGCTGCTAAAAGCGCCTGCTCATCAACAGACGCATCGTCGCTCTCATAACCTTCGGCTCCGTCTACGCCATCATCGCTATCTCCATCGTCTGATGTGTCAGGTTTCACCAAGAACGACAGTGGCAGATACCTCGTGAATTTGTTGGACGATGAAATCGTTTTCTTCGCAATCTCAGCCGTCAGACGATTTTCCGTCGCACTAAAGAAAAGCTCGAATGGGAAGGGTGCAAAATGCACTTGCTGTTCCTGATGATGGGTTTGAAACTGGCTGTCGGTGCCGTAAACTCTTTCATATTCGACTTTGATGTCCCTCGCCAGCGGGTCCATGTACAGGAAACATTGGTACTTGAGTCGATACAAGTCGAGTTCGGCCACCTCTGCCTCCAGTTTTCGGATCAGCTCTTCCACTGCATTCGGCCCCCACACCAAATCCTTTGTAGTATAGCTCTTCCACAGACGGTCGAAAAACTCGGGCAGGAGAACCACGCATTTCGCATTTTTCACAAGTCGGGCGCGAGTGTTGTTTCCAAAACTCATCTTGCTTCGACCACTCTCTGTAGCGTTCGTAATATCAACACGACGTCCGTTGCTTTGATTCTTGCGTGGAGACATAGCAGACGAAGAACTACTATTCGGATAGAACTCCGAACTTGGTGTTGGCAAGAATCGGCCAAACTCGTCATACTCCAACTGGCTCACAGGAATGTCGTCCAACAGCGCATGCGGGAACGTATTGCGAATGACGTACGACGATCGCGGGTTCTCGTGAGTGAGCAATGCAACCAACTGCGAAGATATCCGGCGTTGGGCTTTATCCTGGCCATAGAGTGACAAGTAAAGTTGCCAAATCAATGCGCCATGCTTTCTCGCAAAGTCTTGAATAAGCTCCACAAGCTCGGATGGCTGCTCTAACACGTGGATTTTCACCAAAATGGACGAGCACTTCGCGATCGAAAAACTCAGCGACCGGTTAAACAAGAAGAGCGCATGGTGACGCATGAACTCATCGATACGCATGGCCCGCAGCAGCTCTCGAAGCACTTTTTCAGGGGTTGCTTTTTTTCCACTTGACAGACACACTTCCAACGTTTGCAGCACCAACGAGATCACCAAGTAATCCAGACCCAATTGGGAGTACGACAATGCATTCGCCATGCTGCGTTCTACATGCGACGATTGCTGAGCACTGGAGTCGCGCTGTAACCCATTTTTCGCCCAGTGGGGTGGAGTAATCGAGGTGCGCCCCACGCGGTTGCTCTTGGATAAGTCAAATGCACGCGACACAAACAACCTCCCGTGGTATTTCGTGAAAATCGTGCGTCGGTTCGTGTTTTCGGACTTCAAGCTCTTCGTCTCCGAGTAGTTGATCACCATGTACTTGATCACGCTTGCCGCTGCAAAACACACTTCCTCTGACGGGGAATGAACAAGCTCCATGATGATTTCAACGCTGTGCTTGTACTGGTGACTTGGAATTTCTTCAAAGATACCACGAGTGCATAGAAGGCGCTGGATGGAGAGCAGTAAAGCAACTTGGAACTCGGTCGACGGAACGGGGGAGTCAGTATTCGAAGGGCTGTTCAGCTGTGCCACAGAGTACTCTTTGAAGCTCTCGAGAATCTTCATGAGCGAGACGAAAGCTGGACGATGCCGTTGGCGGAGTCCACCGAGCGGGATATTGCGGTTAAACTGCTCCAGGTGTCGGAATATGTTGTCCAAAGTATCTTTCGTCACAAGATTCGGGATCATGGTGAGACCTGCGAGCTTGCGCAGCAAGATATCTTCCCATTCTGGGTGCACTTCGGTGCCCCACGTTCCCTCTTTGCACGCAATCTTCGTTTCCTCAGTTGACCACGAGACATGCACCTTGTTCATGCGGCACATCTCCACCATGTTGCTCAAAAACAAACTGCGCGCTTCTTTCGGACTGAGCACTGTAGTCGACCCGGCAACCTTGAGCCAGTCTGGAACAGGGTGTTCACAGCCGATATCACCCAGCAGTTGTCGTAGTTCTTGTTCATGTGTTGATGTGACTCGCTTCAAGCCAAGTCCCACCTCCTTGTCTCGACGGCTAACAGTGGACGTCAGGCATACAAAGCGACGCGTGCGTCCGTGCTTCAGCTCAAGCGCAAATTTACCGCATGCTCCTTCCGTCTCCTTTCCTTCTTCAAGCGACGACGAGAACGACGGGTACATGACGATGTTGAAGATATCGCGGAGCTCATGGGTCACCAACGTTTTCCTCGTGACCGGGTCGCGTTCGAGCACAGCTGTAGATGTCAAACCTAGAAGCCGCAACTGCAACTTGTTCTTTCGGTTCTTGCTAATCTTCAGCACGGGAATCTCAAACGAAACGGGCTGAACGATATCACTCGTCGACATCAACGCATCAAACTCGCACGCATCCGACACTTCTTCAACAACAAGTGTGACGTTCAGCCACGAGCGGAGGTTGTTGGCAAGCGCTTGGATGAACGGCTCGCGGCTGTCGCACCAATACCTGTGAACGCGATTGTTTTGGAAATACAGCACCAGCTCGTTCGAGTTCGTCGTGACACGTTGAATCTTGACAATATCGATCAACAAGGTCGACGACAGCGTGTTCCGCTTCTTTGGATCTAGGCGATCAAGACTGGATGCTCGCACAGCCAACAGGACATTGACTCTCACCGGGTTGTCCCACGTGCTTTTCGTCCAGCTCAGCTTGGTCATCGTGAATGTTTTCCCGCACAACTGGAAGAGGCTGTCGAAATACATCCCATTCGAGTTGGTTCCCATTATGCCCGCTGGGCCAAGTGGACCATTCGAACCGGCAACGCCATAACCTGCGCCGATTCCACTGCTCCCGCCTCCCCCCATGATCATCGACGTGTTCGCTGCCACATCTGCTCCATCCTTTCGAAAAGAAGAAGCACGCTCGCGTAGTTGGTAGTACGACGAGAGCAAATGCTGACGGTTGCGACACGTGTACGTTTCTTTCATGTTTTTCCCGATGTGGATGGTGAACGACCGATCGGCATTTTGGCCACCGCCAGTGTCCGTTGCCACCGTGATCTCCTTGATGTTGTCGTACGCATAGCGCTCTTTCACCTCCTCCGTATACGGATCCACAATCGTCAAGTGGTTGCTGCTCAAAACCATAATTCTATCAAATACACACACAATATAATCAGCTTCAACACCTTACTGTAGCTTCCATTACTCAAAGATCCTCTGCACTGATCGCACTCACCGTTTCACCGAGCGCAAGAAGCCGACCCTGGTGACGAAGAAGCGCGCCGCGTAGATCACGCCCGAGTGCCGGTTCGCGAGCACGTCCGTGTTCTCCCAGTCGCTTTTCTCGGCGGTCATTGTCGTATCGGGCTCATACCCGCTCGTCTCGGGTCCGCGCGGCACGTACCCCTCCGAGAGCGTGACCACCTCCTGGCCGAACACGACGGACGCGAGCGTCTGTTTGAGCTTCTGCAGCTCCGCGCCGTCCGCCGCATCGGCCCCCGCCATCGTCGTCATCCGCCGTCGCTCCTCTCCCCCACGTCTCGCGCGCGCGTGAATGCGGAATGCGCTTCTTGTTCCCCTCGCTGGTTGCAGTGGAGAAAATCAGGTGGGGCGAAGAAAGAGGGGGAGACAGGAAGGGGGCGGAGAGAGAACAACGACTAATTCGGCGAAGATTAAACAGTAAAAGGTAGGTATTACTCGGATCAAGCGCTTTAATAGTAGCTTTTGGGATAAAACTGGGGATGAATTGATTACACTTGGAGCTCGACAAAATGTCGCGATGCAAGAGAATAATCAATGCGCTCTAAAATGAAGAGTGCACGCGCTTAAACGGCGTGAGGCTTCAACGCTAAAACAACACGAGCGTTCGACAGCATTGTCGTGCACGAGGTTATGATGTGCCGACGGTGTGAATTTGTATCCAGATTGAAGTCCCTTTCGGTCCAGACATGCACATCATGCCGATGACATGCACCCAATCGGCCAGGAGTCCAGAAAAAAAAGATATTTTCTATGCTGCGAATCATTAAGCGGTTTAATTAATTCCGTGGCTGCTTTTTTTAATGGGAGTCTAAGTGATCTGTTGCTTTCTGATAGGTTCGGTGCAACTTGGCGACACTGCGTACCTTCGCTCAACCTGCATTTTTCGTAAAAAGACTTTTTACGCATTTCCAAAAGGGTTTTTACGCCTGTGAAGAGCGACACCAGTCGTTTTGTTTGGTTTCCCTTTGCCGCCGTTCGTTTCCTTTTTGCAACTTCATTTGCCGATTCCCAGTGCACTTGCGCTTGCTGCGGCGTCTTTGCATCGCCACATTGCGACTGTCTCCATCGCGCGCGCACACCCATTATATATGTGTATTTGTATGTGGACTAAGCGTTTCATTACGACCGTGAAACCAATGACGATCCTGCCTTAACGGACCAATTCATGTCGATTGCAACTTTTTCGGGTACCAGCTGAGGTTTTCACTCTATCGCCAAGAAACAATTGCGTGTATGTGCACGTTCATATTGTATGTATATGTGTGTGAATATGTTGTTGCATATATACGTGCGGGGCGTTCTAGTGATGCAACATCTTTTTATATAAAACAAGCGTATGTCTGATCTCTGTGAGGACACAACAGCGACTGAAGAATTCTCACCCCCACCTTCATTATTATAACAGCGCGATATCGAATGATGATTCCAAATATGGTTTTCTTGAACACGCATTCGCGGAATGAAGATACATTTTTAAGACTACGATGATCTGACGATATCCATCCACACAAGCTCATATTCATACACAGCGTCTTGTAATTCCACATCAATGCACTTCTTGACCGCATATCTCCATCTTCAGATCTTCACTTTCGTACTTAGTCGAACGTACCCTTTCGTGTTCTTCTGACCTCATTCCAGTTAAACCAGCGCAAGCGATCCCCAACCTCCACGTAAACCCCGCGTATCTAAAGGCAATATGACGGTGGCCGTGCGCATCGACGACCACGAGATCGGCGCCGTCGCGCTCTACGAGCCGCTGCCGCCGCTGCTGCGCCTGGACGTGCTGCCGTTCGTGTTCCTCTACTCCACGGCGGCATATCTTTACTGCGTGCGCGACGATTTGGTCGCGACGCTCTTCGCCGCGCTCATCGTGTCTGTGCACGCGCTCGCGTTCCTCAGCGGCGAGTGGAGCGTCGACGTGCGCGCGTGGATGACGTGCACGCACGCGCGCGAGATCAATGGCGACGACGTGACGACGCGCATGCTCGTGAAGGTGCTGCCATCGCGCGCGACGCTGCCCAAGCAGCTCTGTCGATGCCACGTCGCCGAGAAGCCGCTCCAAGCCGGCGTAAGTGTGCTCATGCATATGCTGGCTGTGTCACCTACTCGCAATTCTAATGGATGGCGGCGTGCTTTTGTCTTGTATGGTTGTAGGACGAGACGCTCGTAAGTGGCGAACGCATTCCTGTGCTGTGGTTCTCGTACCAGAACCTCAGTTTCTGCATTAACGACGGCCTGGACGCCATTAATGGTCGCAGTAAAGAGTCCTCGAAAGACGCGCCGTGCTTCCGCCGCTTGGATTTCCCCACGCATCACACGCTGCGTCGGTACTTGATGAGCACTGGGTACGCGTCGTCCACGGACCTGGCGCTCGCGGGCATCAAGTGGGGTAAAAACGACTTCGACATCCCGATCCCGCTGTTCGCGGAGCTGCTCAAGGAGCAACTGGTCGCGCCATTCTTCGTGTTCCAGTTCTTCTGCATGCTGCTCTGGTGTCTCGACGAGTACGTGTACTACTCCATGCTCACGCTGCTCATGCTCGTCGTGTTCGAGTGCACGGTGGTCAAGCAGCGGCAGCGCAACATGGAGACGCTGAATCAGATGCGGCGCGCGCCGCAACGATGCCTCGTGTACCGCTCAAAGTCGTGGACGCTCGTGTGGAGTGATGAGCTGGTGCCCGGCGACATTTGCTCCATTGGCGGGCACAGCATGCACACCACGCCTGGTGCCAGTGACGACGTGGGCATCCCGTGTGACGTTCTCCTGCTTCGCGGCAACTGCATCGTGAACGAGTCGATGCTCTCGGGTGAATCGATTCCACTGCGCAAAGAAGCCATTGGCTCTGGTCTGGACGAGAATGAGCTGCTCGAGACACTCCACGTCGATGAAGGCAGCAACATGCAGCACAAGAAGCACGTACTCTTTGGCGGAACGAAGCTCCTGCAGCATTCGCTGGAGAAAGGGTCCTCGTCCAAGTGCAAGATCCCAAATCCCCCCGACCAGGGCTGCGTTGCGTTTGTGCTCCGCACGGGCTTCGGCACGACGCAAGGAAGCCTCGTGCGCACCATCATTTACTCGTCCCAGCGCGTGACAGCAAACAACTCTGAGGCGATGTGGTTCATTTTGTTTCTTCTCGGGTTTGCGATCTGCGCGTCGTCGTTTGTACTGCAGCAGGGTCTTCAAGACGCGTCCAGAGATCGCTTCAAGCTCTTGCTCCACTGTATTATGATCGTCACGTCTGTGGTGCCGCCAGAATTGCCCATGGAGCTCT
The DNA here is from genome assembly GCA_006386115.1 of Globisporangium splendens. NCBI lineage: Eukaryota > Oomycota > Peronosporomycetes > Pythiales > Pythiaceae > Globisporangium > Globisporangium splendens. Next base: position 102,812 of record VFIW01000118.1, read on the forward strand.
CGCTTGCGGTCACTAACTCGCTCATCGCGCTGACCAAATTCAACATTTTCTGCACTGAGCCGTTCCGAATCCCATTTGCTGGTCGCATCGATATCTGCTGCTTTGACAAGACCGGCACGCTGACAAGCGACGAACTGAAAATGCTCGGCGTCGTCGGGTTGAAGACCCAACACTTGGAGAAGAACGCTAAGCACCAAGGGGAGCTCGACGTCATTGCACCCGAGCAGCTACCTCTGGACACGGAGCTCGTCCTTGCTGGTTGTCAGTCGCTCGTGCTCCTGAATGGTCATGTTGTCGGTGATCCCCTCGAGCTGACAGCGATCCAAGCCATCAAGTGGAACCTCGTCTACGGTGCGTCCTACGCACAGGGTGGCTCAAGCGTGCAGCCGTCGTTCCTGTCGGACCGTCGCGGCGAGATCCAGTCGATCGACATTCTGCACCGCTTTTCGTTCTCGTCCGAACACAAGCGCATGAGTACGATTGTGTCCATTGTGAAGGGTGATAATGACGAGCCTGAGGATCGCCGCATCTTGACAAAGGGTGCACCAGAAGTTCTGGAGTCATTGTTTGCGGAAAAGCCGGCGTATTACCGATCGGTATATCGCCATTTCGCGTCGCGAGGCTCCCGCGTGCTTGCTCTGGGCTACCGCACCGTTCCAGCAGATTGGACTTTGACGAGTCTTCGCCAGAAATCCAGACATGATGTGGAAACGGGGCTGACCTTTGCGGGCTTTCTTGTCCTCGAGTCGCCACTGAAGGACGACACAAAGCGAACGATTCGCGATTTGATGATCGCGAAGCACAAAGTGGTGATGGTGACCGGTGACAACGCACTGACGGCGTGCGACGTGGCGCGGCAAGTCGGCATCAACGCCGGGTATTCCAAGGTGCCGCTGATCCTGAGTGCGACGGGGAAGGAGAACGTTGTGGAGTGGATTGGCATTGACGACGGCACACCAGACATGGAGATTGAGACGATTCCATTCGATGCCGCGACGGTGGGAAAGCTGCAGGTTCAGTACGATCTGTGCGTGACAGGGGATGCTCTCACTGCGCTATACAAGCAACAGGAGCGTGGCAGAACGAGCAGCAGCAACAACAACAACAGCAGCCGTAGTAGCGAAGAAAACGCGGTGCTGGAGGCGTTTTTGCAGGTTCTGGTCAAGATCTGCCTCCACATCAATGTGTTTGCTCGCACGTCGCCGCAGCAGAAGGAGCACATCATCATGGCGATGAACCGGTGCGGCAAAACGACAGCGATGTGTGGGGATGGCACGAACGATGTCGGCGCGCTGAAGCAGGCACACATTGGCATTTCGATCGTGAATTCGCCATCGGATGAGAACTCTCGCCGTGAGTCGTCATCATTTACTAAAACGGTTGGTGGCCGAGACCAAAATGCCGCACTCCATGAAAAACTGCAAGCGCTGCACGATGACGACGTTGCGCATGTTGTTCATCTGGGAGATGCCTCGATCGCGTCGCCGTTTACCTCGCGAAGCTCGAGCGTTCGCGTCACGAAGCAGCTCATTCGACAAGGACGATGCACGCTGGTGACCACGATCCAGATGTACAAGATCCTCGGTGTCAATTGCTTGATCACCGCGTACTACTTGAGCTCGCTCTACCTTCACGGTGTCAAGAACGGTGATCAGCAGCTCACAGTTCTTGGGGTGCGTCTCCTTTAAGTGTGTGTGCTCATTATGCGCTGCTGTCACGCTCATTTGCTTTTGTCTCTGTGTTTATGCACCTGTAGCTCGGAATCGCCATGTTTTTCCTGTTTCTCTCGCACGCCAAGCCAGCGAAGAAATTGTCCCATGAGCGACCGCCCTCGGGCGTGTTTTGCCGCTCGGTGCTGGTGTCGATTCTCGGGCAGTTTGCGATCCACTTGGCGGTCCTCGCAGGCGCATTGCGAACCGCACAGCCGTTCATCAACCGCGCAGATCCATCGATGCATCCGGACGGGAAGTTCACACCGAATGTCGTCAACAGCGTCATGTTTCTGCTCTCGGCCGTCATGCAGGTGAACACGTTTGTCGCCAACTACAAGGGGAAGCCATTCATGGAGAGCTTCTGGGACAACAAGCTGCTGTCGCGAAGCGCGCTGCTCGCGTACGTGGTCCTCGGTGTGGCCGTCACCGAGGTGTTCATGCCGCTCAATGCGATGCTGGAGTTGGTTCCAATGCCCAACGCTGAGGTATGCAAGACCAGGAGTTGAAAAATGTGGTTGCTAGTGGTTGGTGTCTCACTAATGCTGACACTCTTTGCTTGTCTGTAGTTGCAATCGGCGCTGCTCGGGCTCATGGCAGCAGACACTGGGGTGACGTTTCTCTTTGAGTACGTGGTCCAGCAAATCGCGTCAAACTAAGTGTAGAAAATGCGTCACAGCATGAAAGGACCGTGCGAATGGCTGTAGACTTCGCGTTAGCAGCCAAGAGAATAGAGAAGAGGACAGGAACAAGACTACAGAGTGCCTCTGCCTCATCAAAATGCACTTTTAAAAGCCAGGTCAGTTCTTTATTTTCTTGTTTGCTTCACACACACGCCTGTTATTGTTGTCTTGGTGCTGCTAAGGTTTTCTACAACGATTTGAGTCCCTCGCCAGAGCCCTTGTCCTGCGCCTCGTTCACGAGTGCGCGCACCACTCGCGTGATCTCGTCGGGTTCCTCGTGCTGGATGTTGTGGCCAACGTCCGGGACGACAATGTGCACGCTAGGGAGCGCGCTCACTTCGTCGACGAGGCGCTGTTGCGCCGCCTGCCACTTGCGCTCGAGCGCGACGATCGTGTCCAAGTCGATGTTCGCATCTGCTTTCATGCCGTCGAACATGTCGGGCTTGCCGTGTGACAGCACGACGCACGGGAACTCAAAACCACTCGCGCGTGGCTCATTGCGCAACCGCTCCTCGGTCAATGGGATGCCTTGGTTTTCCCAGAGCGCACCTTGGCGGTGCGCTGGCGACGGCAAGAAGTGCTCGACGAACGGCAACGCGATGGGAGAGTAGCGCTTGACAAACTTGTCGCGCTGGATGCTGTTGATCATGCGGATGATGCCGAAGCGCGACAGCGCAAGCACGGTCTCGCCATTGTCGTCCATCGTCTTGAGCGCGCTTTTCACGGTCGGCGAGACGCGTTCCAGCTCCTCGCGGAGGTTTTCCTGGAGCGCATCGACCAACACTAGCCCCTCAACGGTGTAGTTCACCGGTAGGTTCGGGTTCTCAATGTCTTCCGCAAATTGTCTTCATCCACAGAACCAAGACACAAATATAAGTGTTGAATATCTTCACATGCGTACATGAAGGCGCCATACCTCATGTTGTAGCCACCGGCGCCGTGGCCCACAAGGATGACCTGGTCCAGCACATTGAGCTTCTGAAGCACCTGCGCATACTCATTCGCGATCTACAGCAACGAAACAGAGAGAATAGAGGAGCAGTCGTTAGCAGGTTATGCCTACATCGACGTAATGGGAAGCTGAGAGAGCTCTGGAGTTGCATACCTGCGTGGAAGTGCGTGGAAGCGCGCCGGGAGTTGAGAAGCCCAACCCAGGGCGATCAATGCTCACCACCGTAGCAAATTGAGACACCTACAGAGACCGCCTCCGAGTACACCAGTGTCAAAGAGCTCCGACACTTAGAAAACACCTCAGCGTGTTGCGTTCTTCGTACCTGCTCCATGACTTTTTCCCAGTCGAACGAGGTCTCGCCGACGCCGCCGTCGAGGACCACCGTGAGCGGACCGGTGCCTTTCTTCTGCACGTGGACCGTCACGGTGTTGCCGTCGTCACCAGGGATCTCGAGGAGCATCCCGGACGCGGGCATCGGGTTCCACTGCTTCGTCTTCTCAATGACGTACCCACTCGTGGTCACCAACCCGACGATCGCGACGGTCCCCTGCACAAGCAAGTCAAACCAGCACATGCAAACACCTTTGTCATCTATCCCCCTATTGAGTGACGCGTCTGTCATTTCCGGTAGCATACCCCGACGACGAGCTTGAGGATCTCCTTGAACTCGCTGATGAGCATCTCCTTGGTCACTTTTTCGCGCGGGACGTGCACACCTTCGGACGAAGGCTCGGGCGTGGTCTTGGACGATGCCAAGCGGCGCGAAAGCAGCGCATTCGATCCGCGTGAGCGCGGCGCCGCAGTGCTGCTGCGTGGAAGCACCGCCGCATGGCGGCCGCCGAGTCTCGCTGCGCGTACCAGTGCGTTCATCGTCTGCAGTGTCCGTCGTTGTTCGAAATGTGAGCCTCACCTCCTTGGGTGGCACGGCACCTGCATGTGTGTGTGTGTGTGTGTGTGTCTCAGCTCTCGAATGACACACATCATTCGTGACGGAGAGGAGCGAGTGTTTTCGACACTTTCGACACATTACCACCACGAGAAGTGACCAGTTTGCTTTAACCGGTTAATTGGATGCCAAAACATGACAAACGCATCGCTGGTTGGCAGGACTGCCAGCTGGTTAACTGGCTTATCTCAAAACGGCGGCAAAGTGCTGGTGCGCATACGTCCTTCTTTTGATCATAACTCGACCGGGAAAAAAGACAAATCCTGCGAGTCAGTATGTGGTTTATGTCAATAACCGCACACTCAACCTTAACTGGGCTGCATTTGCATACTTGGGCAGTTTGTGTCACACAAAAGAGGGGCAGGCAGATTTTGTCACCTGAAGTCGTCGAGGCAACCCAGACGGCAGCCACCCTGTACATGAGACCAAACCACAGAGCACAAGCGACCGAGAGCCAGTCAGAGTTTGCCAGTCATCGCAACAAGCCAGCACCAAAAAAGAGTCCAGCCTCAGTCAACATGCTCGCGATCGGAATTGAATACTCGTCCGCCACAGAAGCGCTTCGTGTGATTCAAGATCACGCCTTGATCAAGTTTAAGAGCGTACGCGTGAAGAGTTGTGGAGGCAGTCATCGGTGTGTTTGCTGCGCATCTCAAACTTGTCAGTTTTCCGTCCAGCCGGGCAAGCGCAAGGACAAGTGTGCCGACACTAATGATCACTTCCCCTGGCTCACATCATCGCTCAACTTGCGTCACACGAACTGTACGGCACAGCCAAACCATGTAATGGGCTATACCTAGCCATTACATGAAGGTGGATCTGTTCCCAGATCTAGTGTGCCACACACCACCTTCAGTGTGCATTGTGGAGAGACAAATAACAAAGGGATTACGGTACGACAGTCCCCACATGCACATGTGACGTCATCCCATGGCGTCACGAGCGTTCTCTTTACTAATCAGTGCAAAATATTGTTCACATGTACTAATCAGTACAGAGTGATGACATCCATGTACTAATCAAGTACTGAGTGATGGTTCCTACTTGGGAAACTGCACTGGTGATGAGACCGACGTGTCTCTGCCACCTGAAGTGAGTGGCTGTAGCCAATCACTTTGCAGGGAATTTTCCACGGGACTTCAAGTTCAAGCTTCTCGAAGATCTCGTAGGTTCAACCTCAGTGTACCCAAGGTTTTATATATCAGATTCATAGGTTTTATTGTGTATGTTTAGGTTTTAGTTATAAAACGTGTAGGATCCCTTGGGGTTCATTTACATGTAGCGACAGGAACCATAAGCATTTTTAATTCAGTTGCAAATTTTCCTTCAAGTACTCAAGTCGTTCTTCTCTCCCTCCAAGTCGGGATTGCTTCCTCTGGCACAAGCGTGTGTGCCGTGTTTTGGGGACTGTTTGGAACAGCGCCCTCTTACACCAACACACACAACACAACACACAAACCCCTCCACACATCACCTACCCACAACCACACACACACACACACACCAACACACACCTGTCCACGCGCGCACATGCATCCACACATGCATCTGTGCGCGTGCCATCCACCGATCGCTGCCAACCCAACGACCACCAACAAACAGTAAGCAACAAACAACAGACAACAAACAACAAACAACAAACAACAAGCAACAAACAACACGACCAACGCCACGCAAGTCGACCGCGGAGACCAGCAGACACAAAGCAACAACACTTCACAAAAAGTGTGCGCCGCCGAGGAATCGAACCCCGACCTCATCCGTGGGAGGGATGAATCCTAACCATTAGACCAACGGCGCAGCCACAATGGCCCTTGCGCGCCGTGCCACCCGCGACAAAAAAAGGCCAGCACACGCCTCCCTCGGCGCCGTCTTCGACCCCGATACACATACACACACACACACATACACATACACACACACATACACACACACACACATACACACACACGCGCACGCGGATGCGGCCTCGATGCGTCCACTCCGCATCCGGGACGAGACGAGATGAGGCGGGACGGGATGGGATGGGACGCTGCTGACGACAACCTGAGCCGTCGGCAGCTGTGCACTTGACTGGAGACAACACACACAAGCACGTCTGTGGACGCGACGAGATGGTGGCGTGAGACGAGGAGAGGCGAGACGAGGCGCGGCGAGGCGAGGAGCGTGTCCGTGAGCGGTGGTGGCGCGTGAAACGACAAAAGGACAGGCAGGCAAGCGAAGGTGGACGCAACAAAAGTGTGCGCCGTCGGGGAATTGAACCCCGACCTCATCCTTGGAAGGGACGAATCCTAACCATCAGACCAACGGCGCGCTGCCTCCAATTACATTCCATTGCACAACAAACACGCACAACACACATAACACACCAACACACACAACACAACACACAAACCCCTCCACACATCACCTACCCACAACCACACACACACACACACACACTAACTTTAATTGGCGGTGCTGCCATTAGATGCAAGGTGGCTCTTTGTGTGTGTCACACACCACCTGATCCGCGCATTGTGGGTGCGAATGTATTGGGTGAAGCACATAAAAGTGATCCCCACATGCACAAGTGACGTCATCGTCTGACGTCAGAGCTATCTGTGTCTGAGTTGAGTGTTGGTCGCTCGCAATCATTGAGATTCGGCGTGATTACGCACAACAGTACTCTAGACACGTGAGTGATGGTTCCTACTTGGGGAAACAACACTGGTGATGAGAGCGACGTGTCTCCACCGTCTGAAGTGAGTGGAAGAGCCAATCACTTCGCAGAGAATCCCCGCGGTACTTCAAGTTCAAGTTTCTCGAAGATCCCCTGGGTTCAGCCTCAGTGTACCCAAGGTTTCATATATCAGATTCATAGGTTATATTTCTGCATGTTTAGGTTTATGCGTGAAACCTCTAGGAAGCCCTAGTGGTGTTTTACATGTAGTGTCAGGAACCATAAGCTCATTTCAATTCAGTTGCATTTTTGCCAAGTTCCTCACAAGACTTCCTCTCAAGCGCAAGCGTGTGTGCTGTGTTTGAGGCTGTCTCGGACAGCCTCTTACACTGCTGCGTCATTCAAAGCGTGTGCGTGGCACAGTCACCGCTGTCCGATACACAAGCACAGAGTCAACTTGGACACCAAAACTTGCACTTGCATGCACTGATCAGTATCGCATGCCATGCCACCACGTGATGGCTGTTTATCGCACTTCAATCGCCCAGGGGAAGTTTTCGATTATTATGAGGACTGCTACAAGGTTGCCAAATGTGCTCAACTCTGTTGCGAAGACAACCCGATCCGAAAACTCATCGAGCAGGAGCTGGATCCAGACAACATGCTACCCCCACTTCACATTGCCAAACTTGGCAAACCAAACACAAAGAGAATTCCGAGTCAAGGTGAGGAAAGATCCTCACGCAAAGCCACATGCACAATTTGCACGCGACATGGCCATGACAAGCAGCCATCCCACGTCGGGAGGATTGAAACAGACCTTCTTTCAATATTTTCTATTATCACAGCAAAGCTTTTGTATTTTGCAATCTTACAAAAATTTCGGTTTCGCAACAAATCGATGAAGTAAAACGGCTTTATTGCGTTTGATGTTGGCGTTCCCCATCTTCGGCAGAAATATTTGGAATTGCCTCACCTTTGCCATTTTCCTTCACGGTGCGAGACGTGGTGCTGTTTTCGCTCAGTTGAAGGCTGTGAACTCAACACAGTGGGTCCTGCTGAACAGCAGAATCCGCGTTTTTGTGTGGCAAGAGTGGGGCGTTCCCCAGATATCGCTGGCGTGACTAGAGAAAAACAAAGGGCATGCATCCCTTACCTCGAAAGAACCCTGTCAAAAAGCTCCCCGATCAGCCCTAGCTTGACAAATAAACCCAATAAGAAACCAAGGGTTAAAGTCAGTTTCTGTGGGAATGCGCTTTTTGGGTTGTCAGTACTCGACAAATAAAAGTCCGCTGCTGGTGTGGACACTAATTGAATAGTAGCTCAAGCTTGTCACTAAACCGAGGATTTCCTGTTTCTTTTGGCTGCAAACAACAGCAACTGGCACAAGGCATCACCAAGCGGTCATTCTGACGGCGCCATGGATGCGGCGACCGCGGACGAAGACGAAGCGCGGTGGAGCGACGTGATCTTCCGCAAATTGGAGGAGGTCGAGCGTTTGCGCAGCCACGGCCAGCTGCCGCTCGCAGACGCGGCCACGCGCGCGTACGAGGCGTGCGACGGCGACCTCATCTGCGTCTTGGATCGCCACGATGCGCCACTGTCGCCACAAATGGTGAGCCTGACTCGCTTTGCCCGATTCACAATTGAACCACAAATGCGCGCTCTTTTATCTTGTATTGTGCGCTTATCGTTGACATAATGTGCGTTCTGCTCATGCAGCTCGAGGCGATCCAAATGTTCTTGGAGAAGGACGCCAGTGATGCGAACGCCGTCACTTCAGGTTCGTTGCATTTGCGCTCTGTTTGCTGCATGAGGACCATTGGCAGCTGAAACAGCGCTCTGTGCTGCGTATTAGATCCAGTGAACAGCGACCATCGATTGACCGCTTCTAACAGCGCCGCGAAGGACAATGCGGAACAGGATCCCAACAACGGTGGTGATGCCGCTGGCAGCGTGGCCGCAGAGTCGACGATCGATGCTGCTGCTGCTGCAACCGCAGATGCTATAACAGGCGTCGCTGAAACCTGCCACCAACAGAACGAGACACACGACGTCAACGTGGAAATGCGCGAAACCAATGACCAACGTGTCGATGAAGATGGTGAAAGCGCCGCAGTAGTCACTGTAAGCACAGTGAAGAAGCCACCACCAGATCCAAGTACTAGTGTAGATGCCTCAGAGACAGCAAGCATCGCAATGGTGCCTTGGATGTCGTCTGCAGTTCACATACCGGAGGAACTGATTCAGTCAGGAAGACCTGTGAGCACGTGGCTCGATAGCAGTACTATGATGAGATCTGAGACTCATAGCGATCAAGACCAAGACCAGCAGCTGCGAGCAGCAGCCACCAACGAGCCAGCAGATTCAGCCTTGGAAGATAGTGCTTTACCGACATATACTCCAGCAGAAGACTTTGCATCACTCTGTGAGAGGTGGCCGCTGGAGCTTGAAGCGAGACGTGAGATTTTCTACTGTCCGTCTCCAGATGCCGCTGCATCCTTTGCGCCGAGATCGCACAGGCGTGCACCGTGCATCTTGTACTGGATGCGCAACACGTTGCGAGTCACTCATGGCAATTTCTCCCTGGAGACTGCTTTGCACCTCTCACAGCGACTTGCGATTCCTGTCGTCACGCTTTGCCTCGTGCCAAGCGCCATTATGTATCCAACATGCCATGCTTCAAATGTAGATGATGCATATGCGCGATGGTCTTTTGCCACCATCCACCGGCAATTACAGCGCGCAAGACTTCCGTTTATTGGTGTCACCGGGAAGAGCTCACGGAAACGACCGAGCGATCAGGATGATTGCAACGACGAAGGATTTGCATTGTTCAAGCTTCTCGACGTCTTTTCCCCGCACGTTGTCGTTACGGACAACGCATTCGATGTTCATGCGAGACGCGATCTGGACCAGTTATCGCAATTTTTACACGCGACGCCGGCGTCATCACCATGGGCGCTACTCGCGATCGATTCCAGTTCGTGTACCCCAATATGCTCGAAATCGGACAAAGTGCAGAGTACTTTGAGATCTCCTGGCGAGCAGTACTTGTATGAAGATGATTTCGGACGCGAATATGCCAGGCATTCTCAGAACGACTTTCAGCCGTACGCATTCACAGCAATTGACAAAGTTCCAGCAAAGCCATCCGTTCCAGATTTAGATTACGTCGATCGAGCTCAACTTGCTAGGCTTCTTCGAGACTTGTGGCTGGAACAAGTGAATTGGAGCATTATCGAGCCCATGAATACGCAAAATAGTCCCGAGATGGTGCCATTTAGTGAAATGGATGCGCTCCAAAAGCTTGATCGGCTACTTGCGGAATTTAATGATCGGCCTGCTATCCAAGCCGAATTACAGGTTTGTTCGCCTGACACCATTGCGTGAGTTTGGATGGTGGAGACTCAAACAACGGTGCTTGTTTTATAGGGTGAAGGTGTCATGAGTCTGCTCCCGTACATTCGCCACGGCACTCTCTTTTCCGGCCACATCATCCACCAGATCAGTGCTGCGATATCGAGTCAATCGCCGCCATGGACAGCGCAAGCCAGGAAAGCGCTCGCAGCACTGAAGGTAGCTTGGACAACTTTTTTGGAGGCGTGTTCGTATATTTGAATAAATTACTCAGTGATGTGTGTGTACGTGCAGGTTATGCGATCAAGAGCATTTATGCATCTAGGAAAAGAGCGCGACTACGCTTTGTACCTCTCGTTGTGGACATCCATTCAGCAGAAACCAGACAACGAATCAGCGCTTCCTGCTCCGGCGTACGGAAGCTTTGCAAAGTGCTTCACGCTCGACAGGTTACACGCGTTCTCGGCATCCAGCAGTGCACTGTAAGTACACTCTTGTTGATTTTCAATCTGACGTAAACTCGTCTTTGAGGAAGACTAATGACTTTTTCGTGGGCACAGTGATGCGTACAGTGTGGTGTTGCCCACCTGGATAAATAGTAATACCAAGTTTGGTGCGGAAACAACGAGTGGGCAAAAGAACGATCCTGGTCTCGGCGCAGCGATTTACGACCCATACGAGCTCGAAAGCGCACGGACCAATGATTTATACTGGAACGATATTCAGAAGTTCCTGACAAAGCATCGATACATCCACCCGCTGCTGATTGTGTACTGGAGCTACCGGATTCTGCAATGGAGCGTGTCCTCTCGAGCTGCGATCGCGGTGCGTACCTTTACGAGTTTGCTTTTCACAACTCTTTCGTCTTGTGCCACTAATGACAAACTCTAAATTGCACGATGTAGATGATCGAGTCCTTACTGCACAAGAATGCGCTTGGGGCAAGATCATCCCCAGACATCGTTTTTAGCGTTTGGAACCAATTGTTTCGTCTCGGAAAACCATCTCTTTTGTCGGAAAACGAGGATGGTGTACGCACCTTCCAGCGACTCACGGATGAGGAAGTATCGTCGCAACCAAGACTGCAGCTTCATCCATGACATTTGGAAAGTGGACACGAAAAGCCCAGTGAAAGCAATCATTTTGAGTTATTTTATTCTATTCGAATGTGGGCAATGCTGTGGTTGTTACAAATGTGTCCTGCGGAATGCGAAGGTGAATGACAGATATACTTATTCACTTTGCTGCTTGTACGAGTGGCGTGGAGTGAATTGATGACCCGCATCAGCGGAACCAGTTAGTGACCCGCGCAAGACCACTTAACTCGGCAGCTATCGACGCGAGTTTGCACGTCGATCGAGAGCCATTTGCACTGACACGCGTACGCTACGACACCTGCACATTGGAAAAGCTGTGTAAGTAGTTTGTCCAGGTTGCATGTGTGGCGAGGTAGAAGATTCGTGGAGCGTACCAGGTGCTGTATCCATCTTGACGCGCAGCTTGGCTTCATTCGGTACGTTTTCTCGGAAGAACATGTAATCGGCGCTTGCGTTCCATTTTCTGACAAGAGTCACCAACGATGTTAGCATTGACAGCTGGGCAGAAGCTGGAGGTCACGTCGAGAGGAGTGGACTTACTTGCCAAGAAACTGCACGACGGTGAAATCGCACTCGTTGCAGCGCAAGTTGGCGCAAATGCTGATACGCATTAAATCAAAATTTGTGAATTCACAACAGCCGAGTATGTCAAGTCTCGAGAGTTTGTACCTGTGCGACGACAACGCTGTGTTCGCACCTCGTTTGGCGTGTTCACCATCCAGCAACACCTGGGAGCATCTTTTCCCAGAACACAGCCGCAAAATCAGTCATGATATGTAAGGATCAACCACCGACAGAGAAAAAGAACGAAGACGCTCACTTTTTCTTGCCGCCGACGAGGAATTCATCTCTGGAACTCGATACTTTGGACGACGATGAGTCCTTTGTCATGGTCGAGCGCGGGTGCACCGCGGTCGCTGGTTCCTCGCTGTCATCGTCAATCATGTTGAGCAGGTCATCAATGTCGTTCTGCAAGAGCGTACGATACAAGCAAAAGCGTGAAAACGAGAAAGAAAGGAAGAAACGGAAGTCAACAACTAGAGAATGCAACATGCGTACTCGAGACGAGCTGAAATGCGGCTTTGAAGACGAAAAAGACGTGGCTTTCGTGGACGAAGCCGTGGACGCAGTCGGTGTGTTGAAACTGGACTTTCTCGACGACATGCCTTGCATCACGCCTTCGACTTCATCGAGCAGGTCTTGGAAGTCCATCGTAGAGATTTACTGTCGCGGGTGTGATATGGAAACTGGCAGAGTAGAGAGGGAAGTGCAATTGGGATGGAGCAGCAGGTTCACACTCTGTCCAAATCAAAAACTATTTCGGACGCGAAAGACGTTGAAGTCCCAAGTCCAAAACCAATGCTCTCGTACCGCTTTTATCCCTGCCTTATTTTAGTTTTGGAAAATGGCGACTTGGCTCTTTTTGTGGCGATTTTTCAGCGAGTGACGAGCTTCTGTCGCCTACTGTTGGATCACCAGGTTATTGTGGAGGAAAGATGCGTCGATGTGTATCAATAACCCCACGAAAGCAAACACAATAGATATGGCAAGGCAAGTACAGAGTTTCTTGGGTTCCCACCTCCTCGGGTTGGCTTTGTGCTGATTTACTTATTATACACAGGACGACGGCGTCAGCTCCTTCGCGGTTGACAAGGGAGGGAGGGATGCTGACGCCGCGTGCACGTCCTCTTTCTTCTTTGCGTCGCTGTCTTCGTGGCCGTCGTGCGAGAGTCCGTCGACGAGTTTCCGCCACCCGGACGACGCGATCGAAAACAGCGCGAGCAGCGGTCTATTTCACAAGCAACCAACACAAAAGCCCAGTCAGGAATACATCAATACTGCCCACTGAAACACGGGCTTGAGGCGTTTCTCAATTTATACCTTGTGATCATCTCGAGCCACCGCGTCTGCGGGCCGGCGCCATTGACGTAGCGGATATACAGGTAGGCGTCGTGACGCACGCCGTCAATCATGTAATAATCTGCAAACCAAATACACAACAAATACGATTAGATACGTACGTCCAATGTCCAGAACAGCGCACATGTAGACGCACCTTGAAGGTATCGCAGATTGCGAAAGCCGTTCTTCTCGTAAAAGCGCAATGCGCTGACGTTGTCGGCCTTGACGTGCAGGTACACGGCGCCGCACTCGGGCTGTCGCCACGCCTGGTCGATGCATTCCTGGAGCAGCGCCGACGCGATGCCCTTCCGCCGCACCGACGCGCGCGAGCCGAGCGTGAGGATGTACATCACGTGTGTGTGCACGTTGTCGTCGCTCGCGATCAGATCCGGGTCCTCCACCTTCGCGAGCGGCAGTGTGCTCGCCGTCACGGCGCCGAGAATGTACTCGTGCTGCGGCCGTGGCGCCATGCACTGATTATAAACATTCGCATTGTACGACGGTGTGGACGCGGATGCAGGTGGCGCGACCTCAACGGCTAATTGCGCGAACAGTGGACCACCAGTCTCCATCCACAGACCCATCACTGCGCCATCGTAGAACGACTGTACACAGAAAGCAAAACAGCGGTCCATGAGCCTCATTATCTCCCTTGTAAGCGCCAAAGCACGCACGTACCTGGTTGTATCGGATGGGGAACCACGTCTCGTGGAGCTCGCGCACTTGGTCCACATCCTCGGCGACGAGCTTGCGGAAGTAGATGACGCGGTCGCCTTCTCCATTCGCAGCAGCAGTCTGTTCGTCGCGATGGTGATGATTGTGCTGCTGTTGAGGAGGAGGAGACGGCCGCACGTGGCTCTTGTGGCTGACTGCGGACGAAGGGTACGCTGGGAGAACAGGTGCAGCCGTCGGAGCCATCGAGAGTGACGACGGCGGCGCGGGGAGCGCGTCGATCTGCAGTGCGACGACGCCGGCTTCGCCGCCCATGATGCTGTGAGGTCTCGTTTGCAGCGTGGCGCTTTCCCACGTTTGTTCTCTGGACTGACCCATCAGTCACCTGCTACAAGTACTCTACAAATGCATACGGATCTTTGAAATATTGTCATGGTCTCTGCTGACAGTATAGTAGTAATACTCTATTTTTAGATGCAACTCTATTTTTTGAAGAAACTGGTCAGCGTCTTGAAGCGTTTGGTTGATGCTGACGCCCCGTCTGCGACGTGTGACGCCTTTGCAGTCGAAGCAGCAGCTCCGAGATTGGATGCTGCGCTGTGCTTCGTGCTGCTGTTGGCTGTGGATACTGCTACTGATGCGCCCAATGGCGCCTTCGTGATCATGTTCAGGATCTTCTTCACGCCCGTCGTGATGCCCAATTGCTTCATGTCAGCAGCGTTCATCCATCGGATCTGCTGTTTCTGAGACCCATCCGCATCCATCGCATTAATAGCAGCCACGGCGGGTTTGCTGTTGAAATGCAGATGCTCGATGCCCATGTGATGCTTCACGTGCGAGAAAATGTGCGTGAGCTCGCCTAGATCGCGGCGCTGCTGCTGGAATTGCTTCGTCTTCGTTGCCTGCTCGCCGAGCAGTTCGGAAAGACGAGGCTGCATCAGCTTCTTGCGCTGCGCAAACGCTGGAATCTTGTCGCTAGTATCAACCTGCTCACAAAGCAATTGTCAGCCACTAGGCATGTAAAGAAGCAAGTTTTTCTAGGTGGCCGTACCTTTTGGTGGATGAACTCCCACTGACCGGCGAGCAACCCTTCCTCTGGCCGTCGCGCCATCAGGAAATGCCAATTATCAGGCACAGTGTCATCGCCCTTTGTGGGTTTCTTTGCAGCCCCTTTCCTCTTCTTTGCTTCTGCAGCCTCAGGAGCAGCTTCATCTTCGTATGAGATCACGGCGACGCAGATCACTTCGTTCTTCGAATCGCCTTTCTTTGCCTTTAACGGGTACTTTGTGACCTGGCCACGATAGGACATTACAATACAAAGTTTTGATTAGAGATCATACCATATTCAGTCAGCTGTATGATAGGCAACTCCACCTCTGTGATGCTCTCGTTCCACTCGTCGTAGCGGCTTGCATCGCAAATGGTGCAAGCATCGCTTTCCGACGCCAGCGATTCCGACGCAAAGCGCGTCGTTTTCTCCTCCTTGCGGCTGCTTTGTGACTCTTCGTATGCTAAACACGATGACCGCACGGGACAACGACTGCACTCTGGATTCTATATACAAGCAAGCACATACCAGCATGGAGTGTCGAAACAATCAGACTACAACACGCTGTTCCGTAAAAGCCAAGGACGAGCCATTAAAAGAACCTGGACGGTGCACATTGTTGCGCCAAGTTCCATCAGCGCTTGATTCAGTGCGCCAGGTCGATCGCACTCTTCCACAAGCTCTCCCGCAGCTTTCCTGGTAGATTTACATACATGAGCTTGCTTTTGCTCTATAAGCGCAATTATGCAGAGCAGTGTAGGATACGTACCATGAGAATTTAATGAGCTGTTTGTTCTTTGGATCAGCACCAATGGCTCGCAAGCGTGCAAGAACACGAATCACGTTCCCATCCACGAGGGGCTCTCGGTTCCCAAAGGCGATCGAAGAGATCGCGCCCGCAGTGTAAGGTCCAATCCCTGGGATCGTCAGCAATTGCTCAATCGTCGACGGCAGCTCGCCGCCAAAGTTCTCCACGACGTACTTTGCACCAGCGTGCAGCATGCGCGCACGACGATAGTACCCAAGACCAGCCCACAGTGCATTCACGTCCTATGCGCATCAAGTGACGGGTTAATCGTCAAAGAACACAAGCATAATGCCATTGTTTCTGTCAAGAAAGGGGCTAGCACAGCGTACCTCTTCACTTCCATTGGCAAGCGCTTCGACAGTGGGAAACTTCTCGGTCCAGCGCAGAAAGTACTCGACGACTGTATCCACACGCGTTTGCTGGAGCATGATCTCCGAGACCCACGTCTCGTATGGAGACACTGTACGCGGAGCCGCAACTTCAATGGGGATGCGGGCGTCTGCTTGTTCACTTGGAGCGTCTGGTTCCGGTTTCAAGATGACAAAGGCATCCATCGCCGCCAGACGATTCTTCATTGCTGCTGCTTTCTGCTTTGTATGCGTCGCTGTAGTCAGATATGGCGGCGGGTCGCCTCGCCAGGGCAGTTTCCGGCGGTGCGCATCATACCACTTCAGCAGGTTCGTCCGCGCGTCGCGCAGCTCTTTCATGTCGAAATCGTGCGCATTTTCACGATGCCGCGATGTGCTGCTGATGGGCGTGCTACTGCCAACGACGGTCTCTTTGCTTTCGCTCTGGATGCGCTTGCTGGGTCTGCGCGGCGGCGCGATGAAGTCCTCCATGTCCGGCTCATCGTCACCCTGCAGCTTCGGCGCCATCCTTCCCAAATCGACACACAAATTTGCCGTTTGACTGCCAAAGCCTCATTGCATGTGGGCCACATCATTTCAGGTGCAAATGTATTTTGTCCAATCCGATTCGCAAATTTGTAGTATTAGCCAATAAAAACAGCCCATACAGAATGTTATGAATGTAAATTACATTCTTCGACTCCACGAAATAAAACACATCCATTTTTGTCCAGACCACTTTCCTTTTTGTAACGGACGCAAAATAAGAAAAGAACTGGTACACATGGTAAGTAATTTATCTTTCCATACATTTTCCTGTCTGGACACATTTTCCCAACACAAATAGACAGTAAAGCGCCGCATCAAGCGAGTGACACCAGCGCTGCGCGCACTCTTTCTCTCCCTGCACACTACACTCCCTTAACAGCACCGTCATGACGGAGAAGGTGGTCGTGCTGTCGCACGTCAAGATGAGCTCCATCCCGCCGGGCGCGTCCAGCACACGCCGCATCCCGTGGCTCGGCGGCACGATCAAGTCGAACAAGGAAGAGGCGCTGCGCAAGTTCTACGAGCGCAAGATCACCACGGGCGCGCAGCTCAACGACGATCAAGTCCAGGCGCTGCAGAAGACGCGTACGTGCGGTAGCAGTCATAGCGCTTGTGGTCAGCTTTCTTGCATTTATTCTGAACCCATCGCATGTGTCTCTCTGTGTATGTGCGATGCAGTGGGGATCACTGTCGACGACGTCCAGAAGCAGAAACAACAGCAAACGACCGCCAAAAGCGCATCTCATGTACGCATTTCCCCTGCATCTGGTCCGATTTTATCCTCTCAAGCTAACGCATTCGACATGTCATAGAATCCGAAAGCTCACACGAACCCGAAGAAACTGCACGCGACGCATCGACCGCATGGCAAAGTGCAGGCGAGCACGAACAAGACGATCGTGATCAACGGACGCGTTCTGGGACCAAAGGTGGCGTCGACGAACAGCAAAGCGCAAATGACGCGCCAACCTCAAAATGCGACGAAAATCGTTCATGGCGGTTCTAACAAGAACAAGTCGACAGGAAGTGGCGGGTCATCTGTGTCGAGTTTAGCGCTGGAAGACAAGCTGCATCTTCCACTTGACGCCCTAGTGAAGCGTAGCAAGAAGTGAGCACGCTGGACCATAGTCGAAGAAGAGAGCCACGGAGCCGGCTGCTGACGGACAGATCCAGTCGCTGGTTGTCGCTGTCACATTAAATATACTGTGAGTTTACGTGTCGCTGCTGCTGCTGCTGCCGCACTATTTCGCCTCGACGTCGACATCGCCATCATTGTCATCCTCGGCCGCCTGCAGTGCGATCTTCAGCGCTTGCAGCACTGTCGTCGCCTCGATGATCGTGAGTGTGTCGTCGAACTTCTGCAGCGCTTTCCTTGTGTCTTGGCAGTACACTTTGGGGATCACGCACACCTCGACGCCGATCTTCGCGGCTGCCGTGAGTCGCGATTCCAGCATTTTCACAGGACGCAAGTGACCCGAGAGCGCTATTTCGCCGAGGAAAATCGAGCGCTTACGTACGGGACGACTCGTGACGGAGCTCGCGAGCGCGACGGCGAGCGCCATGTCCGCGGCGGGTTCCTGGATCGTGTACCCTTCGGCGACGTTCACGAACACGCTCTGGTTGTGGAACGAGAGCTTGGCGCGCTTCTCCATCACGGCAAGGAGCAATTGGAGCTTGTCAAAGGACACACCGACGCCGCGCACGCGTGAAAACGACGCACCGCCCTTGCCATCCACGTTGAAGTGCGAGCGGTTCGCCAACGCCTGGATCTCCAGCGGGATCGGCCGCGATCCCTCCATCGCGATCGTGACGGACGATCCGTCCAGTGACATGGCATCTCCCTCGTCTTCGTCGTTCATGTAGCCATTCTGACCATTTTCATCCGCTGTGGACGACACAAACGCTAGAAGCAGGTTGACCAGCGGCTGCAGCCCCGCGTCCGTCATGTTGAACACGCCGACTTCGCTGGTGTTGCCAAAGCGATTCTTCTGGCACCTCAGGAAGCGTCGCGCACTCTGCGGATCGCCCTCGAGCTGCACGACCGTGTCGACGATGTGCTCGAGCACTTTTGGACCCGCGATGTCGCCGCTTTTCGTGACATGGCCGATCAAGAGCACTGGTACGTTGCGCAACTTGGCGAGCCGCAGCAAGCGCAGCGTGCATTCCTTGACCTGGTTTACGGTGCCTGCGGCGGACGGGATGTCCTCGGCGTATATCGTCTGGATGGAATCAATGACGACAGCCGCAAAGGCGCTTTCCACTCCGTTCTCGACGCGTTCGATCATCTGAATGATGGTGTCGATGTTGGTCTCACTGGCGACAAACAGCCCGTTGCTCACAGACCCCAGGCGCTGCGCACGCATCTTGACTTGCAGCACGCTTTCTTCACCCGACACGTAGAGCACATCGCGTCCAGGCTCGAGTGATTCGGAGGCTTCGTCATCTCCAGCGAGCATATTGGCGATTTGCAACGCGAGCTGCTCGCAGTTGAAGGAAGGATTAGCTGGGAGGATTGAATGACTAAAGTACCATACAAAGCAGAGCGCGTACCGTGCTTTTGCCAACGCCAGGATTGCCTGCCACCAGAGTCAATGACCCTGGAACAAGTCCACCGCCAAGCACCCAATTCTAAGTCATAAACACAAGAAACAGAGGATTCAATCAGCTTAACACTAAAAGCAATCAAACCATCACAAATGTACCCATCGTTAACCGTACCAGTTCGCGCTCTGGCAGCGCAATGCGCTGTGTGACAACATTGCTTTCCACCTCATTCATACGCACAACAGCGTGCTTGTGCGCCACATCATCATCACTGTGGAAATGATCGCCAGCCCACGTTGCGCTGTGGCTCTTGGGCTTGCCATGATGGTGGTGGTGCTTGTTCGCCTTGTGGCTGCTGGCGAAACTCGCGGCGTTCGACTGTCGATAGAGCGGCGCCGCACTCTTCGCTGGCGCAATGGAGCCCCACGCGTTGCAGGTGCCGCATTGGCCCTGCCACTTGACGTAGCTCTGCCCGCACTCGCTGCAGCAGAAGCCGCTGCTTGAAGACGACGACGACGTCGCAAACGAGCGGCTCAGCGCGAGCGAAAGACGTGGTTCCGCACGACAAAGGAGGGAAGCATAGCGCTCTGTATACGCGCTACTGTTGCTGCGTGCTCCATGGCCTACGGACGACCCCATGGCCCGCGCAAGAGCGCGCCATCTCGCCCCAGCGCTCGCCTTCATAATCGTCGCCGTGATGCCTTCTTTTCTCTGCAACCTGGTATAGAGGTAGCGAGTATCTTGCCCGGATAAAAGGCATTGAGGACGGATAATGGAACGTATATAAATCGTATACTTTCTACCTGCAAAAAGAGCAATGGTGGCTGCTGCTCGGTCATGAATATGTATTCTACACGTTATATTACGCTTGCAATGGAATATTACATATCATCTCTATCACACGACCTACCGTCACAATCATCGATGCAGTTATATTACTGTTATATAACAATATTGCATTGTCAAAGCGATAGTTTACGTGTTGGTGTAATGAAATAGCGTCGTTTCGAGCTGATGGTTATCATCAAGCCAAAGCGCATTTCCAACTGTCTGCCGAACAGCTCCGCGTGCACTTAGCGCTCAGCAGAATGCCGAAGGACAACAAGAAGCGCCACCGCAACGTGGGCACGGCCGCGGCCTCGCAGAATGCGCTCGGCCGTACGCTCGCGACACCCAACACGTCACTGGGGCAGCACTTTCTGAAAAACCCGATGATCGTGACGCAGATCGTGGCCAAGGCCGCGATCCGCGGCACGGACGTCTGCCTCGAAGTCGGCCCCGGTACCGGTAACCTCACGATCAAGCTGCTCGAGCAGGCCAAGCGCGTTGTGGCCGTCGAGTTCGACCCGCGAATGGTGGCCGAAGTGCAAAAGCGTGTCCAGAACACGTGCGTTTGCATGATGATGCTAGTGGAGCTCTTCGTGGTGCCTCGATGTTGACGTTTGTACGCTATACCTTGTTGTTCTATTGTGTAGGGAGCACATGAACCACTTGCAGATCATCCACGGCGATGTGATGAAGGTGCAGCTGCCGTTCTTCGACGTGTGCGTGGCCAACCTGCCGTACCAGATCTCGTCTCCGTTCGTGTTCAAGCTGCTGTCGCACCGCCCGATGTTCCGCTGTGCCGTGATCATGTTCCAGGAGGAATTCGCCAAGCGCCTGAGCGCCAAGCCCGGTGACGAGCTCTACTGCCGCCTGTCGGTCAACACGCAGTTGCTGGCCAAGGTGGACCAGCTGCTCAAGGTCGGCCGCAACAATTTCCGTCCGCCACCCAAGGTCGAGTCGCGCGTCGTGCGCATCGAGCCACGCAATCCGCCGCCGCCAGTCAACTTCACCGAGTGGGACGGCATGATCAAGATCGTGTTCAACCGGAAGAACAAGACGCTGCACTCGTGCTTCACGACCAAGTCTGTGTTCAAGATCCTCGAGGAAAACTACAAGACGTTCTGCTCCTTAAACAACGAGGTATGGCTTTGTATACACGCTGTGCATATTCATATACGGTCAGGCTACAAACGTATCGATTTGCTAATTACATGACTACTTTGTAGCTCCCGGGCAGCGACTTTGATATCAAGACTGTGGTGGAAGAGGTGCTCAAGATCGAGGACTTTGGCGACAAGCGCGCGGCCAAAATGGACCAGGACGACTTCCTAGCGTACGTCTTTGCGCAAATATTCGAATGCCTTTATAGTATGGAAGTCCATTCTAACTGCACTCTCTCTTGCTTGTGGTTTGCGCATTTTACAGCTTGTTGGAGCGCTTCAATGCGCGCGGCATCCACTTTTCATAGACATGTTTCCCTTTCTTTTTTTTCCTTCTGGACGTTGTATGAAATGAATGAAGACGAGTCAAGAGAATAACACACACGTGCTGTCGCATGCGTGTATGCTTTCTTTCCAGTCTTCTGGAGGAAAGCGCAATGCGCAAAATCCAGTTCGCTCGCAATGCTTCAGTAGTCAGCGCAGGTGGTTTGTGTTTTTGTTTGAGGGATTCGATTCCCCAGCGCAGGAGAAGTGGCAGTCGTTCTGCCTTCTCTCAGATGGCCGACCTGACGCATCTGAGAAGCGCTTATAGGCGCATCATCTAACCGGAATGCGCGCGCTTGTCTGCATTTATGAACGTCACCGAACGCCTCGGCAATGGGATAAGATGGCGCATTTCCACTCGTGCTGGAGCTTGCTTTAAATATTCGGCACCCAGTGTGGTGGATTGACGTGGCGCCAGTCTGGACGCCAGTGCGGGTTGTGTCTTGGAAGCATTCCCCCTCCTTCCAGCATCAATTGAGAATTGATACTATTCATTTATACGGTGTTGAATTTTATATTGATTGAAATAGTATACAAAAAACGATGCTTTATAAATAAATCATGATGCATTATCAAAGGATTGGCTGTTGAAAGGGAAGAGAGAAAGTTGCAGTTGCATCTCCAAGAGTGGTCCGGTCTGCATCTGGCAAGATTCGCCCAGCCCCTGCTGCTATATAAAGACCGCATGCAGCCATCTCTCCAGCGCGCATATGTGCGGGTGAGGGTTTGCTCGTCTAAATGCATCCGCTGCCACTTTCTCACTCGCGCCACAGCAGCAGCCGTCTCAGTCCAACGCGCATTTCCCAAAGCCCCGCGGCTGTTCCTCCTCCCGTTGTTTCACTATCAACAGTCGCCTGAGACACCCATCTGTCTGCATAAAGCTGTCTGCCGCCAAGTGCAAGTGCACGGTCGCGCAGGTGTGCTTTGTCTTCCCCCTCCCCTGCATTAACCCCCACGGGTTCACGGCTCTTGGGCCATTCTTCCAGGGAACCTCCAAGCAAATCTGCCAGCAGCAGCTCATTAGAGCAATCTCCGCGGCCATCAAGACCCCCAGTACAGCCAAACTAACAGTGAGATGACGCAAGCGCTGGAGCTCGTGGAGTTTCTGCCCGGAGAACTCTATTTCATCTCGAGTATCACCGCGCCGACGATCCCGCCGCCACCGTCGGCCGTGCCGCCTGCCAACACCGCGACCACAAGCTTCGACTTCATCGAGTTCATCCACGTCGAGAAGGAGTTCAAGTACGCGCCGTTCTACTTGGACTTTGGGCCGCTGCATCTCGGCCACGTGTTCAAGTTTGCCGACGCGCTGACGCGCAAGCTCGAGCAAATCCAGCAGCGCAGTGAGCATGCGCGTGACGCAAGGGTGTGCGTGTACTCGTCGACGGCACCGCAGCACCGCGCCAATGCCGTGTGCATCATCGGCTGCTGGGCAATCCTGCATCGCGGATGGGCCGCCGAGCAGGCGTTTGCGCCATTCCGCCATCTCGCATTGCCGACGTTCCATGACGCGACACGGAACACCCACAACCCCTTCGGTCTCACGGTGCTGCACGTGCTCCAGGGACTCGAGAAGGCGCTGCAATCTCAACTGATCTCTCGCAGTGCGTTTGACGTGGACGAGTATTTGCACTACGAGCAGGTTGCAAACGGCGATTTGTCGTGGATCACGCCGCAAATTGCCGCTTTTGCTGGCCCGCAAGCACAATATTCGACGACATGCAGCAGTTCTTCCACAAAGCAGAAAAATGGATCGTCCTCGTCTTCTTCGTGCGTTAAGCCTGCACCAGAGCACTACATCGAGTATTTCCATTCCCGTAACGTGAAGCTCGTGGTGCGACTCAGCAAGAAGTGGTACGAGAAAGCACGGTTCACGAACGCGGGCTTCGAGTTCCTCGATTTGTATTTTCCCGACGGCTGCAACCCATCGGATGCCGTGCTGCACAAGTTCCTCGACGTGTGCGATGCGGTGATCGACGACAGCGGCGACGGCGATGGTTCGCATCCAGAAGAAGACCAAGGCCGTGGCGCGGTCGCCGTTCACTGTAAAGCTGGATTGGGTCGTACAGGTACGCTGATCGCGTGCTACTTGATGCAAACGCACCGGTTCACAGCCGAAGAAGCGATTGGGTGGCTGCGGCTGTGCCGTCCAGGTAGTGTCGTTGGGCCGCAGCAGCACTTTGTGCGCGCCAAGCAGGAGGAAATGTGGAATCGTGGTAACATCAAAGCGCTGTCTCAGAGCGGCACAACGGACAACGAGCATTTCTGTGTCATGCTGCAGCAGATGCTGCCGACGCCGCGACCTCATCGTGTATCGTTGAATAGCAGCAACAGTTCGTACAAGAAAGGAATCGTGTGGTCGTCGCCATCGTCGCGAGAAGATGAACCGAGTCGAAGGCGACGAGCGTCGCTCTCGGGGATCGGAATTCTGAAAAAAGTGGACCAGCTACGCACATCGTCATCGTCGTCGTCGTCGTTTGCGAAGAACTCGCACTCTGTGGCACCTGTCGGAGGTAACAACAACAAGAAAGAAAGCGGAGACAGTGACGGGAGCATTCAAGCGCCATGCGTGCACCTTACAGCAGCGCTTCCACCTCGCATTCCAGGAAAGGAACCCGCCAAAGCGATGATGACTCAGGGCGATCTGTTGCGCATGCGGAAGCTATCGCACTCGCAGCAAGAATCGAGCAACCAAGACGATGATACTGACAATGTTGAAGAGAGTGAGGCTGAGGCTGATGAGCAACCACATCATCCAGCGCTCGTTGCGTCAATGCACATTGCCACGGGACTCTGGCCGATCGAGCCCCGAGTCATCATGTGAATGCCGCAGTTGATGCGCTTCAATGCATCATACAGACGAGAGCAAAACGAGGAAGAGAACGAAGAGATCGAGATCACCCCACATGTCATGATGGGAATATATATTTATTATTTTGCTTGCAGCATTACGCAGGAGTCGCTCTTTGACACGGCTCTAGCAAGGCATTTGGTCCAATTTCACGACGAGGACACAAAGTAAGGAGCAAATTCGCCGCCATGCAAGAGGCAGTTCGTTTCTCGCCAGGTATGCCCGCATCAGTTTCAGTTTGGTCTGGTTATCATCTCGAGTGCGCATCTAATCATAGCTTTGCCCTTGAATAGCTCAAATCGGTGTACTTTGCATGTCAAAGTCTACCCTTATAATAGCGTCGAAATGCTGCACTTCGCATGTCGTCGTCCATTTCAGGTCGTTTCACCTCGTTTTTCTCCTTCAAGAACATGGCAGTAGCACCAGCGAGTTCGTGAGTTTCTGTTTTTCTTCTCTTCTGACAAAGGGGATCGCACGTTTTGCAGCCTTGCACGGCGGAGCATAGAAGCGATGGAGTGTGGGCAAAGTCGGGACTGCGATCGCGATCGCGATCGTGATCGATACTCGAGTGGTAGTGTTGTCGCATTCTCGCGTCCGGCAACGTACGATCCACGGTTCGCGCAACGAACCCAACAGCGCAACCAGCAACGCGGCAATGGATATGATGACGATGACAATTTCTGGTATGATGATTCCTTGAGACGAAAGCAGCAACGGCTCAAAGATGAGTTGGGCTTGTCGGATGACGATCAGGACGCGCTTGGTGACGATGGAAGCGGTGGAGACGACGATGGCCGGCCACGAAGACGCCAGAAATCGATCAATGGTACTCGGTTCGGCAGACCTGCAAATGCCTACGAGTATTTGCAGGCGCAAGTGGATAAACTGCAGCAGGAGCTCCTCGTCGCACGCGAAAAGGAACAAAAAGCGCAAGATTCGCTCAGCAAGCTGCAATTGCTCAGTAAATCGCAGACTGCGATCTTGAAAACCACGGTGATGAAGAAGCTACACGACAAAGAGGAACTTGTGAATGAGATGAGCGGGACGATCAAGGATCTCGAGGCTAAGCTCCACGAAGCTGGAATCGCATTTGAAGCGTATATCGCGCCACCATCGAATGCGGCATCATCGTCGACATTGTCCGAATCTGAAGGCATTGCTGAGCTCAACGTGATGAAGGCGGAGATAGATCGCTTGGTCGATGATAACAAGGTGTTGCAAGCCAAAGTGGCGGATGCGACTGCAAAGGCAAACGCCTCGGTGCGCAACGCATCGCTAGCAACAGGCAACTCGCCAAACAAGGAGGACCAGCAAGCGAGTAAGGCGAAGTTGGAAGCCGTTGAAGCCGAGAAACGGACGCTCGCGCAGCAGCTCAAAGAAACCCAGCAGAAGCTCACAGAACTCAAATCAGCAGCACCACCAGCTGCACCTCCAGCCGCTCCAAGCTCTGCGGCTGATCTCGCAGTCAATTCCGAAGTGCTTCGTACGCTTCAGAAAAAGGTTTGTGTGTTTCTTGTCCTCCTGCTTGTATCTTTTTATACGACAGACGAGAGTCATGATCCTGATTCGTTATGACCACGCTTACAGCTCGCCGATGCGGAAGTCTCACAACAGACATCGCAAAGAACGGTACGTACCTCATCAGCACATTAAACTATCTTCTTCGTTGAGTGTCTTTTCTCTTGGCTTGACCGTTCGCTTGTGTGTGATTTAAGATCCAACGACTGGAGAAAGAGTTGGCAAGCGCCATGAATGCCCAAGCCGAGACGTCTTCTTCCTCGGATGCTGCCAAAGCCTCAGCCACAGCAGCAGCACAAGCCGTCAAGGAAGCGGCCAGGGCTGAAGCAACCCTCCAGGTAAGTTTCTTCAGCTCTGCTCCTTCAGCTTGTTATCTTGGACACTACCAGCGTGCTTCTCTTCGTTTTCGATTTTGTTCTAGGCACAAGTGAAGCAACTTGAGACCGACATTCAATCCTCGACCGCCAAACTGGAGCAGCAAACGAAGGATCTTCACGCCAAGAAGGCTCTGTTGGAAGAGAAGAATGCAAAGCTCAAAGCAACGGCGGAGAGCGAGCTGACGAAGATCAAAGAGCAAGCCAAGAAAGCGATTCTCGATCTCAAGAGACGCCTCGAGAGCACGTCGAAAGATCATCAGCAGAAACGCAAAGCGCTTGCTGAGCTTCGATCGCAATTGCAGAAGCAAAATGCCGACCTCGCGACGCTCAAGCTGCAAATCACCAGTCAAAACCAACAGTTTCCTGTCATGGCGAAGCAATTGGCTGAGAAGGTCACGCAACGTATCCAAAAGCAAACGGATGCGATGGCAGGTGTCGTCGAAAACTACAAGCGCGAGATGAAAGAGCGCAAGCGGTTGTTCAATCTTATGCAGGAGCTCAAGGGGGATATCCGCGTACTGTGCCGTGTGCGTCCGATTTCCAAAACGGAGATCAGTAACGGCAGCAAGATGATCTGCAAGTTCACAAACGAAGAGATCACGTTGAGTGGGGAGAAGGGAAAGCTCAAGACCTGGGAATTCGATCGCGTCTTCGACATGAACTCGACTCAGGATCAATTGTTCTCGGAAGTACGACCACTTGTCACCAGTATCTTGGATGGGCACAGTGTGTGCATCTTTGCATATGGACAGACGGGATCCGGAAAGACTCACACAATGGCTGGACCACCAGACAATCCTGGAATCAATACCCGTTCGCTGCAAGAGCTTTTCGACCGCAAGACACAGCGCTGCAAAGAGTGCCAAGACGAGGTCACAGTGAGCGTCATGGAGATTTACAACGAACAAATTCGAGACTTGCTCGCACAAGATGCGGCCAATACGAACCTGCAAGTGGGTCAAGGTCCAACTGGGAACTTTGTACCCGGACTCACTGTAGTCCCCGTTCAATCGCTCGAGGAGGTCTTCGAGCTGATCAAGAAAGGTAACAAGAACAGAAGCACCCACGCAACGGACATGAACAAGCACAGTAGTCGGAGTCACTTGATCCTCTCGATTCAGATAAAGAGCACGAACCTGGTCACCAACGCCGTGTCGAACGGCAAGTTGTTCTTGGTCGATTTGGCAGGTTCGGAGCGACTTTCCAAGGCAGGTGCCGAGGGTCAGCGCCTAAAAGAAGCGCAGAACATCAACAAGTCGTTGTCGGCACTTGGAGATGTGATTGCAGCGCGAGCGAGCAAGGCGAAGCACGTACCATATCGCAACTCGTCGTTGACGTATCTGCTTCAAGACGCCTTGGGCGGAGACTCCAAAACGCTCATGGTTGCCTGTGCGAGCCCTGTGGATTACAACAGCGAAGAATCGTTTTGCACGCTCAACTTTGCCGCTCGAACACGAAGCGTGGAAATGGACAAGGCGACAAAGAACGTCTCACAAGCGTCTTCAAAGGAATAGGCAGAGAGCGACCCTGCCATGTTGACTATCTGCTTCTTCCAACTTCTCTACTCATTCATAATATAAAACGGAGTGCTTGAAAAACTATCACGCCTAGTGTTCAGACCCTTCGCTTTTCTGCATCGGCGACATCTTGACCTGCTTTCCAAATGAAATGACCAGATTATTCTAGGCACCTTGGCTTCTACGTCGTCGACGAGTTCGGTTTGAATCAACATCTGCCTTGTCGTCGTCTTCTTCGTTCTCATCTTGCGCAATGCGGTTGTCGACATCGTCCTCACTCTGCTTGGCACCGTTCCGATCGACACCAGCTTTTTCAGCCTGCTTTGACTCTCTTCGTGCTTGCATAGCGCGAGAAAAAGTGGCGCGGGTTCGTCTCTGGTCCGGTGACAGAATACTGTCGAAGTTGCATTTTCGGGTTTCTGACTCGTTTAGATCTTGGGATGATATGTCATGCTCATCTTTTGGCTTTCCTTCTTTAGAAGCCGAGCCCCAAGGAACACCAAATACCAGAGGTCAAATCACACGATTCATGAAATCTGCATGCATATGATTGTTTGAAGCTCGTTGTCGAAAACGAGCTGCAAATGAGAAGGATTCGCAACGAGTTGACCGCGCGAACTAGCTCAGAAATTGGCTCGTTCCTAGGGCATGAGACTGCCAAACGAGTCTTGATGACTCCTGAGACCACAAAGCAAACGTTAGTATTGTTGTCGTGGAACCTGACGCTACCGCTAAGAGAGATTGTATAATCCTCGAATACCCACGAGTTGAACTCGTTCAGTCTCCTTGTTCTTTTGCCAGCCAAATGCTAGTAGGAGTCCTTGTCCAGTGACTGTTGAGATTTGAAAATCTCTCAGTTTGTCTTGCTCCACAACGAAGATTATCTCCATTGTCTTCACTTCAAAACTTCCAGGGGATTTCGAAAGCATGTTCAGCCATCGATGAAAATGCTCGATACGAAATGAGTGCTTGTGTGCACTCGTCACTTGCACAAAGCGTACATGCTGAGTCGGTCTGCTCACCATAATAGCATCGTATCCACCTTGATTCCATTTCTCTGGCTTTATCCACATAGCGTGCGTTGGAGAGAGTTGAGGGATTCCATCCGCGACAACGACAGAAGATTGATTCCACGACCCAACATTATTTCCTGCTGCGTCCACAAGCTCGATACCACCATTTCGGAGACTTGCGAAAAAAACCATCTCAAGCATCCATCCATCCAGTGCTGGATTTGAAGCGTAGCGCTGCGTTGACATGAATTTCTTGATAGCTTCAGGACCGCATGTGATGGCAACACTTGCAGCAACATACTCACTGATCACAGGTGACACATTACCGCCCCAATTGGGTCGCTTGAACAGCGCGAACAGACGGTTTATGCTTGAGGACGCACGGTGGCCGGTTGTTGAGATTGTCGCAATGTCTGTTGTCGATTCCAGGGCAACATCGAGTTCCCTCTTCACGCCCACTGTGGTGTAGTAAAACATAGAGCGACAGCAACCACCAGCATAGTAATACTTGGACTCCACCATTTCGGTGCGAGACATCGATGTGCCCGGTAATCCTCCTGGGGCGTCCAGACAAGTCGACACAGTGTTGAAAAAATTGTCATCGGCGATAGCAACAAGGTACTCATTCAGGGTCCACGAGCACACATCGAACTCTCTTGCGTGAGTCAAGATTCTAAATTTCCTGGGGGCTTTGCAGACGGGGGAGGAAATGGAGAAAATAAATGACAGTATTCGCCCTGTCCGGAGTCCGCAAGAACAAAAGGGCACAGTCTTGCGTCAGCTCCCGATGACCTCTTCAGCGAAGGTACAGGCCGTCAACAACACCAAGGGACGAACCGTGTTCGCACACCTCAATCGAAAGCCGTCATTCAGATCGTAATGGCGATTCTTCGAAGTTTCGTTCTGTCTAGCAAGGGGCAACACACATCCAATCCACGTACGGTCAACGTGATCCAAGTCCCACGTCCATTGATTTCGTCAACAGTTGATGCAACCGCATGGTGTTGTTGACTTTCCTGTTCCAGGGGGGCCGAGAATCCAGCCCAAGTGACCTTCCTCCAATACTGTTTTCTGCAAGAAGTCGATTTGCCTGTGGAATGTGGGTCTGCAGTAGAGAAGCAGACGGGTCGACGGAAGTCCTGATTCAGCCATATCCTTTGCTCCAGCAGGAAATACGACGAATTTGGGTCATACGTGGTGAGGTACCCACCGCGCCGACTGCCATTGCAGGCGTTGCTTCTGTTTGCCGATGGAAGGACTACCAACACATTGACTGGTCCATTTCCTGCTGCACCTTCACGTTCATCCACTTCTTGCTGCACTTCTGCGTCCGTAAGCCAACGCTTCGAATTGTCGCTCGTGCAAACTTCAAAAGCGGGAAATTTGCCGTGGCGATCAACTCCGTGGCCTCATTTTCCGTCAACCATGCGCCGTCTTTCTTCGCAAGTAGAGCTCCAGCTTGATCGCGGCGAAGTTATATTTCAGCTTTGTCGCGATCTCCTCCTGCAAAGTCCCCACGACAGGCTCGCAATCAATGTTGACGGGAAACGCAGGAAAGCTCGTTCCCACTATGGCGCAGAAGAGCTTCACCATCTTTCCTCTCTGAAGCAGGTTTGTCAATACTGCACACATTGAGTGTGCAGCAGTTGGCAAGCTGAATGTTTGCACTATTTTCTGATTGGCTGAAACATTCTTCTTCCTTCGAAAAATGATGGGAAATGACAGATCCTGGCATTTTTTTATGACGATAGAGGTGGTTGGCACAAAGACATTTGAAATGGATCTTTGCGCCAAGGAGACTCTGTGGGAAGAGAAGAATGCAAAGCTGAAAGCAACGGCGGAGAGCGAGCTGACGAAGACCAAAGAGCAAGCCAAGAAAGCGATTCTCGATCTCAAGAGACGCCTCGAGAGCACGTCGAAAGATCATCAGCAGAAACGCAAAGCGCTTGCTGAGCTTCGATCGCAATTGCAGAAGCAAAATGCCGACCTCGCGACGCTCAAGTCGCAAATCACCAGTCAAAACCAACAGTTTCCTGTCATGGCGAAGCAATTGGCTGAGAAGGTCACGCAACGTATCCAAAAGCAAACGGATGCGATGGCAGGTGTCGTCGAAAACTACAAGCGCGAGATGAAAGAGCGCAAGCGGTTGTTCAATCTTATGCAGGAGCTCAAGGGGGATATCCGCGTACTGTGCCGTGTGCGTCCGATTTCCAAAACGGAGATCAGTAACGGCAGCAAGATGATCTGCAAGTTCACAAACGAAGAGATCACGTTGAGTGGGGAGAAGGGAAAGCTCAAGACCTGGGAATTCGATCGCGTCTTCGACATGAACTCGACTCAGGATCAATTGTTCTCGGAAGTACGACCACTTGTCACCAGTATCTTGGATGGGCACAGTGTGTGCATCTTTGCATATGGACAGACGGGATCCGGAAAGACTCACACAATGGCTGGACCACCAGACAATCCTGGAATCAATACCCGTTCGCTGCAAGAGCTTTTCGACCGCAAGACACAGCGCTGCAAAGAGTGCCAAGACGAGGTCACAGTGAGCGTCATGGAGATTTACAACGAACAAATTCGAGACTTGCTCGCACAAGATGCGGCCAATACGAACCTGCAAGTGGGTCAAGGTCCAACTGGGAACTTTGTACCCGGACTCACTGTAGTCCCCGTTCAATCGCTCGAGGAGGTCTTCGAGCTGATCAAGAAAGGTAACAAGAACAGAAGCACCCACGCAACGGACATGAACAAGCACAGTAGTCGGAGTCACTTGATCCTCTCGATTCAGATAAAGAGCACGAACCTGGTCACCAACGCCGTGTCGAACGGCAAGTTGTTCTTGGTCGATTTGGCAGGTTCGGAGCGACTTTCCAAGGCAGGTGCCGAGGGTCAGCGCCTAAAAGAAGCGCAGAACATCAACAAGTCGTTGTCGGCACTTGGAGATGTGATTGCAGCGCGAGCGAGCAAGGCGAAGCACGTACCATATCGCAACTCGTCGTTGACGTATCTGCTTCAAGACGCCTTGGGCGGAGACTCCAAAACGCTCATGGTTGCCTGTGCGAGCCCTGTGGATTACAACAGCGAAGAATCGTTTTGCACGCTCAACTTTGCCGCTCGAACACGAAGCGTGGAAATGGACAAGGCGACAAAGAACGTCTCACAAGCGTCTTCAAAGGAATAGGCAGAGAGCGACCCTGCCATGTTGACTATCTGCTTCTTCCAACTTCTCTACTCATTCATAATATAAAACGGAGTGCTTGAAAAACTATCACGCCTAGTGTTCAGACCCTTCGCTTTTCTGCATCGGCGACATCTTGACCTGCTTTCCAAATGAAATGACCAGATCATTCTAGGCACCTTGGCTTCTACGTCGTCGACGAGTTCGATTTGAATCGACACCTGCCTTGTCGTTGTCTTCTTCGTTCTCATCTTGCGCAATGCGGTTGTCGACATCGTCCTCACTCTGCTTGGCACCGTTCCGATCGACACCAGCTTTTTCAGCCTGCTTTGACTCTCTTCGTGCTTGCATAGCGCGAGAAAAAGTGGCGCGGGTTCGTCTCTGGTCCGGTGACAGAATACTGTCGAAGTTGCATTTTCGGGTTTCTGACTCGTTTAGATCTTGGGATGATATGTCAGGCTCACCTTTTGGCTTTCCTTCTTCAGAAGCCGAAGCCTCCATCGTGCCTAGAAGTGGACTCGAAGACTGACGCAGTCGCTTCTTTGGGGTTTCGAAAATGTCAGTTGCATCTGGTGCAGTTTCCTTGTCGTCGTCGTCTACTTCCCGTTCTGCTGTAGCTTGTCCTTCACTAATCTCCTTGGAAATTTCTTCCGGTTGCCCCACACAACTGGCTGAATCTTGCTGCAGCGATTCACGTTTCCGTTTCTTTGGCACCAGCTTGAGTCGCTGAACATCCTCGTCTCCAGTGTTTTGTTGCTCATGAGTACTTGTCCTTGGTTCGTCGGCTGTCGATGACAGCACGCTGTTGATAACCTTGCGCTCCTTTTTACTGACTGAGTTGGACAGAGCGGATTGGAACTCAAACACGATTCGCCAGCTACTACTAAGTTGTTCCTTCTCTTCAGGAAATTCGTTGAGCTCTTCTAGCAGTTGTAAAAAGTATGCTCTCAGTTGCTTCATGCTTGATGGATCCAAGTGCGACAGGTAGGGTCGCAATGGCTCTAAGAAAGCGAAGTGTTCTTGCTTTTCCAAGGAATACCGCACTCCCTCACACAAGAATCGGAAGAATGGTGCTCGCAACGTTGCTGCAACTTTGCCGACCCCCAAGGATTGACTCAATTTCTTTGCGAGTTCTTTTAGCTGCAGCTCACTGTTTTCAATAGTTTCTTGGAGTTCTTGTTGGGCATCTTCGTCTTCAACGTCACTATTCTTCACCGCCACCAACTCTTCTTGAAGAGCAAGAATCGAATTGTATTGCTGGCGAAGAGCCGTCATCTGAACTTCCAAGTATCGCACCGGCGTTTCATTCTTCACTTGTTTGCTGAAGGCTTTGACGATATCCACGCTGTGCTTCGAGTCTTCCGTGAAGTAACGCAGCACAGCAGCCGACTGGCGCTTGTTGCTTGGATTGCTCATAGAGACTCTGCCTAGTGCGACTAGCAATTCAGCCTTGCGGATTTGCAGCTCTTCTGATGGACCATGGTTATTTTCTTGGCCATCTTCCCTCTCCCTGTCGGGTTCTTCACCATCTGGAGCTTCCATTTCGTCTTCAAAGTACATTTGTGTCAGAAGGACTAGAATCTTCGGCAGAATCCAATTCAAAGTGTCGTAGGGCGGACTTGCTTCTTGAAATTTCTCAACAAACAGGCACCGCGTATCGCAAAAAGTAAGGAACGCAAACCGCTGCGACTCCTTCACATACGCAGAGATCTGCTCATTCTCCAAGGCGATCTCAGTTGGTTGCTGCGCTTCACTCTCGTCCCCGTCTTTCTGCTCCTCTTCGTTGCTGCGCTTGGTTTTCTCCAAATGCATCTCCAAGACAGATATTAAGCAATCTTCCAGGTACGATCGAGACTTGCAAACTTCCTCGATTTGATCTCGCACGGATTGCTCATTAAAATCCTTCAGAGCACTTGGCTGCGCTTCATCTTCATTTGGCTCTTCAGCTCGGCGCTTGTTTTGTGACTCGACAGTTTTAAACACAGAGCCGGTGTACCATAAGAGGTCTAGGTACAGAATCATCAAGGAGTGCTTGATCGTGTCCGCTTGCCAAAGCTCTTCGTCTAGCAGATGGATGCTTCTCGTTCTTCTGCGTATCAGAGCTGCCAAACCAGAAACAATGTTTTCCATACGGTTGCCTTTGCTGGTTGGTTCTTCACCGTCTTGCTCCTGCCTTGAAGTAGAGGACCCCGATGTTGAAGGCAGATAGTCTCGAACATTGATATATCGAATCATACACGCGAGGCGACACAATGAAACACGTAGCGCATACTCCACGTCTGTAAGATCCTTCGCTCTCTGTTTGCTTTTCCGTTTGCTCGGAGTACTCTTGAAACTATCTTGAGGATCTTCGAACAGCTTTGCATCATCCTCCAGCAGCAGCCGAGTCTTTTCCAACAAATCTTGAAAAATTTCATGAATAATCACCTCCGTCTCGCGTTTGATGACTTCATGTTCCGTTTGGAACAGATGATGAATTGAGAGGGATATCGTCGTCAGGAACTTCTCCTCGGAATTAGCCAGGAATGCGTGCTGAAGCTTTTCAAGCAAGCTTTTGACATGCCCAAGGTGCTGTCCAACGATATCAGCCCTTAGCGAGAGCATAGGAATTAATTCCACAAGCAGAGACAGCTTCTCTGGGTCAGATTGAAATCGCACGAGCAGGCTCGGGATGTCTTTGCAAAACGCCACCGTGATTTCTTCCTGCAATTCAAAAAGAAACGAATCAAAGTGTGAGTTATTAGCGCTTCGTCAGTTGTGTTGCAGGACAATATATGACTCACTCGATCTTCGCTTGTCTTCTTCTTTTGTGCGACAGAGGATCGATCCGAATCTTCGGTTGTTATTTTACGGACACACGATACCAGCAGGCGAATCAAAATCGTCAATTGGTCACTGGTGAGATCAGACTTCTCCGACGACACAAGATCCGTGAGAAGTCTCCAGTCTTGTAATACCTCTGCGATGATTGCAACACACACGAAAACAGCCATTAGTTCCGTCCATAAGCATGAAAAGCAACATTAAAGCAATGACTTACGACAATCCTCGAGTCCCCAAAATGCTTCCACTAGTGTCTCGACGGAATCAGCTGGGACATGGTGGTTGAATATGTAATCTTCAGCAAATTCGACCAGCGCGATGGCTTGAGTGTTCAACTGGTCTCTTTTCAGTTTAGCATTTAGCTTCGATTCCGCAACACCAAACGCATCGTACTGTAGACATACGAATTCAGCCGCTGCCTTCCGAATTTCAGCATTTTCGGGTTCAAAGACCAGTCTCTCCACCGGTTGAAGCTCAACATCTGAGCTAATGAGACTTCGCTTGTCAACAGCAATCAGCAGCCGAACACACGCTTGGACAACTGAATCGTCGACATCGTTACACAGTTCCAAATACCGAGGTAAAAATCGTGACGTAAACAACTCGAGCTTGTCCGTGAACTCTTCGTTCTCATACATACTGCGCAGCAAGTTCACAACACTCAGTCGAACAGACGCCTCTTTGTCATTCAGCATCCATCCCAGATACTTGAGATAGTTGTCTTTCAAGAAATGGTCTGGCATCGCAGCAATCCAGTGTCCGAGCGTTTCTGCACTTTCGGTTCGCACGTCTGGCATCACATCACGGTAGCGATGCACAATCACCCCAGTGAACAGAATATCGACCACTTGCACCACTCGTTGCAACCGGTATTCGTACATGTTCTTGTTGTCCGTCAAAAGCTGCATCTTTTTGGACATCTTTGTAGGTGTTGCTTTTGCCTTCGCATTCTTCGATGACGAGTTGATTTCAGCATTCAGTTGGCGCTTCACCACCTCAAGTTGCTGCGAGATGCTTTGAGCACTTCCAACAAGCGCATTCCCAATTGCGTAGGCTCCAATCGTACTCGTGTGCCGAACAGCGCGAATTTCAGCACTATCAACAAAAAGAACCTTGGTTAGTTGCATCAAGCTACATGGGGTGTTTATAGCTTTTCATACCTTGTCAGCGTCGTCAGCCAGTCCACAAACTGGTGAACAACTGTCGATGTGAAAAGAAGCTCATTTTCGTAGCATTCTGCCACAAATGCTTTCCAAAATTCCACAAAGTTTCGCTTGAAGTGCTTGAAACCTTTCATGCGCGACACAACGGGATATCCATCATTGGACTTCCTCAAATCTTCCACAACATAGTCCACTAGATCACTCATGTCAAGCTTCTCGAGTTTTTCAGTAGTGGGAACGCATTGACCTTCACCACCACATGCCTGCAAACAATGCACATATCAGTTTGCTGAGAGCATACGCTATGCAATCCACAATTAAATAAACCCACACCTGTAGCACAAAGTTCAAGATTTCGCGTGTGGCTTCTTCCGAATTTTCCTCATAGCGGCTTTGCCATTCAATAAGTAGCGTACGGAGCGAAGCGTCCCCTCGCTTGGTCACCTCTGTTTTGCGTAAATATACCAGCTC
Organism: Globisporangium splendens; assembly: GCA_006386115.1. Lineage (NCBI taxonomy): Eukaryota > Oomycota > Peronosporomycetes > Pythiales > Pythiaceae > Globisporangium > Globisporangium splendens. The sequence continues at coordinate 139,314 of VFIW01000118.1, forward strand.
GAGTTAAATCATAGCGTCCCCACAGAAACAAGCAATCATAACCACAAAAACGCACCGAAGAAAACGTCGTCTCCATCGCCACCTTCAGCATCTTCATCGTCATCTTCTTCATTTGCTCCATCATTTGGTTCCCCCTTTGAGCGGCGTTCTTCTTGCACAGGCTTCAATTTCCGAGGACGCACCAATGGTTTTCGCTTCGTCGCAGGTCCTCGTCGAGCTGCAGGCGCTCCTGCCGGTTTGCTGCGTACTTTTGGCTTTTTCGGTGCAAATTCTCTCGCATCTGCCTCTTCTTCCTCCTCCTCGCTCTCTTCATCCTCGCTCTCTTCGTAGCTAATCTGTTGGTCCTGTGAGTCATTGTCATGGTCGCTCTTGGCAGCGCCATCGGGATGCTCGTCCTCCTCTGCGAGTCGAGTGTCGAGCACTTCGTAGATCTGCTTGGGCTTCTTCCGCTCTCGGGTGCTTCGGCGCGCACTCATCGCTGCGTGAATGCGTCGATTAAAGTCTTCTATGGGCGCGCAATATGGCGATTGCTGCGCGCTCGCCCACCGCGCGGTCGTTCCGTGGCGCTTGCTCCAAGTGCCAAGAATGCGGCAATGTCACTGGCGTTGCTTTCAACCTGTGCATTCTGCACACAAAAAGGAAATCTCCCTCTATAAGCACCGTAGTTGGTGTGGGCCACTCGTATACCACTGTAGAGGGATGCTCCAAGTGTTGCCTCTGTATACGACCTCTTTGCTTCTTATAAAGAGGGATCGAGCAGAGCGTGTTGCTGCAAGAACAAGCAACGAGATGTTGCTCTTATACAGGGAGAAAAGTTAAAGATTGGCGACAAAGTGATGCTTCATTCCCGCATCTTTTTTCATGTCGAAAAATGTCTATTTCAGCCAATCAGGCGCGAACTGCTTGTCTGACGTCGGCGCGTCAGCTCTCCTCACGGCATCTGATTGGCGGATATTTAACTCTCAGCACTTTTTTCCAGTTTGAAGTGGACGCACCTGGCGGTCTCAATGGCGCTGTCTGTCTCTGTGTTCAATGCGATGGTTCAGTTGAACTTTTGCCATCAAGCGCGCACTCGAGAGCTTTTTTCCCTTCAAGCGCCGTTCGCTCCACGGAAGCCCTCATATCCAGGTCTATTTGCTAGAAACAACCCCCATGGCGAACGCCGAATCGTTCCCGCAAAGCGAAAGCTCGTCCTCCAATGTCAACGGCACGATCCACGTGAAGGTGCTGCGCGCACGGAACCTGCCGACGATGGATTTCGGCAAGCGTCAAGATCCATTTGGTACGTTTTGTATCTGTATTGTATGAAGGGAGGTGTGGATGGGCAGAATCTTTGTGCAGTTGTAGCTGAAGATGCATGCTCAAGATAGAAGTTGCTGCCTGGTGGTTGGGGGAGTTCAATTGGAGGTGACATATAACTAACAGCGCCATTGTGTTGCTCTGTCTTCACAGTGTTGGTCCAACTGGAAGGTTCGAATCCAAAATCCTGGGCCACGACAGACCCTGCGTTCCAAGGCGGGACCAACCCAGAATGGACCGAGAAGCTGAACAATGAGCTGGAGCTCTTTTACGATGGTAGCTTGCATGAAAAAGACGCCGTGCTCACGATCGAGGTGTTCTCAGATGAAACTGGAGATGAATTGATTGGCACGGGTCAGATCAACGTCGCCAAGGTCGCCAAGGACCAAACCAAGAGTACGTGCATGCATGTCGTAATGAGTGTTTGTGCCCTTGACTAACGACATTGTTTGGATCTGTGGACTGCTTTGCCATGTTTAGCTCCATCGGAGTTCACGGTGCGCCTCAAGAATGGCGTTGGCGGAAACGCCAACCGCGGTGAAGTGGTGTTGCAAGTGTGGTTTGGCCCACCAGTGCGCAAGGCGTTCCGCGCTGCTCAACGTGCGTCGAAGCTCTTGGATGCGCGGGATTCTGTTGTCGCGACCGTGTGGTCGTTGGCGTGCGGTGTGCTGAACTCCAAGTACCTCCAAGGGTATGTTGCATATTTCTGGTGTGTGTTAATTTTTTGCGTGGATACTGAAGCATGAACACTTATTCATTTCCTGTGTATGATGTGGCAATAGACCAAGGGAGTATCTGAAGAAGCACCGCAACGTCAGTGTGGGTCTGGCCGCTGTGCTTGGCATTATGTCTGCGGGAACCGTCGCCGTGTTTTTGGCTATCGCTGTCCCCACTGCCGTTGTTGCAGCCTTCACGTTCCCGCTCTGGATCATTCCGTTTTTGGTGACTGCGTTCTTTACGGCTCCGTTGTGGATCCCAGTTCTCTTGCTGGTCGGACTGTTTGCGGTATTCATCGCAACGTTTGTGTTTGGTCTTGGTGTGACGTCGCGTCCTGTGCGTCGCCACGGAGCAATGCTGACTTCGCGTATCAAGCACAGTGAAATGGGCAAGCGCGTCGTGTACGAGAAAGAAGTCTAAGGAGGCACTATGAAAGGTGTGAGCGAGAGAGAGAGAGAGAGAGAGAGAATGAGTTGTGCGTGCGTTTTTAACGAATGACATTTCTATGTGGATGCGAAAAAATTCGAATGTGCTGTCTTGTTTGCCATGAAGCGAGCGCGCACGCATACATATTGCACATTGACGGAACATGCCAGGATGAGTTAGCCTTTCCCCAAATTTGAATTATCCCTTTCCGACGAATTATAACTTAGATTTGTGGAGTCAAACTAGAAAGCAGTGTTGCATTGGATCGTATCGTATTACATCTGCATTATTATTGTGTATTGTTGTTGTTTGTATAGCTTGGGATTCCAAACGTGGACGGCCACTTGCGTGAATCCTCATCTTCTACTTTTTGTTCCTTTTGCTTCGTAAATTGGAGCATCATTGGGAGGCACGTTCAGCACATGCCTGCATTTCATCATCATCTCATCTTCACGGTGGCGACAGTCGTACAATCACCATGAGTGGTTCTTCATTGGAGTTGGGTTTTGGCATCGGTCAATAAGTTGTTCTTGTTTCTTGTTGTGCTTTACAGCAATAGGTTCTGCTGGGTGGCATCCTTCAAGCGCATGATCTGGTCTTCTTTCTCTTCCAAGTACAGCATCAGGTTGCGGACGCGCGTCTGCTTGTCCTTCAACGACGACTCCATGAGCTCGTTCTCGGCCGAGACGCGAAGAAGCTCCGAGTTCGCGCTCTCCAACGCAAGCGTCAAGTCTTCCTGTGCGTTCTTGAGCGTGTAGTTCTCGCTCTCAAACTTGTCGGCGCGGGTCTCGAGCGATTCGACTTCACGTTCCATGACGCCAAGTGCCGCTGTGAGTTCGTCCACCGTCTTTTGCTTCTCCACGACGTTCTTGAAGAGGAACATGTCCAGATTCAGGTTCAGATCCTCAACGGAAAAGTTGTTGTTGCCACCAGACGCCTTGAGTTGCTCAGCGAAGCGGGTCGAGATTTCGTCCACAAGTTTCTTCTTCGTCGACAGGTTCATGTACAAGTTGCAGATCTCGCGATCCTTCTCCATGAGCACGTTGCGCAAGCGCTTCACCTCCATTTCTCTCGCAATGTTAACTTCACGGAGATGCAAGATCATGTTTTCATCGGCGCCAACTGGTTCAATCGCAGTAGAGAAACACTTCTGAGCACTGAGAGACGACCGGCGCGAGCTAGCGAAATCAGCGTTTTCATCGCGCTTGGCGACAAAGTTGGCACTGATCTCCTCCACGCGCTTCATCAACTTCGAGATCTGGGCATCCTTGCTCACGACTTCGTTTTGCAACGACGCCGCCATTTGGGTCTTGACAGAAAGCTCAGACTCGAAGAACGATTCCGCTTCACGGCGGAGAGTTTCCTGCGCTGTCAGCTCTTCTTGGGTGTCAGCGAGGCGCTTCAGCAGTTCCAGATCCGAGGAGACCGCACCAACAGGCTTCGAACGCTGGAGCTTGAGGATCAGTTCATTCACGCGCTTCTTCTGTTCTTCGATCTCGCACGCACTCATTTGGTTGAGTTCCGCAAGGCGCGCGTTTTCACTTTGAATCAGCGATTTCTCGCGGATCATCGCGTCCAACTGCGCATGCAGGTCCTCCTCGGTCGATGGCGACTCATTTTGTTCTTCTTGCTTCTGGTGGTAGGCAACCAACGCAGCGACACGCTCCTGGTTCTCTGAGTTAATCAGCCACTTGCAGTTCTGGTCGTGTTGCATGATTCCGTACAGCACCTGCATGACCGTCTTGGTCGCATTCTTTTGCTTGTCATTCACCGACACATCAGGTTCCTCCAACACAGCAAATGCTGGTTCCATGACGGCGATTTCTGGCTTCATCTCTTCAGCATGAGACAGCTCCGTCACATCGAGCTTGGTTTCTTCCTCATCCTCGTCGTCTGTTGGCGACCAGTCAATGGAGTCCACGGACTGCGTCAACTCCGACGACGGCGAGTGGCGACCACGCGAGCTGGAGCTTGGGGAGTGGTAGCGACGGTAACGCGGGTCGGTCGCGACCGCCAAGTCATCGTACATGTCATCGTAGTAGCCCGGAGTCGTCGACGTGACGGTCGACGCCATAGACGCCGACAGGTCCGTGGCCACAGACGCGTGGTCCAGCGACTTGAACGGCGTCACCTGCGACTTGTAAAACTGCGACGGCGACATCGTGCCGCTGCGCTGCGACACATGCTCGATCGTCGCGGCATTGAACACCGTCACGGGCGCAGCATGCGGGAGAAACTCGTCAGCCGGGTTCTTCTCGAAAAAGCGCGGCATCGTAGGCTTGATCGGCGAGACTCCAACATCCTTGAGCCCCGAAGTACGCTGCTTCTCGGTCTCGAACGAGAGCTTACGACGCTTGGAGACGCCATCCTTTCCGGACTCGACATTCGCATCGGCAAACTTCTTGATCAGCTTGGTGCGCTGCGGGGAGATCGTGGGCGACTCGGCGGTCTTGGCGACCGCGACGCTCTTGCGGCGCTGCTGCCGACGCGTCTGCAGGATCGCGCGCGCCTGCGACTCGAGCAGGTCCACGAGCTGCGAGTCCTTCAGCACGTTGCCGTCCGCGCGACACGCGCCACTGAGCGCGCTCACGAGACGGAAGAGGTCTTGGCGCGTGCGGCCGGCAGGCGGCGGCATCTTGGACGCCATCTTCACAGGAGACGGACACCTCCTGTGCAGAAATAGATAGATGGATGCCCGCACTCAATCTCCCTCTTTTCCCTGCACTGCTAATATAAGAAGACCGTCAGAGAGAGAGAGAGAGAAAGAGAGGGGGCTGAGGGGTGGTGAGCAAATTAAATACTGAGCATAGCGACTGACTGGGTTGAGAAGCGGGTCAAATAAATAGAAGAATGCACAGCGATTGACCCGGTTTTTAAACTGGCCCCTCCGCGTGCCACACACTTTTACATCACGGCACATCTCTGCAGCCAACAACCAACGACCAAATCAGTTGAGAAATCAGGATATGGACAGATTTAGTGTGGCAAACACTATTCCTTACAATAGAAATGCATCGGAAGGAGGACGCAGTTTAAGGTCCAGATGCAGTGTTTTAGGGCGTCGCGAACTGCAACATTTCGGATTGTGTGGATCGCACGTGAGATTGCGTGCTCTTGGGGTGTGACAGTGGATCACTGAACGGCTTCCCGCGCAAATGGGTCATTTTGCCTGATCTGCCTGCTGTGAGGGCGGTGGGTCATGAGGAGAGAGATGGAGCCAGCAAAGCGACAAGGAGATTTGACAAAAATGTATGGGGCGGCGGCTCGAAAGAATCCTGTCGTCGTCTGGAAAGCAGGGCGTGACGCGCAGCTACCCTCAGTGCATTTCACACAGTGAAACCGTAGAAACTATCGTTCAAGAAAAGGAAGAACGCAGGCTCGAAAACGTTCGAGAATCCCACACATTGTGCCGTCCAAAACCAGCAAACTGGCTGTGTTTGCCACTATGCAATACGCTGTGTAGGGGATGATGCTTGTGAAGTGCAGACTCGCGTGCTGACTTCTCTGCCGCACATGTCCCTTTGTTCTATTCTTGCGAGCTGCCAGCACTGACAATAGACACTCGTGTACACACCTAAAATAGAAACCCTAGCGTTACGAAAATGCACACACACACACTGCACAAAACATGGAAAGAATAGCAAGATGGACAGCAGCAATAGACAGAGAGAAGGCGGCACGTTAAATTGTGACACCTCACCACTTCATTTGACTCCTAAACCAGCCACGTCATCAAAGCTAGGACAAACCCATCGTATTGCACAGCCAACTCCTGCTTTGTCCTAGATTTCTCGCAAGACCTTTATCTGCAAGGCACTAAATGTAGGAGCAGTGACACGTGATGCCCTAGAATCGATCGAAACCACAAAGAGAGTAGCGTCAGACTTGGACTTTACAGCTCAGTGCAGAAGCTATACTCCAACATCCTACAGCCTGTAGCACTACTCGATGGCCACCACCAAAGTGTGGGCAAGCGCGCCATATTCCGATTCTTTGCTGCCAGTTTGCTTTTGCGTGGTGTTCGTGTGTTTGTGTCCTGGGGCAAGTCACTCCTCCCTTCAATGACAGATGGTGCAACTGTATTCAGGTGGACATCCTTTCATTTACCTGTTTAATTTCGTAAATCGTACAAAATACATAAACCCATTCGTTCACCCACATTTTGCTTAGGCACGCATTATCCAGGGTCCGAAGATGCGATCTTGAAAGATCGCTTTCTCTCTGTGCTCACTTTTCGCGTGATCGTCTTGTGGCATATGGTCAAGTTCAGAGCGTTGTGAACGATGCTGCGTCCTGCACAGCTCGCGTTTGTGGACCAGACTTGACTCTGTGTGTCACAGCAGACACCTTGTCGCGGTGATACGCTCATGCTTGTCAGATGTTTCCATTCAAACCAGTTAGTTGATTCGAAGAGTGCATTCAGTGCACAACTTTTGGTCTCTGTCGGCTTGCAAGGTTGCGCACTTTACTGCTACTAGTGTCGATTTGCTATGGTCCGTTGCTTGTGTCATTTATCGGAGCTCGCCCCTTGCGTCGTTGGGCTTGGATTGCACACTCACTCTTCCTCGCGCTCCGACGACGTAGATTCCTCTTTTCGCGTTTGCTACTCTGCTTTGTGACTACGTTTACTGCGATATGGACGAAAAAGTAGCCCTACCACACGTGCATGCAGTAGAGCGCCTAGCACAGCAGGTTGAACAGCAGCCACGACGTCGTCGACACTTCGCGGTACTCGACCAGAACCGGGTAGAGCACCTTGATTGGGAGCAAGTAGATCCGAAAGTAGCCCCAGCCAACGAGGAATATCGCAAACAGTATTTCGATGATAAAGAACCCGCGGCGACATTCTAATTTGAGGCAGTAGGATATCTTGAGAACGTCAAAGAGAGCATCCGATACGTCGTGAAGAAGCATTTCATTTCAAATTCAGGTATATTGTGTCACGATTGACTTAGGGATCCTAAGTAATCGCGGAGAAGCAACCCAACGGCACCAACGGGGAGGATCCCAGCAACATACGTTTACACCACCAACGCGATGGCCACGACGTGGTGCGCCATCAGGACGGTGTCATCGGCATGGACTTCTTCCAGGAATTTGCACGAAAACGCCATGCAGATCAAAATGGACTAGCATCGAACAAGACAAGTATTTGACACAAATCGGCACAAAGAGTAATTGAGTATAGAAAGCAGAAGTCCAGATGTACCAGCCGAGTCACGAAGAGCAGCTTGGTGGAGAACTTTTGTTCTGAAAGCACACGGGCGTCAGATCTCTGGCTCCACACTAGAAATCACACACAACAGAATACATATCATTAGTTCACACCACCCAAGGCGACTACGTACCAAAGTCGCTCGAAAACTACAGTCTCATTAATAGTTGAGGTATCTTGCCACCAGGTTTCGTCCTCGAGCACGACCAGATCGAAAATCACCATCGCGAAGTGGAGTAGTAGTTGCCACCCTCGGTCGCGCCATTTCACCATCGTGACGTTTTCTTTCAAGGGATCACCTAAATGCTGCAGGAATGTCCGCGAAAGCCATCTGCCAGTGACTGTGAGCATGACCTTGGTGACGCGCACAGCGATCGCAATGAACACGATCAATCCGAGCTGGTACGCGAGCTTCTCGTGGTCGTTGCGCAGCAGCACGTGCGCGATCACACCGACCTCGACTACCAGAAGCGCTATCAACAGGCTGTCGATGGACGCAGTGGACATTGGGTCGACTTCGCCATCTCTCACGATTGGATACGAGGGCTGGCGAGGATCTTGAAACATGGGAGCAACAGAAGTGACCAGGGGAAGGCAGTGCTCGTGACCAAGCACTTCCAACGAGTCAGTAATGATAAGTAGGGCAGCGCATGGTGAAGGATTAGGATACTGCTTTATAATTTGTGGTTTGACATACTTCCAGATATATTACCGTACTGCAGATTCACGAGCAGCACAGGAATGATGGGATGAAAATCACTTTTTCTTTACCCTCCATCCTCAATGCGCATATTACCCACTGCAGAAGACATTGAAGTTTATTTAGCCAGTTGACTTTACAACTACAGTATGCCATGCCAATGCTACAGAAGAAAGCGCAAAAAGTGTACCCATGCTGTGTTCAAGGTACAAAATGAGTGGCCATGGATCGGCCACCACGATCGACAAAGCGAAGGAGTAATGCTGTGGCATCGGTCCACACATTCGTGACTGCTAGCAGCGCTGGATTGGTGGTAGACGAGGTTTCCTGTTAGCCAGAGTTTGTTGTGATCTGCTGGCCAACTCACCGAGATGTCTTGGCTAAGTTGACGTCAGCCAACCTTAAACTGATCGCTTCTATTCTCTCTACCTTGTTTCGAAAAATGCTGGCCAAACGAGTTCTTGGCAGGTGATTGGGTGAAAGTATTTTGAACCCAATATTGCACCAAGATAGCTGTTCCCACCTTGTATTGCAATAATGGCGTCTTTGTGAGCCTCTAAACGGGTTTGTGAGTGTTGGTCTTCATTCGATCTTCTTGCAGAGAATTTGACGTGGTGCTCTCAACAATGGAGACGCATGCGTCGCTGCCACCGCAATGCGCCGTGTGCAACCACCGCCACGAGCAGGTGAGTGTGTGTGTACATGTGGGCACTGCACATGGATGGCGAGCTGCTGCTCTTGCGTCTCAGGCGATCTTGCGTCTCAGGCGCTCTTCCCGTTCCTGTGAGTCCTGTGTCGGAGAACTCGCAGTCGCTGGATTTGCGGGTGCGCCTTCTCTGGATTGCGAGTGTGCCGGCGTCATGTTCTCGTGAAAAAAGTCGTGTCCAACGGAACGCAAACAGAGCTGACAAAGTGTGTGCATGTTTATGACTGTGTGTCTTGTTATTGCTTCTGTGTGTATGTGCATGCGACGCTCGGGTTTGTGCGCTGAAGGGGGTCAAGTGTCCCATCTGCGGGCATGTTGGCAAAAGCCGCTTCTTCCAGAAGCTGCAGGTACGCTTACGTCCGGCGTCAAAATTGCTGTTGTAAGTAATCCTTTTGGATCTGTGACCCGATCTCGCTTATGTTTGTGTCATGCTGCTGATGTAAACAGAATGCCGAGTTGGTCGATTTATTCAGCGTGCAAGCAGTGGATTGCTTCGCCGGCCACACCACGATCCAGCACGTAAACAGAGGCTTCTGGAGCTTTATGAAAATCCTGAGAGCCCACATCTTTCCTGACAATCCGACAGAATACGAGGACGACTCAAGGTGCCGGCATCTGATCGCATTCGGTATGCGTTTCGAGTCCTTCGACTGCAGGTCATGCGCTGTTTCATGGCGTTCACGTCGTTTGTATTGACCTTTTGTTTTCGTTTAGTCGGTGATTCTCCGATCGGTATGGGGCGGTGGCGGATATCTCAAGATGTTGATGGTGTCGCCGGCAGCACTACCGTCGTGGTCATCGAGCAATTTGGGATCCTCGCGTCCAAGCGGCAGCAGGGCTACGGCACCAAGTTCCTGCGACGAATAGTCGAGGTACTTACTGCATGCGTAGGAATGTTTGCGCTGAAGTGCAGGATAAGTATTGATATGCGTAGGTGGATAGTAGATGTCTGAGCAGGAGCCACCCTCACTCACTCACTTTTTTTTTGCATTTGTGTCTCGCATGCTTGGCAGGATGTCAGCAGCAAGCTCACCCAGATGCGTCTGCGCGTACCAGCACTTGTCGCGTACGCCCGAGACACGAACGAGACGGCTCTGCCGGCCGTGAACGTCTTCCAAGCGTGCGGCTTCGCGCTCGACCCGCAGCGACACGGCACGTCGGACATGTCCTATTTGCGACTGAGTCTCACCAAGTCGGCCGAGTCGACCAGCGAGTAAGTTGACTTAACGTCCAGCCAACGTCCAGCAACAGCAGCCAAAGTGGAAGTAGATGCAGAGAGAAAGGCAATTGCGAGAGTGATTTCGAACGGCGTTCTTAGTCCGCAGACAGACAGGGAGGTCAATTGCGCACTCCCTGGGGTGACTTCAACCTGCCCGACTTAATTGCCCTAGCGAATGGCAGCAGCAGCAGCAGCAGACAGGGAGCCAAATTGCCAGAACACCTTCGAAATTTTTGCATGAACAAAGTAGAACACCTTCACTAATCCCAAGCAGCAGCAGTGTGTGGAGTGAAGTCAACTCGAGGCTTGTCTCGTGCCTTTTTTTTCTCTCTCGAAGGATCATTTGGCTGCTGGTATAGAGTCTGCTCTGCTTCACTCCAAGTGTGCAGACAAACTATTTTCTTCTTGTATAGTAAAATGGCACATGAGCGCGATATCTAGTCCAGCATGGCTCCCTCTCTCACCGCGATGTTCTTGTCCCTTTTTCCACTCTGGAGTCATTTTTGAGGACAGTAAACATTGCGAAAGACCCAATGAACCGCAAATCTAATCGCAATAAGAGACCCACTCTCTATGCAGACAGACAGCTTATAATCTCCCCTAGTGACCGAGCGCATCCCCCTCATCTTGATCCATTTTTCTCTTTTCCGAGCATGCTGGACACCGACCGGATTCGCTTTTCTACCTCTCTGCTTTAATTCACAGCAACAAGGAGCTGCTGCGAGAGAAAGGAAGGTGGCTGTCGCGCCATTCTCTACATCGTAGATGCATATGGGGACACAAGCAGAACAGCAGATCAATATGGCAATATGATCGTCATTGACTGTCGAGTGTGGGACACGATCGCAATGAACGGATCCATGGGTGGATGACTCGGAGCTTCGAGGACGTGATCATGGTCTGCTCCTGAAGCGAATGATGGTCGGCCAGATTCCGCTTCTCTTGTCCTGTGAACGCTTGTCGCACTCAACTGCATACAGTACCCCCCATCCATGCATCGAACGATGCCATTGCATCTCGGGGCAGTTCGTTAGTCAAATGCGCCATCGCAGAGAGCGCGCAGACACACGCCATCTCGAGGACGAGGATGGACACCAGCCACCCATACACACGCGCTCAGTTACCCATCGACTGAGCCAACCAGCACCGTCTCGATCGAGAACGAAGGAAAGAACGCGCAAATGGCCAACGTGAAGCGGTGCGACACCAAAAGCATGCTTTTTCTGTTCCTCGTTTTTAAAAAATCAGCAGCAGATGGCCTCAAAACCACCAGATGGCCAACTGACACCTTTGTCGACTTGACGTGTGTTCCCAACGACCACTTCGATACATTTGATGTTGTACTAACTGCCAAAGTCGACGTTGAAGCGACTTAGCGGACGTAGCCAAACGAGCAAGTGAATCGTTGAAACCTGATTACATACGAGGAGGAGGGGCGCGCTCCTTCCATGTACTTCAAGATGGATGGGACCGCTGGTTCATAAAAAAATGAGGTGCACGAATCTATAGAGAGAGAGAAATGAGAGAAGACTCGGTCCAAAGTATATGGGCTTCAGTATACTGTCGCGACGCGACGCTTTGTGGAGGCGCGAAGGAAGGAGCGGTGATTGCCCCCATAAGCCGATTCCTCCCACAGGCGACGCACGAGCCACGCACGCGACGACGCACACGACGACGCACGCGCCACATTACGTGGAGATCCCAACTGAGTGACTGACAGGTCAAGTGCGTAGCAGCGCGACGCAACGAACGGTCTCACGCGACGTCTCAACGCACGCGGCAGCACAAGCAGGCGCGACGGTAGACGCAGATCCAGACGCAGCCTCTGCGCCACTCAACAGACGACAGCAGGCGACGGCAGCAGACAGCAGCGCGGACTCCAGCAGCAGCTACTTTCCATTTCGTCCGCTGAGAGACACGGCTTTTCCACCCGAGACAGCAGGTGACGACGAATCTTAACCCATGGATGCATACCCAGTTGGCGTATGGGACGCGACTGATGTTTTTTCGCCTGTTGTTCTCTTGCTTCTCTTCCTGCTTCTCTTTGTCTTGTGTGATCATGTAGGTGGCACTACAACTAGCATAACGCTATTCTCCATACACAAGAGACGTCTAGAAGAAGAAGAATCCCCAGGTTGTGTGCACGAGATGGACCAGCGACGCAAGGGGAACAACAATAACAAGGGCGGGCAGTTTTTCCACCTGTGCGGCTCGCCGATCAGCACGATGAAGCCCCAGCGCATGGACTATGGGGGCGAGAACGACGAGGCGCTGCACTCGCCCAACCAGGTGCGCGCACCCGAGTCGCTCATGCCGCCCACGCTCGTCATGAAGGGTGTGGGCCACACCAAGAAGCACACGATGGCTGGTCGCACGCTCGCGACTGCGGCCACGGAGCAAGATGATCTCTTTGCGGCCTACGACGGGTACCCGTCGTTCTCGATTGACAAGGACGTGTGCATGAACGACGACGACGTCGATGGCTATGACGATGGCGCCGAGACCGACACCAACAGCTCCACGCACGTGCGCGTCCAGGAAGGCCGAGAAGCCAAGATCCCGCTGTTCCTCTCGGAGGATTTCTTGCCGCCAGGGTACGATGAGAACGTGAACTACGGCAACTCGGCCACGTACCACCCCAGCCGCATCGGCGGCCGCCGAAACTCGCTCGTCGCGGCGCACGAGAGCATCGACATCTCGGAGCTGTCGCTGGGCAAAGTGATCGGCGAGGGTGCGTTCGGCAAAGTGTTCAAAGGCACGTGGAAGAATAAACCTGTGGCTGTGAAGGTGTTGCTGCACCAGGACTTGCGACCGGATGTCGTGAGTGAATTTGAGACTGAGGTGCAGATCATGAGTGTGCTGAACCACCCAAACATTTGCATGCTGCTCGGTGCGTGTCTGGAGCCCGAGAGCCGCGCGCTGGTGCTGGAGCTCGTCGACCAAGGCGCGCTCTGGGGTGTGCTGCGCACGCGCCGGCGCCAGATCAACGACGGCATCCGCGCCAAGTTCATCCTGGACACGGCCAAGGGTATGAACTACCTGCACCAGTTCAAGCGCCCGATCCTGCACCGCGACATGAAGAGCCCCAACCTGCTCGTGCAGAAGGACTTTTCGATCAAGATCTCGGACTTTGGGCTCGCGCGCGTGAAGGCGCAAATCCAGACCATGACGGGCAACTGCGGCACCGTGCAGTGGATGGCGTAAGTACTCTATTTTCTCCTACAATCTGCACAGTATCTTGTCGTTCGGATGACTTATATGCGCTCTCTCTCTCTGTTTTGATTCTCTCACAGTCCTGAGGTTCTGAGTAACCAAAAGTACACGGAGAAGGCGGACGTGTATTCGTTTGGCATTGTGATCTGGGAGATCGTGACGGGCCGATGCCCGTATGAAGGCATGGTGCAGATCCAGGCGGCGCTCGGCGTGCTCAACCACGACCTGCGTCCGCAGATCCCGACGACGTGCCCGCGGTTCTTTGCGCGGCTCATGCGCGCGTGCTGGAACCGCGAGCCGAACATGCGTCCGTCCTTCGCGGACGTCGTCAAAGCCTTTGAGCTGTACGCGCAGTCGGTGGCGTCGAGCGACTACCGGAGCAGCACATAAGAAGGCGGCAACAACGACATCAACAACACACGATATTAGAGAGACACTGAATTGCATGCTTCACCTATCACAGGGAACACTTATTTTATTATTATGAGGGGAAGCTGGCGAATACAATCGGTGAACGCAGTGCAGCGAAATGGAGAAAGCCACGAGGAGGACAAGCCAAGGAGGACGAGAACTGAGTTTGAGAAGCATGGGAAGCGTACTAATAGTGTGGAATGCATACATTAATGGGAATCAAGAAAAGCGTTTGTGATTTGATCTTAACAGGCGGTATTGTTGTTGTGCCTCAGTGGGGATATATGTGAGCAAACCTATTGCCGACAACAATGCGCCTCGGAAACGTGGAGGGGGAATGATTTTCATTTCATCTCTCCTCCTGGATGTTCTGGATGCATCGAAACTATAAATTATAAACTACCACCACTCAAGGTCCTCTCGTGTTTCTTTTTCATGTCATTCGCTGTGCCACTGCCTTTCGCGCCTTTGCTTCTCTTCCCCTTGCCGTTCACATTTGCGAAGAACCACTCTCGTCTCTCCATGGCGAAATCGATCGCGAAGCCCAATGCACTCATCGATGGCGCTCCTGGTGCTGGAGCTTGGCGCAATTGTGCGCATACTGCGCAGCGACCAGGATATGCTGGCGTGCTTGGTCGGATTGATCGTGTTCGTCGCGATCGCTGTGCATATCGCCAAGTTCGTGTTTGCTGTGGCTCAAGGTGGCCAACTACCTGGAACTGGAAGGCGTCCGCGGATTGTTTGTAAACGAACTGCTCTATGTGGCGCTCGTCGTGGACTGGGGTTACCTTCGGATCTACTTGTTCCCAACCAAGCTGCTGCACACGACACCGGTCGAAAACCGCGAAGCGTCCATGTGCTCGGAAGATCCCCATGACTTCACGAACCTGTTTCCAAATCCAGATCCGCCCTCGTGGCTGCTCTTCAACGTGCTGCTCTTCGCGCTCTACTGCTTGCGCATATGGTGGAGCTTCTTGATCGTCCGTCTCGCCGTTGGCGTGATCACGAAGGGTGCGCACGAGACTGGAAAAGATGAGAGCGAAGGCAGCTCGTCCGATTCCGAAGCGGAGCACAACTTCAAGGAAGATTAAGCTCGATAGATGGCACAATTGAACAGACTCATCGATGGCAGCGGAAGCAAGATTTCGACTTGGTTAGTATCCCACTGAAGTTCCCTATTGGTAACTCACGAGTAAGCCATTACCATCTTGGCACAGTTACAGCATACAAGTGCCCATAAGCGTGAAGAAACGGAGAGAAAGACGATCATGTATACGAACAACTTCACAGCACTTTTCGGGTTTGGGTGTCTCAAGATGCAATGGCCATGCTAAAAGGATCACGAGAGAGCAGAAAGGGGTATTGTAGGCAGTTGAGTGCGACAAGCGTTCACAGGACAAGAGAAGCGGAATCTGGCCGACCATCATTCGCTTCAGGAGCAGACCATGATCACGTCCTCGAAGCTCCGAGTCATCCACCCATGGATCCGTTCATTGCGATCGTGTCCCACACTCGACAGTCAATGACGATCATATTGCCATATTGATCTGCTGTTCTGCTTGTGTCCCCATATGCATCTACGATGTAGAGAATGGCGCGACAGCCACCTTCCTTTCTCTCGCAGCAGCTCCTTGTTGCTGTGAATTAAAGCAGAGAGGTAGAAAAGCGAATCCGGTCGGTGTCCAGCATGCTCGGAAAAGAGAAAAATGGATCAAGATGAGGGGGATGCGCTCGGTCACTAGGGGAGATTATAAGCTGTCTGTCTGCATAGAGAGTGGGTCTCTTATTGCGATTAGATTTGCGGTTCATTGGGTCTTTCGCAATGTTTACTGTCCTCAAAAATGACTCCAGAGTGGAAAAAGGGACAAGAACATCGCGGTGAGAGAGGGAGCCATGCTGGACTAGATATCGCGCTCATGTGCCATTTTACTATACAAGAAGAAAATAGTTTGTCTGCACACTTGGAGTGAAGCAGAGCAGACTCTATACCAGCAGCCAAATGATCCTTCGAGAGAGAAAAAAAAGGCGCGAGACAAGCCTCGAGTTGACTTCACACACTGCTGCTGCTTGGGATTAGTGAAGGTGTTCTACTTTGTTCATGCAAAAATTTCGAAGGTGTTCTGGCAATTTGGCTCCCTGTCTGCTGCTGCTGCTGCTGCCATTCGCTAGGGCAATTAAGTCGGGCAGGTTGAAGTCACCCCAGGGAGTGCGCAATTGACCTCCCTGTCTGTCTGCGGACTAAGAACGCCGTTCGAAATCACTCTCGCAATTGCCTTTCTCTCTGCATCTACTTCCACTTTGGCTGCTGTTGCCGGACGTTGGCTGGACGTTAAGTCAACTTACTCGCTGGTCGACTCGGCCGACTTGGTGAGACTCAGTCGCAAACAGGACATGTCCGACGTGCCGTGTCGCTGCGGGTCGAGCGCGAAGCCGCACGCTTGGAAGACGTTCACGGCCGGCAGAGCCGTCTCGTTCGTGTCTCGGGCGTACGCGACAAGTGCTGGTACGCGCAGACGCATCTGGGTGAGCTTGCTGCTGACATCCTGCCAAGCATGCGAGACACAAATGCAAAAAAAAAGTGAGTGAGTGAGGGTGGCTCCTGCTCAGACATCTACTATCCACCTACGCATATCAATGCTTATCCTGCGCTGAAGCGCAAACATTCCTACGCATGCAGTAAGTACCTCGACTATTCGTCGCAGGAACTTGGTGCCGTAGCCCTGCTGCCGCTTGGACGCGAGGATCCCAAATTGCTCGATGACCACGACGGTAGTGCTGCCGGCGACACCATCAACATCTTGAGATATCCGCCACCGCCCCATACCGATCGGAGAATCACCGACTAAACGAAAACAAAAGGTCAATACAAACGACGTGAACGCCATGAAACAGCGCATGACCTGCAGTCGAAGGACTCGAAACGCATACCGAATGCGATCAGATGCCGGCACCTTGAGTCGTCCTCGTATTCTGTCGGATTGTCAGGAAAGATGTGGGCTCTCAGGATTTTCATAAAGCTCCAGAAGCCTCTGTTTACGTGCTGGATCGTGGTGTGGCCGGCGAAGCAATCCACTGCTTGCACGCTGAATAAATCGACCAACTCGGCATTCTGTTTACATCAGCAGCATGACACAAACATAAGCGAGATCGGGTCACAGATCCAAAAGGATTACTTACAACAGCAATTTTGACGCCGGACGTAAGCGTACCTGCAGCTTCTGGAAGAAGCGGCTTTTGCCAACATGCCCGCAGATGGGACACTTGACCCCCTTCAGCGCACAAACCCGAGCGTCGCATGCACATACACACAGAAGCAATAACAAGACACACAGTCATAAACATGCACACACTTTGTCAGCTCTGTTTGCGTTCCGTTGGACACGACTTTTTTCACGAGAACATGACGCCGGCACACTCGCAATCCAGAGAAGGCGCACCCGCAAATCCAGCGACTGCGAGTTCTCCGACACAGGACTCACAGGAACGGGAAGACAGCGTGAGAGGCAAGACCGCCTGAGAGGCAAGACCGCCTGAGACCCAAGAGCAGCAGCTCGCCCTTCATGTGCAGTGCCCACATATACACGCACTCACCTGCTCGTGGCGGTGGTTGCACACGGCGCATTGCGACGGCAGCGACGCATGCGTCTCCATTATCGAGAGCACCACGTCAAATTCTCTGCAAGAAGATCGAATGAAGACCAACACTCACAAACCCGTTTAGAGGCTCACAAAGTCATCGTTATTGCAATACAAGGTAGAGAAAATTGGTTGTAGCCAATTTAGGATGGAAGATTGTGATGGTAGGTCTAGAACAGGTCTGGTATGAGTTTCGCTGTTGGTCTGGGTCTTGCTGGACGCCAACAAAACTGGACATCATGGTCAAACAGCTCTGCACGCTTGCGCAACGGTTCAGTAAGCAAACCAGCAGTGGGTCATCCTTCTTCAGACCCAGCTTTATAGTCCTTTTCTCGCGATCTATTCCCACGTGAACGTTTGAATCGCGCCTTGGGGGATCACAGTCTCCAATGACAAGTCGCCGTATTGCAGCTCGAACTCAGCGTCTTCCGTGTTCTCGTTCAGCACCACGAGCACCTTCTTGTTCTCAGGGGTGACAAAGCCAACAGACTGGACGAACGAGTAACCAGCCGTCACACACTTCGGAGACACCGACGAGTACATCGAGCCGTTCTTGAAGTCCCACAACTCGTGTGGCAGTTCTTCACTGTCACTGCACGGATTCACCGTCACACGGACCCCGTCTGCAGTCGAGCCGTGGTTCAGCGCAAGGCAGTAACCAGCCATACTAATTTTGCCATTCGATCCAAACGTCCACGATTGAGAGGTGTATTGGCATTCCACCAATGCCACCTGGCGGTTCACCCAATCAGGTCGAAGCAGATCGATACAGAACGGAGTGCCAGTGACCTGAAGCTTGTTGTCGTCCGTCTTGTGAATAGCCTGACGAGCGCTGTTGTCGCACGTGTGCAACTCGGCAGGATAGTTTACGTACAACTGTGCATCGCCAGACTTCTTGAACGTCGCAGAGACGTCCGTGTGGATGCGGCGCGATCCAGGAGGAACAAACTTGGAGAAGTGCTTGATGAAGTAGTACATTGGCTGCAAATAGTAGTCCTTGTCCGTCTCGTCGATGATGATCGGCGCATCGCAGTTGTTGCCCAGGTGGTTTGGACCACCCGTGTGATCCAAGATCAAGTTCCAGTCGACCCAACCAACGACCCAGTTGTTGAAATCAGCGATCATGTCGTGTGCGTACCGTTGGCCACGGAACCACGCTTGGGTTCCATTTGCAACACCTGGACAGTTGCAACTCTCAGTAGCGAGGATGAAACGACTCTCATCCACATAGTGAGTGTCATTCAGATGCTCGTGAAATTCAACACCATCCATCACGCGCTCGCCGTCATACCAGTGGAAAGCGATTCCATCCACGTACTTGCTGGCTTCAGGATGGTTGAAAATGGTATCTGCCCAATGGTAAACGTTGTCACGGTTGTGATCAAACACCATAATCTTTACATCTGGGTGATCGCGCTTGATCACTGGACCAAGGAAGCTCCCAACAAACTCTGCTTGATACGAGGCATTATACCCGCACGCTTCCCATGGAGCCGCAAATTCTGGTTCGTTCTGAGGAGTGAGACCCCAAAAGTTGATGCCGTGATTCTTGTACGCAGAGATGAACTTGGAGAAATACAACGCCCAAGCTGCTTGCATGTCATCGCGCAGCCCCACTGGAGTCACGGACCCAAGCATACTTGGCACATACATTTCGCTTCCACGTTTCATCCAGGCAGGGGGACTCCATGGCGCCAAAAACATCTTGAGCTTCGGGTTCTTTTCGAGCGCGCGCTGGATGAACGGGATCAGCAACTTCGTGTCATGATCCACACTGCTGTCGAAATGATTCATCGTAGTATCGTTGGCGACATCGTCAAAGCTGTACGAGCCCACAGAGAAGTCGCACGAGCCCATCGGCACACGACCGAACTCATACGCAGCACCGTCTTCCTTGTCAAAGTACAACTTCAACACCTCCTCCTGCTTCTCCGGCGACAACTTGGCGAATTGTAACGCCGCGGCTTCCGTAAACGCACCGCCAAAGCCGAGCATTTCCTGGAATTTCTTGCTCACATCCACCGCAATAAACGAAGTACTCGATGCTGACTCAGCGCGCTTCTTCCACTTGAGTCCCGTGATCGGCTCCATCACCTTCTTCTCGCCGTTGATGTACGAGCTTTGCCAGCCGAGCACGCTCACTCCCACACCCGCTCCCACGACAGCACCGCCAGCAGAGGTGGACGCTGTCGCGGACGGCGTGGTGGAGTCGCCAGAGCGCGTGACAGCCAACGCGATGAGCACCGCGCCAGCGACCGCGACGAGCGCCGTCACGCCCCATTTCACGATCCGGCTGCGGCGCGCACTGGCGCCGCCGAGCGCGTCGTCGCTCGCGAGCGAACTCGTGCCGTACTGCGTGCGCGGCGCCGCCTTGTTCTGTCCTGCGGCGGCCATCTTGGTCGACGCTTCCTGCTGCTTGCGGGGAAAATCGGAGAATGATGAGGCGCGCATTCATGATTTTTTTCTTGGAAGGTGGAGGTTGAAGGGCGTTAGCGAAGGTCAAGCGCCACCTGCTCTTCAACAGGTGCTGGATCTGATTGAGTGGCAATCTGTGAGGGCAATTGGTTTGGTGTCTTGATGTATTGCGAAATATTATATTCTCTTAAATTAGCATCATAATATACAAGATATATCACATTCTTTCATTATTTTCGCCTTTCCTCGTGAAAGACACTGCCTTTAAAAATCAACTCCCTTTTAAAACGACATAGAACAACATATGACACGCTTTACTGTGCTGCAGACACGAAATGAGGCTGCAGTGTTCGCTTTTAAGGGGAAAGGTCACTTCGCTGGACATGAGTTGCGCAAGTACTGCGATATTCGTTTATAAGAGCATGTGATGAAAGATGCTCGACGCGTTTACCTGAGCGAGCGATCTTGATTTTGCTGTTCAGAAATCGCATTGAGCATGCGGTATCAGACAAGGAAGACACCATAAACAAGCAGATGCATGGACCAGTGTAGGCATCTCGTTCGTGGCTGCACTGCCAGTGGAAAAAATACCAATGCAGGTCAATTTATTGCTGTTGTCACCCATGGTCTGGAGGCACACTCGGGCTAGCACCGTGCGTCATGATTGCAAACCCCGAAGTGGTGTGCTTCGATGAATACCTGCAATACTTCGATTCGTGCCTTGCTAAATGGCAATTTCGAATTTGTTGTCAAACTCACTCAACTCCAAAAGAAATCGAATGCATTAATTATGTTTGTTCATTATGAAACGCGGTCATGTGGAGTGAGCAAATGAACTGAGTGGTCGATGCCTGCCTTGTGCCAGCCACTCATAGAAATCAAATGTGGCTGGTTCAAAACGATCCCTACTGCCTCCCAGGTCGTATCCTCACCTCAGACAGTCCACTCGAGAGACCACATGGTCTTAGTACTTTTCGCCGAACTCCTCTTCTTCGCCTTCGCCCTCGGCAGTCTCGGCACTCACTTCTTCGTAATCCTTCTCGAGCGCCGCCAGATCCTCACGCGCTTCCGAGAACTCACCTTCTTCCATACCTTCACCGACGTACCAGTGGACAAATGCACGCTTGGCGTACATCAGATCAAACTTGTGATCGATGCGCGAAAACACCTCGGCGATCGCGCTCGTGTTCGAGATCATGCACACGGCACGTTGCACACGCGCAAGATCACCACCTGGCACGACGGTCGGAGGCTGGTAGTTGATACCGCACTTGAAGCCCGTTGGACACCAGTCGACAAACTGGATCGTACGCTTCGTCTTGATCGTCGCGACGGCGGCGTTCACATCCTTGGGCACGACGTCGCCTCGGTACATCAGACACGCCGCCATGTACTTGCCGTGACGTGGGTCACACTTGGCCATCATCGACGCCGGTTCAAACGCCGAGTTCGTGATTTCAGCGACCGACAACTGTTCGTGGTACGCCTTCTCGGCCGAGATCACAGGCGCATACGAACTCAGCATGAAGTGGATACGAGGGTATGGCACCAAGTTGGTCTGGAATTCCGTCACATCGACGTTCAACGCACCATCGAAGCGCAACGACGCCGTCAACGACGAAATCACCTGCGCGATCAAACGGTTCAAGTTGGTGTACGTTGGACGTTCGATATCCAGCGAACGACGACAGATATCATAGATGGCTTCGTTATCGAGCATCACGGCGACATCCGTGTGTTCAAGCAGCGAGTGCGTCGAGAGCACCGAGTTGTACGGCTCGACGACGGCAGTCGACACTTGCGGCGACGGGTAGATCGTGAACCCGAGCTTACTCTTGCGGCCGTAATCGACCGAGAGACGTTCGAGGAGCAACGCACCGAGTCCCGAGCCGGTACCGCCACCGACAGCATTGAACACGAGGAAACCTTGGAGACCCGTGCAGTTATCGGCCAGCTTACGGATGCGATCGAGCACGAGGTCGACGATTTCCTTGCCGATCGTGTAGTGGCCACGCGCGTAGTTGTTGGCCGCATCTTCCTTGCCCGAGATGATCTGCTCCGGGTGGTACAGCTGACGGTACGTGCCCGTGCGCACTTCGTCACACACACTTGGCTCCAAGTCGACGAGCACGGCGCGCGGCACGTGCTTGCCGGCGCCGGTTTCCGAGAAGAACGTGTTGAACGCGTCGTCGCCGCCGCCAATGGTCTTGTCGCTCGGCATCTGGCCGTCCGGCTGGATGCCGTGCTCGAGACAGTAGAGTTCCCAGCAGGCATTGCCGGTCTGGATGCCGCCCTGGCCCAAGTGCACGGAGATCACTTCACGCATGGCGCTGGTAGACTTGGGAGTTTAAGGAGAGAGGAGAAGGCGACGGAGGAACGAGGAAGCTGGATGATGAAGCTTACGCGCACGCTCGGAGGTCGGACTGCAAAGCAACTTGGAGAATGAGAGTGAGTTGGGGATGGCGCCGCATCTCTGCACAGGGGAGTTTCATGCGCCGCATCCCAATAGACGGCGGTTGGCTTGAAGTATTTTAAAGTTTAAAGTTTTCTCCATCCATGTTCCCCAAGAATATGACGTTAATTTTAGTGCAGATCCAGATTTGTTTTAGTGTGGGAGTTTGTAAAGGAGACTTTAATTAGATTTCTTGTATGAAAGTTTGTATTGGGAGGAGAAAAGCCGCGAAACGACGCAGACCGTTTCGAAACTCCCCTTTATCCGGATGCAGCTCACCCATAAAAAGAACGGATTGTCCTACTGGTCCTTTCGATCGAAGTGCTATTTCATAGGATACACTCAGTGAGGATTGTGTCCTGATATGTCGTGTAACCGTAGGACAATAATCATTCGGTTGGTTTGTACTCGCGGAATGTGAAGTTGAGGCGTCCGGGTCGCATGCGAAGCCACTCGGGCTGCGTGTTTGGGTACACGCGCGTCAATGCGTGCACCACTTTCCGAGACGGGCCGCCGAACACGAGCACGTCGCCCGTCTCCAGCCGCACGACGGGCACAGCCTCCTGTCCTTCCGGGTAGTGGTCGATGAACGCAAATTCTGCTGCAGACCCGATGGAGAACGAGATCACAGGCGAGCCCATGGCCATGGCTTCTTCGCTCTCGTCCTTGTCGATGTGCATGCCGTTGCGCCCCGCTTTCTTGTAGTAGTTGACGACACAGATGTCGGGGTTCATGCCCTTGCACTCGCCCATCACGCGAGGATCAAGTGCTTTTGCGGCATCCAGGCTCTTCACCGCCAGGTCGCTCCATAATGTCGGCAACGGGAGCACAGGTGCGTGGTCAAAGTTCGTGCGCACTTGCTCGTACTGCTCTGTGACGACGTTCCAGTGGCGCCCGAGACACATTTGATGCAACCGGCATTTCGCGCCACTCGCGTACGTTGGTTTGTAAAAGCCGCCCTTGCTCAACCCGAGTCGCTGGGCATCGTCCACCAGTTGCTGCTGCTCTGAAGGCGACAAAAAGTTCTTGAGCAGCACCATCCCAGGAAGGAACTCAATGGTTGGTAGTGACGAACTTTCCATCGCATTTTCATTTGATTCCGATGCATTCTCCTTGTCGTCAATGACGCTGGTGCCGTCTGTAGCGTTTGGTGATGTTGGCGACTTGAGTGGCTTGCCGACCGAGTCTGGAGCCGCCAGTGGCGTGACGGGCGTCTCACTCGCAAGCGCATCGGCTGCAGCGAGCTGATCCGGTGGGATCTCCGTTGTGTTCAGGAAGAGATCGAGCTCATGCTCGTCCACGGGGTGCTGGTGCTTCTTCTCGAGAATGCGCTCCGCCTTGCGCTTGGTCGTCATTTTCGCTTTGTGAAAGGCAAGTTCGTGACAATGGCATGCAACGCGTCCTGAAATAAGGTGTCAATTTATAGTTCGGCATCAAGTATTACGGATATCCTAAACTAGTGTGTTGACTTCAATGTAGTGTGTGCCACGCTATACATGGGCATCGTCATGCAAACTGTGATCAGGAAATTGCTTTCAAGATGGCTCGAAGCGGCCAAGTGGATCTCCGCGTGGAGGTGTTCGGGAATGACGCCGTCGAGTTCTGTCTGCATCGTCCCGGCGCCGACGCAACAGCAGCGTCACACAGGAGCAGGCTGTCGTCCTTCGCATTGTGGTGCCTGTCGCTCGTGAGTGTGTACACATGGCGCGCATGGCACTGGCGCAACGCGGGGTACGTGGCATGCGCCACGACGCTGCTGGCATTGCTCTTGTTCCACTCCTCTGGCGCCGCGATTATTGAAGGTATGATCCCCACTCCGATGTGTCCTGCGTGCGCTGTGTAGTGTTATGAGCTCAATGGCTGATTAATTAGTGCCCTGATGGATTGAATTGCTTCCTAGAATCCGTGCTTGTCGTGCCGTCGTTGGGTGTGAAGCTCATCCGAAAGCGGAGAAACGGGTCCAGAACCGTCAAGGTGCGTTCATACGATAGCTCCGTATGTAGCTGGTCAGAATCTAATGGCTGATGCTGCGCATATATTGTTAGTTTATCGATCGCTCTGATATTTGCGCCGTGGTCGTGAACGAAGCCATCACGTTTTCCGACGTTGTGTACTCGGTCGCGTTCATGGTTGAGGACCAAGCCAGCATGGTGCTCGCATTCGAGGTACGCTGCTTTCGATGTTATGTGATGGGATCAGAAGATAAAAAAAACGATCTTGTTCTTTTGTTGTCATTAACGTCATGGCTACTGTTTGTGTGTACTTGCTTGTGTGATATCATCGTCCAGACGTTCCGCCCGCGAGTGGCAGTGGTGCAGCAGATCTTCCGCGAACTCAAGACCATGCTTTTCCCCAATGGCACGAAAATGAGGCTGCCATCGAGTCTCGTATCACCTGCATCTTCTTGATCTTTGAAAAAAAAGCAAAAAAATCAAACCATAGAGCAGCACACCACCAAGTCTTCTCTTTGCTTTGATTCCCGCGCCTTTAGGTCTCGTCTTGTGATAAATCGGGAGGGGTGTATGAAGTCTGCGAGATGCACCAGACTACAGGAGTCGGTTGCGCATGTCTTCCAGCTTCTTCAGCACTTCGGACGGCGTGCGGTCGAGGTCTTCAGCGACGCTCTTTTGTTTCTCGGGACTCAACGACACAAACTGTTCGCACAGGTCTCCATCGGTGATGTTCTTGACTGGGATAAAATACGAGCGGTACGAGAGATGGTCGCGTCCACAGAGAGGTGGCTTCTCTTGGCGCATGTACATCTCCAGGTGCGTGTAAAAGTCGACGTCTTCACGCGACGTGAAGGGTACAAGCGCGCCAATTCGACCCATGATCGTCGAGTAAATGATCGCTTCCATCCCGCCTGGGACCAAGTTCGATCGAACCATCGACGTCACAACCTCGCCAACATGGAATTGAGCAACCTGTGCAGAGAAAATAAAGCAAACAACAGCAATGCATCAGTGACAGCACGCAGCAACAAAACTAGATGTGTCGCGAGATTTACCTGTTCCAGCTTGTTTGGGGCACCGTTGAGAAGACCTGAGTCCCACAGAATTCGATTGCCCGTAGGATTGTCGATTTCGTCCGACACTTCGGATGGCAGTCTAGAAATGAACACGTTACCAAACTTGTCGCCGCCAGCCAAGGTATCGTAGTCGAGCAGCACGCTGCTCGTGATGAAACGAGGTACGCAATCGTCGGCAAACACCATCAGCTGATTCTCGTCCTTCTTGTACTTGACAAAATGGAACGATTCGTGCATATCGGAAGCGTACACGCGGTCGCCTGCAGCCTTGAGCTCCACGAGAATCGACGGGAAGTTGCGGTTCTCGCACTTACGAAGCATCTTCTTCTTTCCCAAATCGTAGATACGAAGCGCCTTGCCCACAGATACCAGCAATCTTCCTTGGAACTCACACATGGCGTGAGGAATGTCATCAATCTCGGTCGTGTGCACCAGCACCAATTGCATGCCTTCCACGACACGGTACACGCGCAGGTACCCTCCCACAGGGGCGACTTGAGGGTGCAACTGCATTTTCTTCACCGTACCGACAATGATAAACACTTCGCCACCACGATCATGGAAGACGCATGTCGCGATGCTTCTCGCTCGCTCGTCGTCATCCAGTTCTTCACACACAATAGTGTGACTCGAGACAGGGTCGTAGATACGCACACACGATGCCCACTTGTTCTTTTCAGCTGGCATCGGGCCACGTGGAATCACGAGCGCATCAGTGGCTTCATCCTCCTCGTCTTCATCACCCATCGACGACGAGCTCTTCACATCTGGGATCGGCAATCCATGTTCACGCTTGTACGCAGCGCCAAATTCATTGTGGTCACTTTCGATAATAACTACTCGGCGAGATGGACCGTGCACGACCGCTTTGCGTGGTGTGTAGCGCAGATTCACCTTTTGCTGGTTGAACGTATCTCCAAGTTGTTCGAGCGTGAAAATCTTCATTCCTTCGCCTGCCAACGCCACAATGCCGCCAGGACATTGCTCCGAGTTGAAGGAGCTCGCGTACGAAAGGTATTCGCACGAAAGCGGAGTGAGATGACGGCGAGTCTGATGGAAGTACGAGAGCCACGATCGACTCGACAACGCGAGAACCGCTCGCTTGCCTTCCACTGTCACACGGAAAAGCTTCACAGGTTTGGAGCCGAGGAAGCGCGATCGCGAGTCAGTCAAGTTGGCTGTGATTGGATCAATGCGGGATTGCTGCAACACACCATTATCGAGACCAATGCTCAAATACAGAGACTGGGACGAGAGCTCCGAGTCTGCCGTTGATGTCTCGCTTTGCAATTGCGCGAGACACAGCGTGTGAGGGTGCGACGTCAACGCCAGCGTCGATTTCTGGCGGAACAAGTCATTTGGGTCGAGCGAGAGGATTCGAACCGAGTTATCCCAGCTTCCAATCGCAAGGAACTGGAATCGCTGACGTCCTTCTGGCACTTCACCGACATCTAGACTGGAGACTTCAAACCCAAGGTCAAGCTTTCCCTTTTCCGCCAAATCGCCCGACGGATTGAGCTCAAAGTAAATCACTTCACCACCTGCGAGCGAGATTACGACCTGTCTGGAGTTGGCGGCGCACTTCTCGATCACCTTCTTACCAGGAGCTTTCCACTCTGTCACCGGCTGGAACTTTCGGACATGGCGGATGCCGTTTTGATGCACCTGCAGCATGGAATCGTCTTCCAAGAGCGTCACGAGAAGCGAGCCGTGGTCGCGAAGAAAGCCCGACTCGGTCACTTCTTCCACCGTTTCGCCGACTTCAAGCACGAGCGTCGCGTCTTCGAAGCTGACGACAATGTATTTGTCGTATGGATCAGCATATGACTCTTTCAGGCACCACACAGCCTTTGCGACACCCGGGAGTGGACTCGCAGCCATCTCGGTCACTGGGAGACCGTGGCGCAACACTCGAAGCGTTGATCGGTTGCTCGGGCCGCAAAGCGCGTAGATCTGCGGTGTCTGTTCGTTCGCGAGGTCATCGACAATGAGTTGCGTCACGGGACTCAGACTCTGCAGGCAGCTCGCCATCGCCAAGTTGGTCAATTTACGCAGCGGGAACGTCGGGTACTTGGACGTGTCCATGTATAAGCTCGACGACTGCGCCGTCTTGTCGCCCTCTCCGATGCTGAGAAACTGAAATAAATAATGGTTGGAAAACTCGGACGCGCAAAACAGGAGACCGGTCTTCGTGATACACATCGACGACGCGACGGGCACGGTGTCAAAGAACTGCACCTTGATCTCCTGCACGACATTGCCCGAGTAATCCAGCGAGATCTTGTACAGATCCCCGAGCTCGGACTGCAAGAGCACAAAGAACAAGTCGCGCTGCTTGTGCGTGGCGGCCGAGACGATCAGAATGTCGCGCGTCTCTCCTTCTCGTCGTGGAATCATGCACGTCAGCTCCGGGTGGTTCTCGTTCTTGTACTGAATCGTGTTTTCACCGAGCACCAATACGCCGCCAGGTCCATCGCTTCCACCAGGCACGGCAACGAGCATGTTGGCACTGCGGATCACCTGTTCGCTCCATCGTCTCGTCACGTGATTCAACCCAAGATCCAGTTCATAGTACACCAGCGTCTTGACAGCCTCACGCGCGGCGTTTCCCGTCGGATCGGCGTCGGCTTCCGCGTAGTCGAGCTCCAAACACGCAAAGATCGGGTTCTCAAAGCCGACGTCGATGCCGACGATGCTAAAGTGGATCGCATTCGAGCGGTGCGCTTCGAGCGGCGACGAGATCGTGAGGCGGTTCGACGCGTCGCGGTTCATCACGTACACGAGCTTCTGCTTCTCCACGGCGCCGATCATGATCGCGCGGCCCTTTGGGTCGACGGCCAAGTACTGTCCGGGCGTGATGCGGCGGCACCCGGTCTTGCCGTACGTCTCATTCTGTCGCTCCTCAAATTGGTTCGTGACCGCGTTCACTTCGACGACGACGATCTTGCCCGAGTCCGAGCCGAGCACGAGGTAGTCGTGCGTGCCGCCCGTCAGTCGGAACGGGTGCACCGAGCGGATCACGCCGAACACCTCGGTCGAGATCACGGTCTCGAGGCGTCCGGTCTCGTCGGGACGCAGCAGCTGCAGCACGTTGCCGCGCGCGACGACGAACTCCTGCGCCTGCGGGCCCGTGAAGTTGCCGTACACGGCGAGATTGATCCCCGACGGGGGTTGCAGCGTCAGGTTGAGCAGATGCATCAGCAGACAGGCACACACAGAGACGCAGATGCAAAGGCTTATGCGGTCGCTTTGCCGTCCCGTCCTCCAGTGTTTTTGTTTGGTTTGCTTTTTGGGGAAGGAGGGGGCGAGGTGGGAGGAGTGATGGTCACTGCGCGCCAGATTTTGGGGGCATTTTTGGGTTGACACAATAGGGGGCAACAAAAAGTGGCACGATTTGTCTAAAGAGTTAAGAGACAGAATAGGGTGCAACAAATTTGCCTCGCTTGAGTGACGTGCTGCTCACGAGTGGCATGACAATGCATCCACAAACATGGACACCTCCGCCAAATATCCTCGCACCATGTCCAGCGAATGCCAACACGTCCACACAAAGCCATGCGCTCAAAACAATATCATTGTATACATATTTGCAAGACGATCATGCTTCCACCACACACTCCTGGCCATTCTCCTGAATTTACTACACAGCGAACCGTTTCCCCCCTCCTTTCTCTTACATGGTCGCGACAGGTTCGTGGTTGCGCATGATCTCGCCCGTGAGGGTCTCGTCGATTTGCTCGTTGATAATACGGCAGACCATGGCATCGCCGTTGATGTTGCAGAACGTGATCATGCGGTCGAGCACGACATCGGCGGCCACGAGCAGCGAATAGAGCTCCGGCAGATCGTGGCTGGGCATCGTGATCTTCCACACGGTCGTAAGCATCACGAGACTACCGGCAGGCACGGGCGCGGCAGCGAGCGAGCCGAGGAACGACGCCAAGACGAGCACGGCGATCTGGAATGCGCTGAATTCGCTGTTGAGACCCGAACCATCGATGAGGAAGAACATCATCATCGGCAGGTAGATCGCCGTACCGTTCATGTTGAGCGACGCACCAATCGACATGACGAAGTACATGATCGAGCTCGACACTTCGCGCGATTGCTCGATGCAGCGCATACTGATGGGCAGTGTGGCGACCGACGACGAACAACCAATGCTGTACACGTACGCGGGAAGCATATGGCGCATGTAGTGGTACGGGTTGCTTCGCGTGAACATGACGAAGATGGTGGGCATCACGACTAGCACGTGCACAAGCACAGCGCCGATGAAGAGGCCGCCGACACTGAGCGTCATCACGATCGGTGACATCTTGACGACACTGGTGAGATCGGCTCCGAAGGCACCGGCGAGCAGCGACAGCACAGCATACGGCGTGAACTGGATGACCCAGTTCGTCATCGTCACGAGCGACTCGTTCACTTCTCGGAGGAATTCCAGAAGCGGGTTGAGCTGGATCGGGCCGTGGAAACTCTTAGCGAGCGTGATGCCACAAGGGATCGCGAACGCGACGATACTGAGCAGCGTGCTGTTGACGAAAGCCGCCATGATGTTGGACGGCACGATCATGTGCAGGATCTCGATCAAGTTGGTCGACACCGATGCGGAAGCGTCGAGTGTCACGGTCGTGCGCACGAACGCATTGTTCACGTCGTCCGCGATAAATTGCGCCGTCGCATTTATCGTCGTTGCCGAGCACGTGACGATGCCTGATGGCAGCATCTCTAGATACTTGTTGTTGTCGCACTGGATCCCGAACACGGCTACCGAACTTCCTTTGTCATTGGCCTCAACAATATTGTACACGACACGAGCGAGAAAGCCCATGCCGATCCCTTCGGCGATACCGATAAGGGTCGTACAGAAGAAGAACAGCGCGACTCGGATACCGATCGCTTGGCCCTTTCCGATGTGAATCAGATCGGCGACCGACACCGCCAAGTTGACGAACACGAGCGGCACGACGATACACTGGATGGCACGAATGTAGAGATCGCCGGGCGTCTTGATCCAGTCCGTCACGGCTTTGTCGACTTCGTAGTGGTTCAACACCGTGCCGACAACGAGCCCCACGACGATACACAGGAGAATCGCGGCCATACTGACCATCGACGCGGTCGCCTTCTGCTGCTCTGGCGCGACGGCTTCAATGAACTGCTGGGTCGCACCACCACCGCCACGCGCGCCATTGTTACCGTTCAGGTGCGGCGTACGAATGTCCTGGAAGCCCGCATCCGGAGACCCAGCGAAATCGTTGCGGTTGCCGAGTGAACCGCGACCACCACCGCCATTCGCGTTCGTCGTAAAGTTGGTACGCAGCACCGCCGTGTGAGGCGGCGGCGGTGGCCGCACGTTGTTGCGTGGCGCGAGGCGCGTGGCCGAGCCGGGTGGACCGAGCGAGTACGGGCTCGGCGCGCTCGGAAGCGACGACTGGCTGCTGTTGCCGTCGTCCATGTTGAGATTATAGAGAATGAAGCCGCCGCTGCCGTCCGTGGACTTGTGCATCTTGGTCTGCTGTGTGCTGTGTGCTGTGTGCTGTGTGCTGTGTGTGTGGGGGGGATCTCAGCGACTGGACTCAAGGAGCGCTCTCTGGAAGACCGCGACAGAGAGAGAGTGACAGGATGCAGTTACTCGGCACCAAAAGCGCACGCCACTCACACGCGCAGTGACCAGACGAATGTGTTGATAATACACTCAATGGGAGTCGGCGCGAGGGCGCGGATTGGGGAATGCGCCATAGAGCGTCGATGCGGGTAGGCGTCTCCACAAGCGTTGAAGGGTAATGCGCGCATGTGGATAGCCAGCGCGCGCGTTGCAAAGCCCAGAGGAAAAAAAAAGGGAGGAGACCGCGGTGGTTTAGTGAAACCAAGAGAAAAAAGCGCAGCGACTGTGTAAAAAGGAAGTGTGATCGTGGCCATCTGGTGGGAAAAGCAGCGCCGTCACCACATGGCTAAGCTTGCAATTTCACATGATCTTTAGGAAATTATCGTGGCATATTAAGCAATGCATTCAATGGTACAGCGAATAGAAGTTGTGACAACCAAAAGTCCTGTATAATTGGATATTGTCGACCATCATGGCGGTGCAATCAAGAGAGTGTGAGAGTGGTTCGGGGTGGACCTCAGCATCCTATCTTATACCATTAGATGCTGGAGACGCTTGCAAACCATTAAAGCGTGTCACTATCCTGCATTCGAATATTTGTCGCATCGAGTCGGATATATCAGACTATCGTGGCCCACACCAATTAGACTAGACCCATCCACTTAATGTGGCCCACCCCATTTTTGCTTCCTCCATTTGTTCTGAGCGGGTGGGTTTCCTCTGCTTCCTCAACCTGCCAAACCCGTCGCATCATTCTGACCCGTTGGTCTGTCCGCCATACTCCGTCGGTTGATTGGCTCTGCCATTTAAGCCATTCGCACGAGCCAAGATGAGTCGTCCGGAGCACATTTCCCCACCCGAGGTGCGCCTGCATGCGGCTGCCGATGCCTCCCATACTATGTTGCATGAATAGCGCACTGTGCTGACTTCCTGTGCGTATGCATATGCTGCCATACTAGCTCTTTTACGATGAGAAAGAAGCCGCCAAATACAACTCGAGCTCGCGCATCGTCAAAGTCCAGGTACGGCTTCCGTCGCCATTCGCTGGCTGTTTATTTGTATTTGAAGGATCCTGCGTGCCAGATGCTAAAGGAGTACTAACCGGCGCTTGTTTTGCTGTTTATTACGATAGGAAGAGCTGGCGAACCGTGCCATTGAGCTGTTGAACCTGCCTGCGGGTGAGGAAAAGTTTATCCTCGATGTCGGCTGTGGTAGTGGACTGAGTGGCGTCGCGCTCGAAGAAGCCGGCCACGCGTGGGTCGGCGTGGATATCAGTAAAGATATGCTCGACATTGCCTCGGAACGCGACAGTAGTGGAGACGTGTTCCTGCAGGATATGGGCTGCGGACTGCCGTTCCGCCCTGGCGTGTTCGATGGTTGCATCAGCATTTCCGCGGTCCAGTGGCTCTGCTACTCGGACAAGAAGGAGCACACGGCGCGGAAGCGTTTGACGCGCTTTTTCACGTCGCTGTACACGTGCTTGAAGCGCGGCAGTCGCGCCGTGTTGCAGTTGTACCCAGAGACGCCCGAGCAAATGGAAGAAATCTCCGGATGTGCCATGCGCTGCGGCTTCTCGGGCGGTCTCGTGATCGATTTTCCCAACAGTTCGAAGGCGAAGAAGTTCTACTTGTGTCTGTTCGCGGGCTACGACGCGCCACCAGTGATTCCAAAGGCGCTCGGCACGGGCGAAGCCGCGAGCGCGTCCGAGGTCGCGTTCGAAAATCGTCGCAAGCAGCTTCACGTACGTTTAACTTTACGTTTTGATCCTCGTATCGTATGTGTGGATCCCTAACCTTGTACTTTGTTTCTATGATCACAGCAACGCCGAGCCAATGGACGCGACTCGGTCAAGGTCAAGGACTGGGTGCTGGCGAAGAAGGACCGCTACCGCAAGCAGGGCAAGAAGGTCAAGGCCGACAGTAAATTCACAGGCAGACGCCGTCCGTCCAAGTTCTAAAGCCGCTTGTATAAGGGAGAAGCTCTTTCATGGGAAATGGCGAGTCTTACAGTATGTGGTATGAATTTTGTATATATTACATCGTTATATATCTTCCTGGTTTTGCAACCTCTCTCTTTGTCTGCCTTGCCATCTCCTCTATGCATCCTGGACGATCTCGCCCTTTTCGTTGATCAGCTCGGGTGCCTGCGGGTTGATACTCAGTCTGCCGATGACCACGCAGTCGGGCACGATCTTGACGGTCTTGGCCGTGATGTTGCCGAAGATCTGCGCCTTGTCGCGCAGCACGAGCTTCTCAACCACGAGGTTCCCGATGGTCTTGCCGCCCGTCACGTACACCTCCTTCATGTTCTCGATGGAGCCTATCAGCACGCCCTTGGTGCCCACGACGAGCGAGCCCTTGGAGATCAGCTTGCCCTCGAACTCGCTCTCGATGCGCAGCAGCCGCTCGAAGCTCAGCTCGCCTTTCATCTTGACCGCCACGCCGATCGTCGTCTCAGGCTCAGTGTCGATGATCGGCACTTTGGAGGTGCGCACAGGCGCATATGCCGGCGTCATGGGTGGCGAGTCGCTTTCAAGCTGCTTGGTTTGCCACGTTGAGTGGTGGTTGTTCAGGCGCCCTCTCGTTTCGGTTTCGGAGGTGGATTGCGAGGTATCGCCACACCGTCATCCATCTCTTGGCGTGAGTGGCTCTCTTTCTCTCGCGGCGTCACGCGTGGAAGAGGAATGGTTGCTGGAGGCACTCACGCGCGAAAAGTTCAATTCGCTCGTCTGCCGAAATGCTTCTTCCTGTCTTTCTGATGTGGTAGCGTCTCAATGCAAGCAGCGACAACGCATGCGAGTCGCTCGCTCTCTCTGTTGTCTCTGTTGTCTCTGATGGCGCCTTTGGTTGCGGCTATTCCTGACCTTGACGCGCGCGAGTTTCTTGTGCTGGGAGGAAAAGACAGTGGCCATTTAGAATGCAATTGCGGGATCGACAAGAATAGCGCGGAAATACCGTAACCAATGCGTCAAATATACATTTTGCTTTTTCTCGCTTTAGGTCATTTCATTTGTGTCCGCTTCCCCTTAGAACGTTCTTATCACTGTTTGCGCTCTTGCGTTTTGCTGCTCTCATGAGCCACCACGCGAATGCTCATCAGCATAAACAGCATAAACGTCGCTTCTGGACTTTTCCTTCGTTGCATTTGTTTATTCGGCTAGATTTGGTTTTGTGGACGGCAGCTTTTCGATCGGTGTCGGTGCGGGTGCATTGCTGAAATACGGGTGCTTGAGTGCCTCGGTCGCGCTGATGCGCTCCGCAGGGTTGAACTTGAGCAGCTTGGTGAGCAGATCCAGCGCATCCTCGGACGCAGCCGTGAAGATCGAGGACATCGGCGGCGCTGTGCTCGGCGTAAACTCGACGTAGTTGGGCAGCGACGCCATCCCGGGCCACACGTCTTCGGTCGGAGTGCCCAGCGCATGGAAAATCCTTCCTACTTGGTCCAGTTCGTTCATACCCGTGAGGTAGGGCATTCGCAGCATGAGCTCAGCGAAGATGCATCCGACCCCCCACATGTCGACGGCGCCGCTGTACTCGCGCGCGCCAAAGAGCAGCTCCGGCGGGCGGTACCAGATCGTACACACCATGGACGTCATATTCGGGTTCGGACTGCCGTAGATCCGCGCGAGACCAAAATCCCCAATCTTGACCTGTCCATCGGGTCCGATGAGCAAGTTCTCGGGTTTGAGATCGCGATGCAAAACGTAGTGGTCGTGGCAGTACTCGATGCCCTGCAGCAACATCTTCATGTACGCCTTGGTGTCGGCTTGCGTGAGCACGACGGCTTTGTCCTTAATGACGTCGTCCAGGTTCGACGGCAGGATCTCGAACACGACGTTGATCGTGTCGTTGGCGACGAACACATCGAGCAGCTCGACGACGTTCGGATGCTTGAGCTCGGTCTGCAGCTTCACTTCGCGCAGCGCCGTGAAGTCCACGCCGTCCTTGAACTTGCCGCGCTTGAACTGCTTGATGGCGACCTTGCGTCCTGTACTCTTTTGCACGGCCGCGTGCACGATACCGAACGTACCTTCGCCGAGCACATCGCCGCGCTCGTATCGATCCATTTTGGCGCTTTGTTGCTGCTATCTTTTTTGTTTGCGCCTTCAAAGGAAAAAGTCGATGTGTGGACCACATACTTTTGACACATAACTTGATGCGATCCACGCTATTAAAGGTAACTTTCAGAGGAAGGCAAATGAAGGTGTAGAACACTATTTTGGGACTAGCTTCAGCATCAAGAATCGATGCTGAACACCTGTCGACGATCGTTGTTTAACGCGAATTATAGAACGTTTTCCCAAGCAGAAAACAACCAGAAGACACCGTCGGTGTCTCTTTTTTTTGGCAGTTCGTTTCATTCACGGATCGTTGCTGTTCTAGTTGAAAGTGGCTGTATATTACCGTTGACACAACCTTATACCTTCTCGGCTATGGCTAAGACAATACACTGCATTCTACCGAAGGGTTATTTATTTCTGAAAGTCGTGCGCAGAGGCTGGGGTCGGTAATATTTCGCTTGGAGCCGACCGTTCTCCAAGTTTGGTTCGATTACGAAAGTGTCCGGTGTGGGGCTCGAACCTGCAACACACACCGTAAGGACCAGAAGCTTATCCGACTAACCCACGCCACCGGGTTGTGGATCGTTGCTGTTCTAGCCGACACGGACTCCGTTTTCATTCTTGCAATGTGCCGCGTTCGTTATTTTCTGTCGCTCTCTCTCGGTCCGTATTTTTTTCTTTCGTCGACTTGGATGCCTGTTGTCGTGTGACAATCCCAGACTCAGCGACCTTTCACTCGAACGCTGTATTTATCTATTGCAAGACGCACGCATGACCATCCGACCGCCTCTCTCTCTCTTCCTTACTATAGAAAAAAAAAAAAACCGCCCACTTTCTTTTTCATCGCACACACTGAGCTGTTGCCACCTCATAGTTGTCGCTACAATCTGTCGCGGACTGTACCCATACATAACTTCACATTGTTGTTGAAGTGGCTTACTTTTTAACCTCCACTAACACCCGTGAACACCCATTCGCAGCCGTTTCAATGCGGTGACCCTACTGTACTTTTTGCTGCGTCCCGTAATTTACGCCGTTGCGGGTGCGGATGCAGATGCTCGCGGGGTTTCCCTTTTCCGCACTCTCACTCTTCAATTTTCCGCCAAGGACGCACGTCACCACTCCGCAATTGGACGCGATGGCCGCCGCAGGACAGAACACGGCGGCGCCGCGCACGCAGTACGGCACGAGTTCGCTCGCGAGCGACGACGCGCTCGGCGGTGCCAGTGCGCGCCGCAGCCGGATCGTGAAATGGGGCGTGACGGCGCTCGTCGCAGGCGTCAGTGCGGCGCTCATCGCGTTGACTGTCACGCGCTCTGGCGACTCCACCACGCCGTCCGCGACAGCGTCCACCTCTGCTGGCGGTGCTGTCGTGGGAGCGGGTGTGGGAGCGAGCGTGCTCGGCTGGCAAAGCTCGTACATCAACGGCGAGAAGAAGATGATGGAGCCGATCACGGGACTCAAGTGGAAGAAGCGCGCTGAGTCAGCATCGAGTACTTCGTTTATTGCGGTGGATGTGAGCAAGAAATTCCAGGAAATGCTCGGCTTTGGCGGTGCGTTTACGGAAGCCGCGGCGTTACAATTCGCCAAGTTGTCGCCGGAGAAGCAGGAGGAGGTGTTGGAGTTGTACTTTGACAAGGAAGACGGCGCTGCGTATGAGTTCGGTCGTGTGCCGATGGGCTCGTGCGACTTCTCTGTGGGTTCGTACAGCTTCAATGATGTCGCCAACGATACTACGATGAGTCATTTCGACAGCAGTGTGAGCCATGACACGAAGCTGCTGATCCCGTTCATTCAACGCGCGCTCGAAAAGAACCCAAAGCTCAAGATGCTTCTGGCGCCGTGGAGCCCACCTGTGTGGATGAAGCGTGGAAGTAAAGACTACGTGCCAAGCATGCTCGGATCGGTGGACCCAGTGGGGTTGCGCGATGATGCTCGAGGAGCTTGGGCGTTGTATTTCTCCAAGTTCATCTCTGCGTACAAGAATTACGGCATCAACTTTTGGGGTCTCACTCCTCAGAACGAACCGGAATTTGCGGCTCCGTGGGAAGCTTGTAAATATAACGCTCCGTACGAAGCGGAGTTTATTGGGAGCTTCCTTGGTCCAGTGATCAAGCGTGACCACCCAGACGTGAAGATTATGGTGTTTGATCACAACCGTGATACCGTACACCATTGGGCAGATACCATTTTCAACCATCCTGAAGCCAGCAAGTATGTTGAAGGAATCGCGTCCCACTGGTATGGCAACGAAGGCGACCGCGTGATGGATGGCGTCAAGTTCCACGAGCATCTGAATGACACTCACTACGTGGACGAAAGTCGCTTCATCCTCGCTACTGAGAGTTCCAGCTGTCCAGGTGTTGCAAATGGAACCCAAGCGTGGTTCCGTGGCCAACGGTACGCACACGACATGATCGCTGATTTCAACAACTGGGTCGTTGGTTGGGTCGACTGGAACTTGATCTTGGATCACACGGGTGGTCCAAACCACCTGGGCAACAACTGCGATGCGCCGATCATCATCGACGAGACGGACAAGGACTACTATTTGCAGCCAATGTACTACTTCATCAAGCACTTCTCCAAGTTTGTTCCTCCTGGATCGCGCCGCATCTCCACGGACGTCTCTGCGGCGTTCAAGGAGCCTGGCGATGCACAGTTGTACGTAAACTATCCTGCCGAGTTGCACACGTGCGACAACAGCGCTCGCCAGGCTATTCACAAGACGGACGACAACAAGCTTCAGGTCACTGGCACTCCGTTCTGCATCGATCTGCTTCGACCCGATTGGGTGAACCGCCAGGTGTCATTGGTGGAATGCCAATACACCTCTCAATCGTGGACGTTCGAATCGAATGGCAAAATTCGTATGGCTGGTTACTGCCTTGCGCTGAACCACGGCTCGACTGCAGACGGGGTTCGTGTGACAGTGAACCCGTGCAGTGACAGTGAAGAACCGCCACACGAGTTGTGGAACTTCAAGAACGGCTCGATGTACTCGTCGGCGTCTCCGAAGTGCGTGACTGCTGGTTACTCGTTCGTCCAGTCTGTTGGCTTTGTCACCCCTGAGAACAAGAAGGTGCTCGTGGTGCTGAACGAGAACACGGAAGACGCTGAGTTCGAGCTGCAATACGGCGACTTGTCATTGGAGACTGTGATCCCCCAAGGTGCGATTCAAACGTTCACGTGGGAGTAAATTTGGGGCTATGATATCATGGCACCAGCGCTGTCGATGATCTTCATCATCGGTCGATACTATAAGCCATTGCGGCACCGGCCATGAGGAATTACGGAGCCCTAGATCTCTCTCTTTTTTCGACAGCAATAGAGGTGTGGTATGCCTGATTGTAAAATTGCTCACTCATTATTCTCGATCCCTCGATGAATGGCGTGTTATTTGATCATCCGCTTTCTTCTTGCACCTGCTCGAGAAACAACATGCTTGCAATATGCTAATAGAATAAATGATGTAAATACGCATGTAGACTTGGGTAATGGTACTCTCAACGACGATCTTGGGAAAAATCATGGTGAATCGCTGCCACAACGCGTAGGAATATGCATTCTACGTTAACTTTACTCCGCAAGTGTGAGAATGCAGCTGTGCCGAAGCCCTCATCCAGGTCCAAATCCTGCATTGCACGCGGTGGCACCGAGGCGCACAACATCACATATTGTGCATTATGCATTCGATCACCTGGAAGTTGAGTGAGATCTCCATCCACCCTTCAGGATGATGGTGCTCTTCTTCAACTGTATCCATTTCGATGTTGAAGCCGAGTATGATGCGTTGATTTCAACTTCAACATCGAGTGGGGACATTTCGGTGCGACAACCCGCCTCACACCCATCTGCGTCTGAGCTATTGGATGTGCACTTGTACGATGTGCTTGCGCGAGTATTGTAGAAACAGTTGCACGCAACACAGCAACAATTCAGCACTGTTATAACACCATCATCTGCCACTGCTGGAGTGTGCTATAATGCCATCATCTACTACTGTGCTACAAGGTAGGTCGTACTCGTATGACGGTCCACGACAGGAAGGAACTGATTCGCGGAATGTGCACATTGGCTGCGGATGACTGTGCTTCAAAAGCAGCACCATACTACTACAAAGGTTGGCAATTCATAACGCACGACCGGGTTGAAACGGGTCTACCCAGTTGCTTGTTAGCAACCGTAATATTTACTTCCCTGCCTTGCTCGGCTTTCTTTCCCTCAGGCACTACATGATAGCTGTGCAAACACGAATGTGAGGTGTGCATGATCCATGCGATCTGTTTGAGCAAAACTATCCCTTGTCGGGTGCCTCATGTTCCTGAAAAGAACTGTTTCTTTGTGAGGAACTCGCCTCATTGGCTTTCACTCATCTATGCTCTTACAAACAAACTGCAATGGTACTGTAAAACTCATTTTGTAATGGACCGGTCTCTCTTAAAAACGGATACTGTAACCCAGAACAGTGGTACTGTAAATATCATGATTACTGCACTGAGCAATCACTTGAGAGGTTTAGGAAACGTGATTTTATTGTAGAACATGATTAGTATTAGGGATGTGACTTTTTTTTTTCACAGTATTTAGCGCGATGCATTTTACTAGCGTTAATAACAGTATTTAATGTTTAAAAAAGTGGGACAAAAAACTTTCGAAATATTTACATTTGTCAAAAACGAATTGTATATTACATCGTATATTTCACGCACCAAGTTCACGAAGGTAATATTTCCAGAAACTTATTCATTCTGGGGAGTATCTCCGAATATTTCCGCGGTGAGCTTCCGCGACCTCTCCTTGGATTTTTGGGCATGACATTGGACGAAATTCGTCGCCACGAGCACTCGAAGCGCAATTTCTTGAGTAGTTACGACTACGTCAGCCGCGACTCACAGCAACCATTTCGTGCTATCGCAAGTTCTGTAGACATACACGGCCACGACCCGGAGAGTTTTACCGAAAGCACAAGTTGCATCGCCAGGCGCTAGCGCAAGTATGTGCCCGATCGCGCTGTTATGGCATGTTTCATCACGAGTCGAAATCGGACATCGACGGAGAAAGTCATGATGAAAATGGACTCGAGCTGAGTGCTCACATGGAGATGCTCATTCAAGTTGTCACGAATGCCAAGAGGCATATCAGACTGGCGAGGCTGACTAGGTTGCGCTGTTCTAGAGGGTCACATCCCACAAGGTGATGCTCTCGAGGTGCATGAGAATCGCCAAGTATGGCGCCAAGTTGCAGTCGATGCTATACCTTTTGAAGCCTATGGGCAAGGATGCATCGGCGAACGTACCGCGATTCCATCGGGTAAAGTTAATGTTGAAGACGCCCTCAAGAGCCTCATAGTCCCTGGCTGCTCGTGGTGGATGACGGATTCGCTATTGACCTACCCACCACCGAGGAAGCGTACGCCATGAATGCGCACCACGAACGCACCGATGCTGCAATCCCCCGCCACTTGGTGCGTTTGAACTTTCCCCTAAGCGACTCATTTTCATTCGCAACAACAACCAAAGATGCATATCTTTCAACTATCGTCGTGGAATGCACGTGCAGACAAATTCAGTGATAACTTCGATGGACGTAACCTAGATCTACTGCAGTTCGTGGTAGCGGGGATCATGTTGGACTTGCAACGTAGCTAAGTGGTTTGTGTATCTGCACTGCTGCATTAGGTCGCCATAGATATAGGTTAACAAATAGAGATTATCGTGACAAATCATTCTCATTCATACACATTCGCATATAATAACATTGTCATGTTTGCCTTCAGTTGCGGCTGTGTACCAGGCACCTCAAGAAGTAATTTATATAGGTGTGCAGGGAGTCGATGTGAAATCGTTTACTGCTGAAGGAGCTGGATCTATCTCAGACGAGTTTGAAACAAGGGAAGGCGCCACTAATGTAATCACACTGCTATTGAGTGGTCGCAGATAATCCTGCGACAATGAATTAGCGATGGCGCTGGGTTCACGCATGGCTTAGGTGAGTTTGACCACAGACTGAGATCTTCACTATTAATCAAGGCATCAATCTGAAGCTGGCGAGTTTTTTTGTTGATGTTCTATTGGATATTGTAAGAGGGCGCTGTTCCAAACAGTCCCTCAAACACGGCACACACGCTTGTGCCAGAGGAAGCGATCTCCCGACTTGGAGGGAGGAAGAAGACTTGAGGGCTTGGAGGAAAATTTGCAACTGAATTAAAAATGGTTATGGTTCCTGTCGCTACTTACAAATGAACCCCAAGGGCTCCTACAGGTTTTATAACTAAAACCTAAATATACACAATAAAACCTATGAATCTGATATATAAAACCTTGGGTACACTGAGGTTGAACCTACGGGATCTTCTAGAAGCTTGAACTTCAAGTCTTGCATAAAATCCCTGCAAAGTGATTGGCTCGCGCCACTCACTCCAGGTGGCAGAGACACGTCGGTCTCGTCGCCAGTCCAGTTTCCCAAGCAGGAACCATCACTCAGTACTTGATTAGTACATGGATGTTATCACTCTGTACAGATTAGTACATGAGAACAACATTCTGCACTGATCAGCACAGAGAACACTCGTGACGTCATCTTCTGACGTCACACGTGCATGTGGGGACTGTCTTACCGTAATCCCTTTGTTATTTGTGTCTCCACAATGCACGCTGAAGGTGGTGTGTGACACACTAGATCTGGGAACAGATCCACCTTCATGTAATGGCTGGTTATAGCCCATTATAGATATAATTCTATGGCATTTATGAAAAAAATCAATTTTAGCCAGTGAATTGATTACTTTCGACAGTGTTTTAACCAATAGAGATAATTTAGAGGGTTTCTCTGAATTTCTTCCCCTCTGTGAGTCGCAGTTGAGTGAGGACGACGAGACCTCATTCTAAAAGCGCCTAATCATGGGGCGACCAGCGCACGAAATATGGGAGCTCTTCACTGTCGTAGTGGCAAGGTCGCGTGAAGGCAACATGGCCCACCCTGACGTCAAATGCGTGTTCTGCAACACGCTTCTCGCCAACGCCCAGCCGTCCCGGAACATGCTACGGCACGCGCTTCAATGCGACGAGCTGTCAGATGATGCTAAAGTCAAGTGGAAGGATCTTGCGAGAAAGCAAAGGCATTCCATCAAGGAGAAGCTTCGCACGCCGCAAAAGAGGACACCAGATAAAGGGATCTACTCGTCGCTCAACAAGCGATTGTTTGGGACTCCCTCTTCGACAGTTGTCCCTCGGGATAGCCCACGTAGGCAGCAGAAGTGTCACGTGTGCCTGACCTCGCACGCCAGGCACGCGCGTAGGATCGGTATGCGCCTGACTTCGCACGTGCCAAGCGTGCGGAGCTTCGTGGCATGTGTAACGTGTGCCTGACCTCGAGTCCGAGGTCAGGCTCTCATTAATATGTAACACTAATATATACAGTTATATGGAATAGTCAGATAAAAATACAGGT
Source organism: Globisporangium splendens (assembly GCA_006386115.1). Classification (NCBI taxonomy): domain Eukaryota; phylum Oomycota; class Peronosporomycetes; order Pythiales; family Pythiaceae; genus Globisporangium; species Globisporangium splendens. The sequence goes on from VFIW01000118.1 coordinate 181,874, forward strand.
GCAGGCAGGACACCTGGATAGGAAGAAAAGTCGAATCAGTTGAAGAAAAGGATAGGCATGCATGCAGGGAGGCTTAGAAGTAGCGCTAGCGAACTAAGTCCTCCATTCAATTCACTTTCCAATTTGCCATCAAGTTGCTACCTCCTCCTCCGAGTCCAAGCCATCGTCCCCGACTTTCAGCCAATCAAGTTCCGACTTTCCGACTTTCGACCAATCAGATCTCAAGAAGACCCCAAACCGTTACAGATATGTCGACAAAGTCCTCTATATCGGTAAATACGTGGTTCATCTGCACTTCGAGTTTGCAATCGCCGTAGCTGTAATTCGCAAAGACCTGCTACTGGAGCTCCTTCTCGCAATTCGTTGCCGGATACGCGAGCGTGTGCGAGATCGCGACGAGGCAGCACGAAGAGCGGTGGCCATCCGGCCTCGTTATCGTCGAGGTCAACGTCTTGTGAGGGACCGTGTGCCGCGCCGCTGCGGACTGCTTGTATGGCACAAAAGGTTGTTCAATTCGTTGCCATAGTCGTGGCGCTCAATACTGCTCGCTGTTGGCTGTTGTGGCGCGAACTATGGCTCATTCTGTCACGACGCAGATGCTGGTGCTAATGTTCGTCTATCACAGCAGGGGCCAATATCTCTCCCAAGTGTTCAGAAACTAATATCCGACCGTGGTCGGTAAATTAACTGAAAAATACGATGGGTGATAGTTAACTGGAATTTATATTGCTTACCGTTGTGCAGTATGTCGCAGTTGTTCGCAGTTTTTCACACATTAGTGTGAAAACCGCATTTTACTGTTAAATACTTATTGTCGCAGTATTTAACTGTGAATTTCACAACGCTAAATAGTATCGGTTGTTGGAGAGAAATGCCTTCCGCATAACCACCAGCTTTCACCCAAACCGTGATTGCAAACGGCAGTCCACAACTCTGCTGAAAACTTATGAAATTGCTCTGCAAAAGAGTAGTTCTCTTGAGAGATACTCACGGGGCGTCGAAACCCCCTTTTCAACGGCAACGATGATGATTTTCGATTATAAACAGAATGATTTGGGACAGTGCAATTCGATTTCCTAAACCTCTCTTCTGCCAGTACCCTGCAACACAGAAAGCATTTCTTGTGTGTCATTCAAAACATCTCATTAAAGAGGGTTTCTACTGCTGGAGGGAGTGTGCTGTTTTTATTCGATTGCAGTCATTCGAGTGATATCAGTTTAAGTAGGTATTAGATTTGACGCAACGATTAAAACGTCACTCCCCTTCTGAAGCAGACGAACTCGCTGATTACCACACAGACAGATCACGACCAGTTGAAGTGAAATCGTCACTTCAACCTCCACCTTCCAAGAAAATAAACCATGAAGGAAAGCAGACTGAGCAAGCACGATATCATTTTCCGGTTTTCCCCGCAAGCCCAAGCAGCAGGAAGCGTCGACCAAGATGGCCGCCGCAGGACAGAACACGGCGGTGTCGCGCACGCAGTACGGCACGAGTTCGCTCGCGAGCGACGACGCGCTCGGCGGTGCCAGTGCGCGTCGCAACCGGATCGTGAAATGGGGCGTGACGGCGCTCGTCGCAGGCGTCAGTGCGGCGCTCATCGCGTTGACTGTCACGCGCTCTGGCGACTCCACCACGCCGTCCGCGACAGCGTCCACCTCTGCTGGCGGTGCTGTCGTGGGAGCGGGTGTGGGAGCGAGCGTGCTCGGCTGGCAAAGCTCGTACATCAACGGCGAGAAGAAGATGATGGAGCCGATCACGGGACTCAAGTGGAAGAAGCGCGCTGAGTCAGCATCGAGTACTTCGTTTATTGCGGTGGATGTGAGCAAGAAATTCCAGGAAATGCTCGGCTTTGGCGGTGCGTTTACGGAAGCCGCGGCGTTACAATTCGCCAAGTTGTCGCCGGAGAAGCAGGAGGAGGTGTTGGAGTTGTACTTTGACAAGGAAGACGGCGCTGCGTATGAGTTCGGTCGTGTGCCGATGGGCTCGTGCGACTTCTCTGTGGGTTCGTACAGCTTCAATGATGTCGCCAACGATACTACGATGAGTCATTTCGACAGCAGTGTGAGCCATGACACGAAGCTGCTGATCCCGTTCATTCAACGCGCGCTCGAAAAGAACCCAAAGCTCAAGATGCTTCTGGCGCCGTGGAGCCCACCTGTGTGGATGAAGCGTGGAAGTAAAGACTACGTGCCAAGCATGCTCGGATCGGTGGACCCAGTGGGGTTGCGCGATGATGCTCGAGGAGCTTGGGCGTTGTATTTCTCCAAGTTCATCTCTGCGTACAAGAATTACGGCATCAACTTTTGGGGTCTCACTCCTCAGAACGAACCGGAATTTGCGGCTCCGTGGGAAGCTTGTAAATATAACGCTCCGTACGAAGCGGAGTTTATTGGGAGCTTCCTTGGTCCAGTGATCAAGCGTGACCACCCAGACGTGAAGATTATGGTGTTTGATCACAACCGTGATACCGTACACCATTGGGCAGATACCATTTTCAACCATCCTGAAGCCAGCAAGTATGTTGAAGGAATCGCGTCCCACTGGTATGGCAACGAAGGCGACCGCGTGATGGATGGCGTCAAGTTCCACGAGCATCTGAATGACACTCACTACGTGGACGAAAGTCGCTTCATCCTCGCTACTGAGAGTTCCAGCTGTCCAGGTGTTGCAAATGGAACCCAAGCGTGGTTCCGTGGCCAACGGTACGCACACGACATGATCGCTGATTTCAACAACTGGGTCGTTGGTTGGGTCGACTGGAACTTGATCTTGGATCACACGGGTGGTCCAAACCACCTGGGCAACAACTGCGATGCGCCGATCATCATCGACGAGACGGACAAGGACTACTATTTGCAGCCAATGTACTACTTCATCAAGCACTTCTCCAAGTTTGTTCCTCCTGGATCGCGCCGCATCCACACGGACGTCTCTGCGACGTTCAAGAAGTCTGGCGATGCACAGTTGTACGTAAACTATCCTGCCGAGTTGCACACGTGCGACAACAGCGCTCGTCAGGCTATTCACAAGACGGACGACAACAAGCTTCAGGTCACTGGCACTCCGTTCTGTATCGATCTGCTTCGACCTGATTGGGTGAACCGCCAGGTGGCATTGGTGGAATGCCAATACACCTCTCAATCGTGGACGTTTGGATCGAATGGCAAAATTAGTATGGCTGGTTACTGCCTTGCGCTGAACCACGGCTCGACTGCAGACGGGGTCCGCGTGACGGTGAATCCGTGCAGTGACAGTGAAGAACTGCCACACGAGTTGTGGAACTTCAAGAACGGCTCGATGTACTCGTCGGTGTCTCCGAAGTGTGTGACGGCTGGTTACTCGTTCGTCCAGTCTGTTGGCTTTGTCGCCCCTGAGAACAAGAAGGTGCTCGTGGTGCTGAACGAGAACACGGAAGACGCTGAGTTCGAGCTGCAATACGGCGACTTGTCATTGGAGACTGTGATCCCCCAAGGTGCGATTCAAACGTTCACGTGGGAGTAAATTTGGGGCTATGATATGCATGGCACCAGCGCTGTCGATGATCTTCATCATCGCCGAGGTACTCCATGCCACATTAAGTCTTTACTCCAAATACCCATGCACAAATCATTCGTACAGGATCGCTAACACTCAAGAGACTGAGGCAATACTCGTCAGAAAAATTGGTCTTGGCTAAAAACACGCACAACAACTCCACACCTGCAAGCCACTCTTTGGCATATTGATGATTAAAAACAGTGTTGGTGGTGAAATGAAGACGCGTATGAAGTCGAGGAGACTTCAAGCGAAACAATGCCCACGAGCACTGGAGTGTCTACTATGTTGAAATTAACCGAGAAGCGGGTAGACGTGTTGATCGTACACCTCGCCGTTAAAAATCCAGTCAACATGAGCCACACCAGGCACAATGTGTCGGAAGAGTCCGTCACGGGCATCCAGCGTCTTCAAGCCGTACGTGTCTTGCTGGTACTCCGCCGTATCTTCCATCTCAAGCACAGTCATGGACGCAAACTTGATCGGAATGTCTTCAACTGAATCGAGCTCGCTGTATTGACCAAGGATGGACGTCTGCCATGGTGCGATCGCTCCGTCGTCAGGTGAAGCCAAGTAGTGGGCTTGTTCGAGCTTCAAGAAGTTTGTACGGCGGCGTTGCTGATCCTTCTTTTCTTCATCGGTCGAAGCTGGAGTGAGGTTGTTGAACTTGGGGAGAAACGTATTGTATGCGAGCAAGTCGCTGGTCACCGGCGAGCGCGATACATTGAATTGCGCAAACTTGTTTTGGAGTTCGGGATGACTCCGCGCAAACACTTCGTGGTCGTACTGGTACTTGCCGGTATAATCTGCTGGTCCATACTTGGTCAAGTCAAACTCGGTTCCGGCAAAGAAGGCGGGTGCCACGTAGTCCATAAACCCGACGAGTGCGCGCTGGTCTTCTGGTTTTGACCCGTAGAACGTACCGTTCGCGGCGGCAGCAAGACTGACGAAACTTCGGACCTTGTGATCGTCCATCTCTTCAATGACTGCTCGCGCGATCAATCCTCCAAGAGAGAAGCCTACGAATATGTAGCCATCGTCTAAACGGGGGTCGTCCTTCACAACAGATCGGATTTGAGCGATCGCAAGTGGCACTTGCTCATGCAACGACCGAGTGGACTCGGGACCGGTGGCGAACGATAAGGCGACAAAGTGGCGTCCCTCTTCCTTGAGCTTGGCTGCCAGCATGTCCCCAGCGCTCGCGTCCATCGTCACACCATGGAAGAAGAACACGGGGAACGAGCTTCTTGACGCGGGAGGCGCAGGTGAGACGGTCATGATCGGTTCGAGACGCTAGTAGTGCGACGGAAATTGTTCAAATCCAGTTGTGAAGATGGCATGTCCGATCTTGCCGTGCGCAGCAGACTACGCTCCCATCACTGAAGATTAACGTAAGTGCTGTCCATTTATTCATCACTGCTTATACACTTGATGAATCTTGAGCCGAGTGATCAGCATGATTGGAGTTTGCAACATGAGGATGTGCGGTGTTCTGAGTCGAGTCTGCCCTCAGTTTTCAGCAATGTCAGAAACGATCGGAAATGACGGGGTATTGCATCTTCCTCAGATGATCCATCACCCTCCCATCATCCTCACAGTACTGATTTGAGCTATTATCCCGCCTTACTTTACTGATTTGTACAGCTTCGCATCCAGAAGTCAATGAATGCGTTTTCCTTGTGACCATCACAATAACCAATTCAGTAGTTCTGCTTTCGTTGCGATACTCCCACTCTTTTCTGATTTGATCGTTTTAAGCAGGGTACTCGACAGTAGTGGTGGCTGAAAACTGAGTGTATTCGTTTTGGATCGATTTTGCACTGCATAATCAGCACGGCAGCATATGAGTCTGGTGTTGAGAGAGAGTGAGAAGATAATTCTATTTAACTTATGATCTACATACAGTTGAAGAATTCCTGAGTCTCATTAGCACTGCTGACAGTGAGGTGTTTCTAAGTTTTGACGGTGTGGCACCGATATCATTGTCGAGTAGAGCTGCGACTTGAGACAGAAGAACTTGATCATTTAGCCGCGACTCGTCGATGAGTATCTTCGCATTCTTGGAGCTTATTGCCATGTTGGCGAGAAGATCGGCCATTTTGTTTTGTTCTCGTTTTGTGTGATTCCAGGAGGTCCACGCAAAGTTGGCGATGATTTGATGTACCCGAACTGCTAGTGGCTGCAACTCGATCTGGCGTATTGAGGAGAACCCGTTCTGGGATGCGATAATCATTTGGCTGTCTCCGAAGATTTCCAGTTTGACTTCGTAATGCTGGAGGTGGTGTGCACTGTGTGCCAGACCATCTTTCAGCGCGCTGTATTCGCACCAATTGTTCGTGACTTCTGGTCCCATGTACGCATAGCCGCATACTTTGAGTTCCCATCGATTGCTACGTTCATTCAGGAAGATGAGTACCCATCCACTGCCTCCTGGACCTGGGTTGCCGCGTGCACCTCCATCGAACCACAAACGCCATGCTTCTAGTTGGCGCGACAAGTCTTGTCTCTCCAGTATGCTGAGCAGTTGGCTCAGGCAGGTAGCATTGATCGTTTCTCCTTTGAGCGTTCTCACCCGATGAGCCGCAGCCCGCACCTGCATCACACATGCTGTCCACACACGCTTGGTACTTCCTTCGATAGTGACGCGCTGCCGTTCATGCGCTATTTCCACTCTCGTTCTCCATACCAGTACTGGGATGCTTGATGTGACGATAAACCAAAGTTACTGCAGTGCTGTCGAGTGTTCCGGAGTAATGAACCCGAAGTACTTTTCCAGTTCCCGGAGCAAAGACCGTTGGCCTGGCGGGGCTGTGCGGCTAGCAATATGAGGCAGGAAGAGATTGAGTGCTTGCTCTTGGATTGTTCGATCCATCCATCGCCCGAGGAACGCCGTCCACGCGGCTTGTGCTCGCTTGCAACTCCAGACTGTGTGTGAGATGGTTTCTTTTGTCTCCCCACATCCGGCATTGCTTGGACACGCAGAAGACTCGATCCTTCCCGGATGGAACAGGTTGAGCTGCATCGTAGAAATCCGGTATGTCGTCCACATCTGATACGGTGTAAGACATCCTCGTTGTTTCCATAGATCTGCTGGTAGCCGATACTGCACATGGCTGTACCACTGGTCAGTCTTCGCGACTTCGTTAAGCTTGTCTACGAGTCCTCCGAGACCTTGATGCAACTTGCTGTGCAGCCTCCGTGTCCGTGCTCGGTCAATTGTCTTCTGGATGCTGTTGGGATGTACGATATGATTCTGGTATTCTGTAATATAAAATATAATATTGCGTACTGTACAACCGTTTATTAAATCAAGCATGCTGACATATCTGCCAAATGTGTATGAGAATGAAGATCTTCACAATTCACCTGCCTTCCAACACTGGAGCAATGGGTGGACAGTAGGAAATAAGACAGTAACGCTGAGCCGGCTCTCAATTCCTGAGCTGATGGAGTTCCCCGATATCTCAAACCCACCCGCCCAACGCTATGCATGGACTCAACTAACGTGACGAGTGCTACTCAGCCGCCGGCATCTGCCTCGATGAAGCTACGCTACGTGCACCTCTGGTGACTGCGTCTAATGTCGAGACGGCAACCGGAGCACGAAGATATCATTCTCTGAGTACGTCGAGCAACTTTATTTTGACGTATGAGCCACAGTATCCACATGTGCGACAAATTTTGGAACGAGACCTGACTGCTTGATACGCTCAAATCCAAAGTCCAAGTACAAGCCTGCTATGATCGTTGTATGTGGATGCGAGTGACAATGGGCTGGCCGTCATAGATCCCAGCAAAAACCCGGTATATTCAAGTTGAATTCGGTGAGCATGAACGAGATCTAGTCGCTCAATCTGCTATTCAAGGCAAACTCGGCTTTGACATCAATGTAAGAGAGCAGATTAGTGTTGCTCTGGCTGCCCTAATGTTCGGTCCATGGCGGGTAAGTGCTGATCGCAAACGGAATCTCCACATCAAGTGCTGGATCGACAGCACATCGGCCGTCTCGTGGACCAATCGACTTGCTTCGAAGAACCTGATGAGTCAAGAATTGAATCGCACTATCGTTTTTTTGTGAAGCGTTATTCGGATATCGACGACACACATCATGGATGCTCACAATACAATGGCGGATGTGGGATCCAGACTCCATCTTGGTCAATATCCTGGAACTTTCTGCTCGCCTGCGGACAAGGGCTCTTGCGACATCGAAGTGCCCAGATGACCCAGCCGCAATCAAAGCCAATTCGCCCGCATCATTTCACAACAGACAATGATGTACCACCTCTCATTAAGGTTTGCGCCACTTGAAAGTGCCCGTTTCGAGAAGCGCAATAGGCACGAGGTCAATGAGAATGTTGGTTGTCCCGAGATCCTGTGCTGGATGGGACTGCTGTCATGATGCGCTGTGCACGATCGCCAAGAGAAGCGTCTGAGTGCGGCTCACGTACGCTAGAGTGTGAGCATGTACGCACGTTAATGAGCTTTGCTGCACATTGTGCGATGGTGGTGTGTGGCGTGTATGCGTTGTACTACGAGCACTTTTGGAGAAAGGACTTCAAATTTTGAATGTCCACATGAAGCACTGATGCTCTCATTACGCTAACGCTTCAGTGTAAGCGTCAGACCGCTTTGCTGCATCTTTTTGCTGTCCAGTGTGAATAAGGACATGTCGTGGCTTTGCGAAATAGCATGCGCCGAGATCTTTTCCTCGGACTCCAACGGATTATGAAGACGGCTCATGTTGTTGCCATTTAACCGCACTCGGTATTTCATTCTGTCTGCTTTGATGGCGTTCGCTTTCCAGTTTCTTTTTCTTCACTTTTCTGGCAGTCCGTGGTTATGGCGTAGTGGTCCTTGACCGCTCTGTGCCTTCTTCCCTGTCATTAGCGAGAGCACTGCTCTTACGCGAACATCCTGCAGCTGTGAGATCGCTGTGGTGGGGGCCGAACATATCCGACATATAGAGATACCTATGCTTCCACTCGCTCGTGTCTTTATCCTTTGTCTTCCAACAGGATAGCTCCAGCAAGCCCGCGCAATTACGTGCCAATCCATTTTCGAAGTTGAAGTACAAATCGCCTTTTGCGCTTTCATGCTTCGTAGCGTTGGCGCAAAACGCGTACTGCAGAACATTTCCATCCCTGTGTTGCTTGCTTCAAAGGGTTCATACTCTGACTCATATTCATCTCCATCTTGAGTCTCACGAAGTGGCGTCGCTCATGCAGCAACAAATTCTGAAATAAAACAAGGCAACAAACGACTCAATTTTTTAATGTAGAAAAAGGACTGACCTTTTACCACGTCTTGTTACATTCTTTTTGTGCGTGCTTGCTGCTGTGGTTTGCTTCAATCTGAACTGTCCCGCTCATTATTTCTCCGCTTTCCCATCCAGCATTTACTCGAATTCCAGCACGCGCACGCCGTTTACGTCAATGATCTAGCATTTCGTATACAACCACACACAGAAGATAACATTATTAGGTAAAATCCAAACATGCGGGCAATTTTGCTCCAGCAATCGTACCTTGTAGAGCCATTTGCCGTTGCGAACAAGGAAGCGTTGTTCTAATTCGCTGCGGCATTTCTTCAGGATCGCATGCGCTTCTTCCACATTAAGATCAGGCTAAATAGCATCACCACATACACAAATAGCGTCAGTCGTGCTCCCATTTCCGTGAGTATGCTCGTCCCAGTGGGATATATCGATGCACAGCGGAACGTACTCTCCACTCTCTGTCAAAGATCGACAGGCAAAAGTTCGCGCCATAGCCGTGGGCGCCGAAGTTCACGGTCGCGAGCGTGCCCAAGTAGTCGATCCAGTGCAGCGACGGCACGATCTGCTTCTTGTCCTCTGGCGTCGTCTCTTCATCGACGGCGCCGATCAGCAAGTTGACCTGGTACGGCGACTTGCGCAAAAATCGCGCCAATTCACCACGCACGAAGTTTGCCGTCGCTGGACCGTTGAGCGACACGCCGTTGCGCAACTCGTAGAGCTTCATGTTCTTCTGGATGTATTCGCTGAACCCCACGCGGTCGCTCTGCGGACCCGATCCAACGAGCACCTTGTGCGAGTCCAAATCCACCGTCTACACAGCAAACAGCAAGCGCATCACAAACACCACAACGGCACAGCATGCGCATAGTAGGAGTTAGTAAAACGCATATGCATCCTGATCCATAATCGCATCGCGGGCGGAGCGTCAGGTGTCGTCGTATCTTTTCCGCATACGGACGTCACACATACACTAGCAGACGCACCTTGTCTTCGTCGTCCTTGTAGACGAGGATGGAGCGCGCCACTTTGGCGTCGGCCGCCACGATCACAAAGTCCTTGCCCACGATGCCGAAGATCGAGTCCATTTTCTCGTGCGTCTGCTTCTGCTTTCTCTTCGTTCTTTTGTATGGGGGAAGCAACAACGAAATCTTTCGGGTCAGCTTCCCCCCCCCTTCCCCTCTTTCAGCTTTTTGCAGCCTCAGAAATCAAAATATTAACCAATAACATATCGTAATGAAAAGAATGAGCATGTTTTACTGGATGAAATGTGTGGATTGTAGACTTGATTGGCGGATATTGAGATCATATAAATGGAGAATGATGGTCGTTGAGGACCTGTGTATCTTTCTTTGGGGTCACACAATTGGCGTGATCTTGGAAAGATGCGTGCTTGCTGCAGCATTAGTGCGTGAGACGTACACTTCCCACACTAAGAGCGTTATTAGCTGCACAGTAGGTGCGTAAACCGCCGTCGTCTGTAGATATGCATGTCATTCCATCTGCTGCTGTTGGTTACCTTGGTCACGCCGCTTTGGTCTTCTTCTCGAGCGCTTTCTTCCGATTGTCACGATAGCGCTGCAAGTCCTCCCTGCACATCACGTAGTGTCCCAAGTATGCCAATGCTCTATGTGAAGCAGCTAGGACGGATTTGAGCATACACACACATGCAATTATCATACCTCTTTCGCTACCGAACGCGGTCGATGTTTGGCTCAGGGTACTTGTCTTTCTCCTCCTGCTCCTTCGAGTCCAGTTCATCTTCCTGGTTCGCACCTGTCACGTCTCCCGAGGGCAGGTAGTACTCGCTCGCGATCTCCTTCCACTGCTTTGCACACTCCTCATGCTGCTCTTTGTTGAATTCGTGTCGAGTCACCGTTTTTGGCATACCAATGTCTTCAAAGAGATCGGCGCCTGCTGGCACGAACAATGGCTTTGCGATATCGACTTCCTTTGAACCTTTCGTGGCTCCAGGAGCGCGGAAGGCGAAGTTTTTCATGGCCGATCGGAATTGCATCACAAGGTTCTTATCCTTCGTGCTCGTGAACAGCACTGTCGCGCCATAGAGATGTGCCAAGTAGCGCACTGCTTGGATGATCCCCTTGCGCTTGACGCTGTCTTCGTCGCGGAACGCGTCGTACTTGTTGCCCAAGATCAGCAAAAGCAACGGCATGGGCACCACTTCGTCTTTGCCTGGATGAGATGAACCATATCGTCCCATGGCTTCTTGTTTCAACTTGTCGACTGCAAACTTATCCACCGAGTTCTTCTCCTTGATCTTGAGGACATCGTGCACGCATTTGTACAAAGTGTGAAGCCACTTGATCAAGTACGGGACAATATCTCCAGGCGTCGACAGATCGAGTGCGAGCACTGACGCGCCGTTGAGGATGCGCTCAGCCGCAAGCGGAACGCGAACTATCTCGTTCACGCATTTCGACTTCGCGAGCTCCCACATGTGCGCCACGGGTGGACGTGCGCCATTGGACCCTTTCAGACGCACAAACACGTAGTCCAGCGCAGTTGCGGGCTTGGTTTCATCAGCTACAATAGCGAATGCATGCACATACAATGCAATAAGCACATTAGAAGCGCGTCAGTGTCTGTTGACATTGGTGTTGCGTGCACACTTACCTTTGGCGGAGTTGCGGAAAGTCGCCGTCAGCGACGTCTTCCCGGACTCTTTCGAACCGGCAGTGAGCGTGAATGTGTCGCGTTCTTCTAGCACATTCGCGTTGTTGTTTTTGCCATCGGCAGTTGCGAGCTCTTCGGGGACAACTGCGCTTGTTTGGCGTCTTTTGCGGGATCCATGGACGCCAGCATCATCCAAATGTCCTTGGACGACGACGACGGCGTCTTCGCGTCGGACGCCTGCAGCAATACATACACATACTCAGAGTGAACCTCTTGCCGTGAGGGTACCGCACGTAAACGCACTGCAATGCAGCGAATGCAGCCGCATGTGTACCTTGCGGTCCGCGCCTTTTCGGTCCATTTTGTCGCGACAGTGGAAATGGGTCAACAGCTTTTGGCTCACTGCAATAGTATTCTCATAAATAACCCTTTCAATGCAATAATTTGATAAACAACTCTATCTAAAACATACATTGCAAAACTGTACTCAATGATATCTAAAATTAGTAATTGTAGTCAATAATAGTCCCTTAGTAAACACAATATTACATAAGCAGTAGGTAAGCCTCCACGAATACAATTTACTCTATAATTCGATTGACCTATTCAAAAGCATGCACAATGAGCAGCTGCGGTTCCATTCCAACAGAACTGAAAGGCAAGAAGACCATCCAAAATGGCGACCGCGCCTGCATACACGCGCGCGCAGGTGGACCACTGCGCCTTCTGCACGTGGTACCCGTCCTTCGAGCATGTGTCCATCAAGAGCGTCGTGGTCACGCTGCCGCCGGCGTTCGTGTCGCTGATCCTCGCGGACGGTGTCGTGCTGCCGGACGCGCAGCGCAGCGGCTCCAAACAGCAACTCCAACTCGAGCAACAGCAGGCGCTGCAGAGCGTGCGCGAGCAGGTCGAGGCCACGCTGCGCCGCTTCAAGGGCAAAGTGTTCCCGAAGCTCAACTGGAGCTGTCCGCGTGACGCGTCCTGGATGCTCGGCACCATGCAGTGCGTCAACTTTGAGGACGTGTTCTTGCTGCTCAAGTCGTCCGACTTTGTCGTGCACGATATCAGCGAGGTCTACGCCGGCTGCACGGCGCTAGACGCGATCGTTCCGCAATCGCAGCAAGGTGAAGTATCGGCAGATGAAGAAGTTGCTGCTGCTGTTGCCGTGCCAGTGACACGAAATGGACCGGAGGAAGTGTACCTCGTGCTGAAGAAGTGGTGCAGTTTCTACGATTCGATGCTCTTCCGCTGCTTTGTCGTCAACCACTCGCTTGTGGGCGTCTCGCAGCGGAACTGCGATGAGTACTACGCATTCCTATTCGACCAGCAAGATCATCTGTGCGAGCTCATCTACAGCTTTTTCGAGAAGCATTTCTTCCGCGAGAGCACCGACGGCGCAACCAAGAAGCAAAGGGCGAAGTCGGCCATTTTCCCAGACGCAGACTTTATTTTCGACGTGTATGTCGACAAGCAGAATCGTGTGTACCTCTTGGACATCAACGTGTTTGGCGCAGTGACTGATACGCTCCTGTTCACGTGGGACGAGCTCTTGGAGTTGCGTGAAGCGAACACCCGCTCCAGGAACGTGTCCGCTGGCAACGACAGCGACGATGACGGTGAGGACGCCGTGCAGGACGTTGTGGATTTCCGGATCGTTGAGTCTGAACAAGCGATTCGACCGAATCCATTGAGTGGCTACCGCGTGCCAACGGATCTCGTCGACCATCTCGCTGGCGGCTCTGGCTTTGAAGCATTCATGGAGCAAGTGAAACGAGACAACGCGAATGCAGGGGACAGTGACAGCAGCAGCGACGCTCACGAGGAGGAGGACGACGACGACGACGATGTGGTCTGGGGAAGCGACAACGACGATTAACTCGGTTGACTTTACAGAGTGGAGAGAAAACACAAGGAGTTTTTGACTTGATAGATGTATTGCATAGATATATTAGTGACGACTTCAATAGACGATGACTTTAGAGCTGACTGCAGGTAAGTCTAATTTGCGTGAAGAGGTTCTGTGTCCAGAGAAAGCCAAGGGGAGAAATCAACAATGCCCGAGCCTTTCAAGCTTCAAGCCTCACTTTTTCCAAGTACGAAAGGCGTTCGAAGTTGCTGAGGTGCGTACATTATTGCATTTCGTCTGTTCTCATTGGCCAGAGCCTCGTGCCGCGTGCTGTCAAAGTGGTGAGACCTGATTGCTCTGCTCTGTTTTTGGGAACCGATCTGTTTGCCGCACTTTCTCCGGAAAGCACACGCACACAGAGACTCATTTAAAACGGTATGTGCTGACCAGAAGAAGCAAGTTTAGCGCAATCATTTTTGTATTTTTAGTGGCGTTTTCCAGCATGGGCAAAGTTGGAGAGAGCCATAGTCATCCTGGTTTCCATTCGATTCCAGTCGCAGTGCCTGGGGTTCAACCTTGCTTGTTTTACTCTAGAGCGGTTGTTTGAGGTGATCGACAAGGGTCGGTCTGATTCGATTGGGTACAATGAATTTCTGCACGGCATCGCGATTCTCTTCCGTGGCTCACGGAAGGAAAAGCTCAAGTTCATCTTCGATCTCTATGACCTCAGCAGGTGCGTGGCAGTTTACATCCACACTCGCACTCACCAAACTTCCAGGTGAAAGATGACGGACTTTGTGCGGATATAGATCGGGGTCCATTTCGCACCATGAGCTCATCACGATGCTGCATCAATTTCCGGAATCGGCACTAGAGCTGATCAAATCCAAGGACGAGCCCGCGCATCTTGACGGACAGTCAAGGAATAACGCGGTGAGTAACTTCCTGATCATGATACGAACCTTGGTAGCCCAGAGCCTCTGTCTGTGAACTCATTTCGAGTCATTTTTCGCATTTGTAATGTGGATAATTCTGGACCGTAGCACGACGACATTGAAGCGCTCGTGAACCTCGCGTTTCCGACGCCCGAATCTGCAAATTCCCGTCTAACGTTCGAGCAATTTTGCGAGTGGTGCGAGACCACGCCCGGCATTACCGATGTACGTGATCACCCTTCGCTCTGTGGCTTGTTTTCTTCACTCTGTGTGGAGAACACCAACAATGTCAATCCTGGTCTCACTTGTGAATTACGAACTTCTCAGCTATTGATGAGCGTGCTGCCAGCAGAAGAACCACCGAACTCCCCCGTGCCACCTGTCGATGGGTTTGTTTCGTTCTTGCCATATTGAACCAAACCAATGGACCGAAAAGAGTCTTGCTAATGTCTGGGTTTGTGCTTGCGTTTTCCCTATTTGCGTGTATCTCCAGCATCGTCGTTCACCCAGTTTCCGACAACTTGGAGATGCGGAAGCGACGCAATTCCCTCAAAACGCTCACAGTCACGTAAGGTTTTGCAAACTTGCACGTTTGGCTGATGCCACTTTGCCAGATCCTCACGCCGTCGCGAATTGCTGTGTGCCACGCCTTGATCCTTTGTAGCCGCTCGTGCCCTCGGATGAACCAGCTCTTTGACGTGTCGAACCGCAAAGACCTGGAAAAGACCCGGCAACTATTGCAGGAAGCTAAACAAACCTGTGGATCGATCGAGTCGGTCGCGAGCAAAATCCAGCTCGCACTCACAGAAGTCGAGAAAATGCTGGTTGGAGTCAGCAGCAGCTCGCCCGTGGCCGCGACGTCAGGCTCAAGCGTGCGAGGGAAACTGATGCGGATGGGGTCGGACTCGGCTGGGATCGATGAGTTTGTGTGCGACGGCGGCGAGACGATGGTTGGCGATCTCTGGAAGCGCGGCTCGCGGCTCCGGCAGATGATCAAGCGCCACTACGTGTTGCAGGGCAACTTCCTCTACTACTACGCGTACGTTGAGCTTCCCTTTTGTCCATTGCTGCTGGTATTCGTATTGATGAGTTTGACTTGGGTATGATGACCTGTAGGACGAGGGACGACACGGCACCTCGTGGCGTGACGTTCACGTGTGGTTGCTACGTCGAATCGCTGCCGCAGAACGTGATCACCGAGAAGAACGTCAAGTACTACGCGATCGACATCGTCCCAGAGCCCGGTAATACGCGCGAGACGCGCACGATCTACACGAGATCGCTCGAGGAGCAGCAGAAATGGACACTGGCACTGCGCCGCGCGACGGACATGGTCTCGATCGACGAGTTCTACGACATTGGCGCGCAACTCGGATGCGGGCGGTTCTCGAAGGTCTGTGAGGCCACACATCGGGCCACGGGCGCCAAGCACGCCGTCAAGATCATCGACAAGGCCAAGTTGATCGCGACTGAGAAGGAGCTGCTGCGCACCGAGATCGCGATCCTGAAGCTCGTGACACACGCCAACATCATCCGCTTGCACGATGTCTACGAGGACAAGCAGCACATCTTCATCGTCACAGAATTCGTGAGCGGCGGCGAGTTGTTCAATCGCATTGTCGGCCGATCGCGGTACACGGAGTCCGAGGCACGCATCGTCATGGCGCCACTGCTCGAGAGCGTCGCGTACTTGCACCGCCTGGGCATCGTGCATCGCGACATCGAGCCCGAGAATATTCTGTGTGGCGAGAAGCTCAACGACCTGAAGATCGCGGATTTTGGGCTCTCGAAGCTCGTGCATCCGGAGGAAATCATGAAGTTACCGTGTGGAACGCTGAACTACGTCGCGCCTGAAGTGCTCTCGCTCGTGGGCTACGGCCGCGAAGCCGACATCTGGTCCGTCGGTGTGATCATGTTCCTGCTGCTGCGCGGCGACCTGCCGTTCCACGACAAGACGAAGAACGAGATCATCCAGAAAACCATGAACGCCGATGTGAACCTCGACAGCGATCCGGCATGGGCCAGCATCTCGCCCACGTGCAAGTCGCTGCTCAAAGGGCTGCTCACCAAGGTGCCGACGAATCGGCTCACGGTGCAGGACGCGCTACGCCACGAGTGGTTCCACGTGCGCCGCGGCTCCGAGTCGATGACTGGGACGTCGCGCGCATCGATGACCTAAGAGATCAAAAGTCTACAATGGAGAGACAACTGTTCCACAGCAACGATTATAAAGCACCATACCCACCTCCTCCACGTCATGTTTGCTTTTAACAAGCACGAGAAGCACATGATGTCCATCGCAGCCTCGGCTGTTGTATTGTGCGAGTGGCTATTGACTTCGACTTAGCACTTGGTTGGTATTTTGCAAGCGATTCAAATGCTGGGCGAGTGCCTGCGATTGTCCCTTGTGCTCTCGCAACGCTTGGCATTTTGCTAGTTCCTGTGCGCGCAGCTTTGTCGCATCACTGGCAATGATCACGCGGTCGCTTTGTGGTCGCACGGGAGGCTGAAGGAATTCTGGGTGCGTATTGCTGCTGCCACTCTGCGTCAACCGATTAGAGGATCGGGGAGCAAGCTTTCGAGGATCTATGCCTTTGTGTTGTCGCAGTGAGAGAGTCACGTGCAGCGACGCAAGCACTGGGATCTCTGGGTTTGTCTGCTCTGTTTGGTTGTTGCTTTTGGTTGCCGCGGTACGTCCCGAGATGCGACGAATCGTTCCGTTTTTCCGTGCTTGCAGCGTTGCAAATCGTGGGGGAGACGTTGGACGAACGGGAACGCACGCGGTAGTTGGTGCGGTGGGTTTTGTTGGTTTGCGTGGGAAAGATCCCAGTGCTATTGCGTACGGCTTCGTCATCGCAAGCAGGTCGAAATTCTTTCGCTTTCGACCACAGAGCTTGCAATAGACCCCACTGGGCTCGATTACCCCGCAATTCGTACACCGGAAGCGGTTCCGCACGCGCTTCAGGAGCACTGCAAACTTCCGCTGCGTCAGGCAACCGCGCCAGTGGGCTTGTATTCGAATTGCTGCCTTGTGTTGCTTCTGACGCTTGGCCGTTTTTCTTCTCCTGCGCTGGAGTTCATTGACGTACTCTCTCGCACGATATCCTCGAAATGCCTTCTGGATGCGCATCGCACTCTCTCGCCTGCGCCGAAGCCTTGCGGCTGTCACGACCGCACGGAGAAGGCGTTGTAGGAGCTTCCCACTCGCATCCAGGAGTTGTTGTTCCTGCCATCGCAGTTCCGCACATTGCAACCTCCAACGACGGAATGCTCGTTGTAGCGCTTGCTTGCTGAGGAATGCTAAGAGGATGGTCCCTCCAGTGAGAACTTGCCATCTGCGTCGCAGATCTGTCTGCGCTCGCTGTGTGAGTATTCGCTGCTGGTAGAATTGGGCAATGCGGAGACGACTCTTGCATTCCAGGTCTTGTATTCGCCGCTGCTTTCGAGCGACAACGCGTTGTAAGAAGATTGCGATCGTGCTTCCAGCTTGCAGCTGTCGAGTAGCTTGCTCTCGCTGTCTGCAAATGAAACTATACGCAAGCCGCTGAATTTTCCTAGATGCGAGAAGTCTTTGCTGCTTGTGTTGGCGCGTGGATCGGCATCGTTGCTCAGTGCGTACGCAGCGGAACCAGCAGGCGATTCGTCTCTAAGCATCCAACTGAATTGCGATTTGCTTCTGCTTTTCTCGGCGTCTACGAAGCAGCGATTGGCCTGTGTACCATTTCCAAATCAAGTTGGCGCATCTTGCGTGGTGGTGTGCTAGCGCGTCCCTACTACTTCGTTCTGACGCGAGTTGTACAGCTCTGGATTGCTTCTTAGTCCGTATTCGCTCTAAGAGGATCTGGATTCGCGCTTCTCGCTCCCACCAGCTGCACAGGTAGTTGCGGATCGCAAGGCGGGACCGGTAGCGTCGCAAACTCTGGATGGTGAGTTGCCCTGCGGCTTCCTTCAGTGCCCGCCGAAGCGCATCAACCTGCTGCAACGAGTCGCGTTCTCTCTTCCGCAGAATGAAAATTCGCGCGTGATTTTGAATGGTGTTCGCTGCGAATTGCCGTTCTTTGCTTGCGATCGAATCTGCTGAGCCTCGCTGAGTACTTCGATTGTCTCGGGTATCATCGAGTCTCATTCGATGATCGCTGTTGCGTCGGATAATACGCGACTTGGGACGAACCAAATGTTCGCCATGTGCTGCCTCGGTGACATCTCCTTGATACTCGCTACCCTCCTGGTGCATAGATCTATCTCGCTGCCTGGTGTAATATCTCGAATTTGGGTTGCTGCTGTCTGTGTGTTCATCGTGCTCGTCTTCTTCGCCTAGTATATGCATTGAGCTCTCTCGCTTGGCCTGTACTGGCAGCAAATGAACTGAGCATCCTTGCTCGGTATCGGACGAGTGCTCACTCTTGACTCTTTGCCTGCATTCTCGTTGAAATAGTTGATCCCTGTCGCTTGCCTGTCTCCTCGTTTGCGGTGGCGATGTCGCACCGAAGACACTCGCTGGGGACCAATCGTCGAATCGTTCCGCCATTTTCTCGGTGTTGCAGCCACCAGGAAGAGCAACAACGGAGTCAAACTACATATGCGCAGTCAGTTTAACGGCATTTTGAGCATTACAATGAGTGTCAGTGGCTGTGCTCATGTGGCAGGAATCATTCCGAAAGCATTGCGCTTCGCACGCAGCAAGTTCCATTGGAGCAAGTCCAAAATAGCTCTTCATCTGAGCAGCACAAAAACTGACCTACACTCTCGTTTTCCCGCCAAAATCGAATTCACACTTTTGATTGGCTGAAAATCATCGAGTGTTCATTTCATCCAATAAAAGTTTCTTGATTTTTGTTTAATAGCCAATCATATTGTTGAAAGGCGGTTTCAGCATCTTCGCATGCATCATTGCAATCAATATCGGTAATGGAAAGAAGTCGTTGGTGTTGCTCGGGCGATGTGGGAATGACGCGGTGTGTCCGCGTATCCACGAGCGCAGGTCTCTGCTGCTGCTGATAGGCTACACCTCGCAGTTTGCTGGTTCTTATCCCCTGCTCTCTATCATGGCGCTGCCGTCGCGCAAGAACTGGGATCTGACGCACTTGGCGACCAAGTATCCGTGGCTGCGCGTCGACTCGGAGACGATCGAAGAGTTCCGTTCGCCGTTCCAGTGGGTTGATGCGCCAGCTACGCGTAAGCAACAAAAGCCTAGCATTCAGTGTGGTCGTGGCCATGCGCAACAACGTGGCGTAAATAGCAAAGAAGAAGAAGATGATGATGATGAAGACGGTGGAAGCAGTAGCGACAGTGGCGAGAGTGACAACGAGCGCTTCAGTTTATCAGGACGCCAGGCGACTGAGACCACGTCGATCTCCACGAGGCTGCAGCATCGCATGCTCTGTGTTGCCTTTGAGCGCTGGCGCGTGTTCCTGCTTGGGCTGCGGAAGGAAGATCGGAAGCAAGCAGCGTTCCAGCGGTCACAAGTACAGGCACTCGCGTTGTTCGACAAACTCGCGAGCGACGCGTACATCGGGACGTTGGATCGCGCGTTGCATCGCTGGCACCAAATTACCTGCGAGGTCGTCTACAAAGAGCGGCAGCACGCAGCGACTGTGATTCAAGTGCGGTACCGGCAGCGACGCGCTAAGGCGCTCCTCGCTGGGCTAAAGCAAGTGGCGCTCGATAAGGAGTTCAAGCAGAAGGTCGAGATCCAGCAATTGCTGAAGTTTGAGGCGTACGGAACTGCGATGCATTGGAGTACGCTGCGCAACGGCTTTAATTTGCTGTTGCAGAACATCTGTGCGCGCCGCATTCAGTTCTTTTTCCGACGAATAATGCTGCAGAGGCGAATCGAACGCCGTATCGTGCGCAAACATGCTGCGATTCGAATCC
Source organism: Globisporangium splendens (assembly GCA_006386115.1). Taxonomy (NCBI): domain Eukaryota; phylum Oomycota; class Peronosporomycetes; order Pythiales; family Pythiaceae; genus Globisporangium; species Globisporangium splendens. The sequence continues at coordinate 201,975 of VFIW01000118.1, forward strand.
AGTGCCCATGGTGCCGCAAACTCGCGCGAAAGGAGCTGGCGCGTCGCAAAGAGCTCTTCCGAACCCGCCAGGAGCTGGAAGCACACTCAGCGACAGTGATTCAGCACCGCGTGCGAGGTTTTCTAGCCAAAGCCGCACTCGCCAAGAAACGAGCCTGGCAGTCGAATAAGAACCAGCGAGCGCTGGACATTCAATGCTGCTGGCGAAAGCATAGACAACGCGTCGAATTGTATCGTCGTTTTGAAGTGCGGAGACATATACTGGATGTCGAGATCGCGCGACTCGCACAGCTGCGGCACGAAGCGATGCGTGAAGCTGCTGCTCGCGACATTCAGCGCGTGTTCCATGGCTTCCAAGGAAGGAAGGCGTACAGAGCCAAAGTGTGGGAGCGCACGCTCGACCTCGCGGTGCGGCGCGTGCAGACAAGCTGGTGACGCAGCAAAGACCAGTATGCGCTCCAACTCCGCTTTTCGGCACAGTGCGAGCGGATCGAGATGCAGAGACAGCGTGCTGCGTTGTGTATTCAATGTGCGTATCGCGCGCATTTGGCCAAGCGACTCAGGGGTTCGTTAGAAGCGGAATGACTGCGCCGTCAACAAGCTGCGACCGCGATTTAGAGGATCTTCCGAGGTCGACGCCACCGCAAGCAGTACCAACGCACGCGCCGTGCTACGATCACGATCCAGGGGGATATGAAGACAAAACTCGCGCATCGCGAGCGACAACGCCGTCTGGATAGACGCCTCGAGGAGATCAGACAATGCAATGAAGCCTCAGTTCGTATCCAGACATGGGTCCGTGGTACGTTGGCGCGAAGGTGAGTCTCTCGAATGCGGGAATTGAAAGCTCGCGAGGAGCTGCTCACACAGAATGCCGCGCTGCTTATCCAGAAGCGAACACGCGGCATGGAAGCCCGGAAAGTCACGCTTTTGCTGCGGCAGGCAATGCAGTTGGTGGAATTGGAGCAATCGCGGCAGTATCGAGACTCAAGTCGCGAGTCCTCGCCGCTGCTGCAGTTCATGACGGAGCATTATCTTCATAGTGGAGGTGGAGAAGATGTCGTGCGGCATTTCACGAATGCGCAGTGTCTGTGGCTTGAAGACCATATTCGAGCCGCGCAGGCGCAAATCGCAAAGGAGGACCATGCAATCGTGTTTCTGCAGCGCATGTACCGATGTTTCGTCACTCGCGTGGACTACGTTGTGATGGCACCAGCGTCTCGTCTTGCCAGCAAAACCACAGACCAGGATCCTTGCACAGAAGAGATGAAGCAGGAATCGCTCACAAATGCCGCTTCCGCTGATAACGATGCCTCCAGCACGTCGCCGTCACTCGAGAGGCACTCGGTGAACCGAAAACGTAGAACGCGACAACGAGACACTGGTGGCAACGAGTCGCGATGAAGACCGTGCGAGCAGCTACGATACTAGTATCGCTGGCGGCGAGAACACCCAGAGTAGCCACCATCCATGCATATCAAAGAAGTCGACGTCCCTGTCCACGGGATCCACGACATCGTCCTGGACCTCTACAGCATCTTCGGTAGGTGCTGAGCGGGTAATTATGCATCTGCGTTTGTACTTTGTGACGAGAGGCACCTCCACACCAACTCACTTCCTGCTATACCAAGTAGACCACGTTCAGGCGGATGTCGAAAGTACAGCGACCGTGCACGACACCAGGCGGTGGCCATATCTCAAGTTGTAGTGCCGGTGGATCCAGTCGAGGTATAGCAATCGACCAAGCTCCAAACGCGAGCTTCAACAGCTGGAACGGATCGCAAACCAATCGAGCAGAAGATTTCAAAGAGCTTGCCAAGCAGGGAGCTTTCATTCGAAGGAAACCATCGTTTTCCTTCGCGACGTCCTCGTTCAAGAAGCGCACGGTTCGAGACAAAGATCAACACCAGCCACATCCAACGAGGTGTACGACACCTCCAACGTCACGTAAGAAATGCATTCTTTCCATTTCCAATGTCGTTGACCTTCCTCAGCTACCGTTAACGCGTCGGTCTGTGTATTGGCTCGCTATCTTTGTTAGCGCTGGTGCGACGGAGCTTGCATGTGAAAACGAGCCCAGCTGATCCATTGACACACGCGACCAAGATCATGTAGCCACCTGAAATGCCTCCTCGCTGGCTTCGCGCAACGTAGCAGGTGACGGGACCATTCGCTTGTGAAGTACGAGATGCATCCCAGCCGGTCTGCAATGCTCTTTGGTGCTGTGGTAATGCAAGAAAAACGGCCAATGTCCAAGCAACCGATGGCAAACACTGTACAGGTCTCACGTGTGCTTGTGGCTCGGCGCATTTCATGGCTTCAGATGTACCCTGCCGTTCGTGACGGCGATTGTGCGATTCTGGAGAAGAAGCAGAAGAGTAATCGGCCTCTAAGTGGATACGAGCTCCAATGCGCATACAATGTACGAGATCGAGTCGCCATCTTTCATCGCCACGTTCAAGATCACACGAAAAACACCAGATCGATCGAATAACGCTCAAGAGTCGAATGATTCCGGGCACTTTGGGCGAATACGTGGCATGCGCAAGCCCACCTACGCATAATTCTTGGGACCATGGTCGATCGCAGTCGCTCTCAATGCCTCAAAGCAGCGTCTGCGGCCACCAAGTGCGTCTTGCTGTTGAAGAGCACAAGAGCGAGATGATGGGTACAAAACCCGTGAATAAAGACCATATTCGGGGAATCTGCCCATGAATATCATACCATCCGTAAATAAAATAGTGTAGCCAAAAGCAGAGACCATCACTCTGTACCTCGTCACACGTCACACAGAGCGCAGCTGCGATCATGCATCGTGAGAGAGCAACGCACAACATTCGTGCGCACAGACAAACAATCAACAGCTTAGTACGTCTGGTAGCAATAGTAGTACATTTGCTTTTATATGTCCTCGCGCCGTAGCAGCCCACGAGTGCAATTCTATCATCAGCACGTCGGCGCGAGGATGCACGCGTTGTCCCAGCGGTGCTTGAAGTACGCGCTGAGCATTCGCCCCTCGGCGCAGATCTCAAAGATCTCTTTGATGCGCTGCGCTGACATGTGTTCCTGCATGAGGTCGTGCTGCTGGAGCGGGTCAAACTCCGTGTGATACACCTGCACGGCGTCGGAGACCTCCGAGTAGTACTGCATCCGCGTGTGGCCCTGCACGGTCGCCATGTTCACAGCCGGGTTGTTGCTGTACACGATGCGCTCGCCAAACGGCCTGGAACGCTTAAGCGAGTGGCCAACGCCACTTTGCAGGAAGCCGTCGTCAGGCACACCGATGATATCGGCGAGCGTGTTCAGAATATCCGAGTGCGACGCTACATCGTTGTACAATAATCCGACGTACTCCTGAGCGAGTCGTCCCTCAGCGATCAACGCGCCAGCCACACGCGTGGCGGACATCTGGTCCTGCTCCGGGGTCGCGCTGCCTCGCTCGGGTGCCTGGCCGTGGTCGCCAACCACGAACACGATCGTGTCGTTCAGCACGCCACTCGCATTCAGGTTGTCCATAAAGTGGCCGAACGTCAAGTCCGTGTAATAGCGCATCTCGGCATAGTTTTTCAGCAGCTCTTCGTGCTCGTGGCCTTTCGCAAGAAGCCCGTGCCGAAGTGGCGGTCGGTCAGCACCATGGTGATGGCGGCGGCCAGCACCGGCATCACGGCCAAGAGCAGGAACGCGGTGATCAGCCAGGTCCAGCAGAACAGCGGCATCTTCATCAGCGTCAGGCCGGGCGCGCGCATGTTCAGCACGGTCACGATGATGTTGATGGCGCCCATGATGGACGAGGCGCCCATGATGTGGATGGCGAAGATGGCCAGGTCCATGCCCGGGCCCATCTGCAGCGACAGGGGCGCGTACAGCGTCCAGCCCGCGGCGGTGGCGCCGCCCGGCACGAAGAACGAGGCGGTCAGCATGATCGCGGCAACCGGCAGCAGCCAGAAGCTGAAGTTGTTCATGCGCGCGAACGCCATGTCGGACGCGCCGATCTGCATCGGGATCATCCAGTTCGCAAAGCCCACGAAGGCCGGCATGATGGCGCCGAACACCATGATCAGGCCGTGCATCGTGGTGAACTGGTTGAACAGTTCGGGGCGGAAGAACTGCAGGCCGGGCTCGAAGAGTTCGGTGCGCAGCAGAAGGGCCAGCGTGCCGCCCTCCAGAAGCATGACGAACGAGAAGATGAGATACATCGTCCCGATGTCTTTGTGGTTCGTTGCAAAAAGCCACCGGCGCCAGCCCGTGGGCACGCCGTGATGGTGGTCATCGTGACCGTGGCCGAGGCCCGGCGACACGTGGTCTACAGTGACGCTGCTCATGATGGACTCCTTCCTGCTGAGTGCCAGCCCCGTCCAACGGGGCGGCAGGGTATCTCTGACTAAACGGAACCGGTTCTACGGTGAAGGAACGGCGCGCGCGCAATCAGCGCGCGGGCGTGATGTCCTTCGGTAGAACCGTCGGGTCCTGCCCCTTGCCGGCATTGCTCCAGGCATGGCGCGTATAGCTGATGACCGCTGCGATCTCGACATCGTTGAGCTGCCCGCCGAACGCCGCCATGGCGGTGCCGGGCTTGCCCTTCAGCACGGTGTTGATCTGCTCCCCCTTGGGGCCCAGAACAACCTTGTCTCCGTCGAGCGGCGGGAAGGAACCGGGAATGCCCTTGCCGTTGGCCTGGTGGCAGGCCACGCAATTTGCCGCGAAAACCTTTTCGCCGCGGGCAACCAGTTCGGCTTCCGTCCACTCTTTATTGGGATCGTCGGCGTTTGCCGCCATCTTCTTCTTTTGGTCTTCAACCCACTTATCGTAGTCGGCTTGCGCCAGGACTTCCACGACGATGGGCATGAAGGCGTGGTCCTTGCCGCACAATTCCGCGCACTGGCCACGATAGATGCCAGGCTTTTCGGCGTTGAACCAGGTGTCGCGAAGGAACCCGGGGATCGCGTCCTGCTTCACGCCGAAGTCCGGAATCATCCACGAGTGGATGACGTCGGCAGCCGTGAGGACGATGCGGATCTTCTTGTTGGCGGGAACGACCAGATGGTTGTCCACTTCCATCAGATAGAACTCGCCCTTGGGCTCGCGGTTCTCGATCTGGGCGCGCGGCGTGGAAAGCGTGGAGAGGAACTTGATGCCGGCGGCAGAGCCGTCGAGGTATTCGTAGCCCCACTTCCATTGATAGCCGGTGACCTTGACGGTCAGGTCGGCGCTGGAAGTGTCTTTCATGGCGACGACCGTCTTGGTGGCCGGCAACGCCATGGCGATGACGATGATGAAGGGAATGACAGTCCAGGCGACTTCGACACCCAGATGTTCGTGGAAGGTCGCCGCCTTGTGGCCGCGGGACTTCCGGTGCGCCCAGATGGAGTAGAACATCACTCCGAAGACGCCGATGAAAATCACAATACAGATCGTGAGCAGCAACCAATGCAGCCACATGATGTCGCGCGAAATCGCGGTGACGCCTTCATGCAGGTTCAGCTGATTGACCTTCGGACCGCCGGGCATGTTTTGCACCTGGGCACCGGCCACGCCGCCAATCAGCATCGCACAAGCCCCCAGTATCCCTCTCCACTTCTTCATGCTTACCTCGAAATACGGCGCGAAGGCCCATTTGCTGGTGGCGGAAGTCACCGGAATACGGGCAACACGCAATTATTAGATGGCAGGGCGATGCAGGGAGATAGAGCGGCCCTGTCGTTCCCTCTCGAAATCACAAAGAAACTGGCGGATTATAGCGGACGCGCAAACAGATGTAATTTAGTGCTCTTGAATTCATG
>VFIW01000119.1:0-126155 GCA_006386115.1 Globisporangium splendens
GCCTTTTTCCTTTGCCACGTCCAATGGCGTGCAGCAATTCAGCAGCTCTTCGCTGAACCAGCGCCACGGCCCTTTCCAAAGCCGACCCGGATCGATCTGCAGCGCGTTGAGACACATGGCCAGCGTCGCGAGTCCACAGAACGCAGGCTCGGCCTGCGTCGTAAACTGCTCGGCGAGCGGGAAGTAGGTCTGCATGTAATTCTTGTCGCTCTCGCGGTTGATCGCTTCGACAAAGAGCTTGCGGCCCTCGGGACTCGAGAACGCGATGCACTTCGACGGCAGCTCGCGGCGATGGAAGGACGCCGCGGGAATCGCAGCCTTGGCGCTAGCATCGCTCGGCAGCGACGGTACTGCAGTAGTAGCCCCGGTGGAAGAACATTTATCCCGCTTCGAGGACGAGCTGCAGCATTGGGTCTGAGCGGTTGACTGCACGGATCCTTGTGCTTGCTCTGCTGATGGATCCTGCGCTGTAGTAGCGTTGCCTTGGAGCTCTCCTGACTGCGTAGCCGCCACCACCATGCCGCCCACCGATGCAGTCGCCTGTTGGTTGTCTGCTTTAAGAGTGTTGCGCGCCGTCAGCAGCAGCTTCTTCTTTCCTTTCTTCAAGGCTTCCTTCTTTCCGCTGATGGAGCAAGTGCTAGAGGGGCGATCCCAACCTGCCACATGCAGCCACAACCCCAGCGCCAACTACTCTTTAGCATCGAATGCTGTGATTTGATGAAAAAAGCTTCCAATTTGGCCACTAGAATGACTCAAAACTCGCGACTTTGTTGTCAGACACTGATTGGATAAAATGTGGTTTCACACTAGTCGATCTGGGTCACCTTTTTATCCTGTTTTTACTCGCTTTGTCGTAGAAATTGCCATCGCAAGCGGGATCACTATCAAAAACACGTCGTCGCCCACTTCTCTGTGGAGCGTATCGCTCAACTCCGCTAAATCCATCGCGCTTTGCTTTGCGCTGCTTCTTGCTGAGAGTGGAGTCCAGAGAGGTTTGACGCAAACAAAGCAGGTTCATTGTGATTGGTGAAATTTTTGCACTGCAAATGCTTTTTTTCTGATTGGCAGATACTGTGCAAGAAAAGCTAGACAATGTCCTTTCTTTGAGGAAAAGCATTCTCCAAAAGCAACCAATAGGATCGCTGCATGCGACCGCATACATTCTGGTTGGAAACGGTTCTGAGTGCAGTCTGTTCTGCGAACATGACAAGCACATACATTATTCTGTACAGTAGGAAATTATCCACTGTGAAGTTTGAACCTTCTATATAGTATATTGAGCATGCACATTCTGAATCGTAGGCTTTCATCGAACTGCACCGCTTAATACAGGACCCTCCTTCAAGTCAAAAGCGCAAGCATGCCACGCGAACTGATCACGGTGCAGGTCGGGCAATGCGGCAACCAGATCGGCCGCCAGTTCTGGCAGCTCGCGCTCGAGGAGCACGCGCAGGTGCGTCTTCTGCACTAGTGCTACTCGTGCTCGTGGTGATGCGGCACTTTGCATCTCACCCGCACACTCTGTGTGCACTTTCACAGCACTCGAAGAAGGGCCGCTTTGACGAGAGCATGAGCACGTTTTTCCGCAACGTCGACACGCGGTACTCGGATCCGATGGACCTCCCGTTCGCGAACGGCAGATCGGCGGTCAAGTCGCTCAAGGCACGCGCGATCCTCGTCGACATGGAGCAGGGTCCCGTGTCCGAGACGCTCGCGGGTCCGTTGGGCGAGCTCTTTGACCAGCAGCAGTTCATCACGGACGTCTCGGGGTCCGGCAACAACTGGTGCGTCGTCAATCAGCCACGCTCGTTTTGGAATGCTCCACGATGCTGCTACTAATTAAAGCCCTATTGTGTGCAATAGGGCGCATGGCCATTGCCTGTACGGACCAAAGTACAGAGACGAACTGCTCCAGAAGATCCATCGCGCAGTGGAATTGTGCGACTCACTGCAGTCATTCTTTGTCATCCACTCCATGGGCGGAGGAACAGGTAGTTACACTCACACATCGACCTTATTATTGGTACGCACACGAGTCCATACCAACTGCTCTAGTCGTGAATAGGATCCGGACTCGGCACGTACATCCTTGGGCTCCTGGAAGACCATTTCCCCCAAGTGTATCGGTTCACGAGCTGCGTGTTCCCATCAGAAGACGACGATGTGGTCACGTCACCGTACAATAGTGTCCTGGCCTTGCGGGAGCTGACGGAGCACGCCGATTGTGTGCTTCCGATCGAGAACGAAGCGCTCATGGACATGTGCGCCAAGATCGACAAATCGTCTTCATCGAGCGTCCAGTTCAGTTCGCTCGCGGATACAAGTGCGTCGTCGTCAGCTCCAGCGGTCGTGAACGGTTCGCGCTTGCCCGATCATATTGATTTGAAGGCGCTCGAGTGTTTGTACAAGACTGGACGTGATCAGTCTTCTTCTTCTGCTACTGCTGCTGGTACCGGGAAACCAGCAGCCTCAACCTCGTCAAAGAAGAAGGCATCCACACGCAGTACTACTTCAGGGACACTGAGAGCGACAAGCAGTTCGAAGCCAAATCAGGCATCCAGTGCATTCGGCGAGATGAACAATATCGTGGCGCGCTTGCTCACGAATTTGACGAGCTCCATGCGCTTTGAAGGCTCGTTGAACGTCGATCTGAACGAAATCACGACCAACCTCGTGCCGTTCCCGAAACTAAAGTTCTTGCTGTCCAGTATGAGCCCAATGTTTGCAACAGTGGACCCACGACAACAACCGAGACGGCTCGCGCAGATGTTCTCCGATGCCTTTCAAAAGTACGTGGAAGATTGCTACTTGCTGTGTTCGTGAATGTGTGTGTATCTAAATGGTTTTCCTGATCTGTGATTGCCATGCGCAGAGACCACCAGTTGATTCGAACGAATCCGCGCTCGAGTGTGTACCTCGCATGCGGACTCCTGCTGCGCGGGAATGTCGAGGTCTCCGACATCAACGCCAACATCCAGCGCATCCAGTCAGAAGTGCGCATGATTCACTGGAACCAAGAAGGATTTAAAGTCGGGTTATGCTCTGTCCCACCCATCGGTCAGAAGCAATCTCTTCTGTGCTTGTCCAACAATTGCTGCATCCGCGACACGTTCGAGCGCCTTCGCGATCGCTTCCGCAAGCTCTACGCGCGCAAGGCGCATGTCCACCACTACACCGAGTACATGGAGGCCGATCGGTTGCCCGAGGCGCTTGAGAACGTGCGCTTCTTGATCGATGAGTACACCACGCTCGAGAAATCGGCGCATCAACTGGATGCCGCGCCCGTCGCAGCCACATCTCGACGCCTCCAGCCGCTCCTGTAAACAAGTTGATGCCACAGACGACTCGCAGCACAATCACCAGGTGCGTCCGCTGCAAATTGTGGAGTCATCATGGCTGTTCGACACATCTTTACCAATAATTCTGCATTTGATTGTGTCCACATGGGATAAACATGCTCTTTTTATGGACAACAACTGCGATGAGTCCATGCCATCAATGTGAAAAAGTGGAGCTGCTCCTAATCACTTCAAGTGCCAGGTGGAGCCGAGGGCGTTCAGCGTAAAAACAATATGATAGATGAGTGGATATTCAGTGATTTTAAGCAACTGATTGTAGCCGACAAGCTGGGCACGCGGATTACTTTCATGCAGTGCGAGAAAGCCACACGCAGAGAAGGTTGCTTTGCCCAGTTTAACGACGAGATGACAACCACGAGAACACCAGCAACGCAATCGAGTGCTCATTTGAGATGGTTAAACACAAATCTGCGACGTAGGACACACCCAGAAGCCTCACCAAGCCCTCAAGACTGCTTAGCCCCTTACGGCACTTTGACATTGCGCCGGCATGAGCCGCTTCGTGGACCCCGCGACAAAAGATATCCTCGATCGGCTCTCCCGATCAAGCCACTCGCTCCGTCAGCTTAGCACAAACGATGATGAAGCCTACAACAACGCTGCGACTCCGCTCCGAACCTCCTCGAGTGGAAACGTAGCGCTGCTCGTCGAAGACCCAGAGGCAGAAACAGAAAGCGAGCCTCAAGTTCGCGCATCAGATAGTCGATGGTTCGGACTGGTGCTGCACAACCTCGTGCTCGGCGTGGTTTCGACCGCACTGCCGCTCACAGTGTATCCGTTCCTCACCTGCTACCTCAACATGGAAGGCACGCAGACGCTCTCGGCGCGTACTTTGCTCGCGCTGCCATGGGTGCTCAAGCCGTTCTTTGACATTTTCACGAACTGCGTGCCATTCCTGTGCGGATATCACCGACGTCCGTACGTCATGCTCGGGTGGCTCGTGTGCGCGACGTCGCTCTTCAGCATCTACTTCATCGACCTCCCAGAACCGTTCTTCAAGGACCGATCGCTCGTGGGAACGCCACTTGTCCAGTTGAGTGCTGAGCAGCGCCAGACTATCAACATGGACGCTCCGAGGCACGGCGGTCTCTACGTCATGTTCATGTCGGTGGCTACGGTTGGGTACGTGCTAGCAGACGTTGCGGCGGACACGCTGACGAGGGAGATCGCTCACGATCATTTTGGTGTCATCGGACCCGAAGAAGACGAAGTGTTTGCCCCCGTCGTGACCAAGTTCCGGTACCTGTCGATGCTGGTCACGTTCTTGTTCGTGGGTTTTGGTATGAGCGGAACGGATTACGGTGGTAACTTTGACTTCACGCTGCAGTATACCGAGGTGATGCTGATCGCGGGGGTCTTGTCTGCGGTCCCGATCCCGTTCATGTGGTGCACGATCACCGAAGATCGCCGCGCGCGCCGGTCGTTCCAGAAGTGCTTCAAGGAGATTTGGGATCTCTTCCAGAATCGTGCCATCAGCACTGTCATTTTCTTCCGGTTCCTGGGCGGCATCTTTGGCGGCATCAGTGCAACAGCAGTGAACCCTGTGGCGTTCTACTGGGCTGGCGTCCAGCCGCTGAATGACAACGTTGTGAGCTTCGTGGCCACGACTGTGGTGATTGTCGGTGTCCGTTATGCCAACAAGCGCAAATGGAACATCAACTACCGACAGCTCATCATCGGCGCCAACGTCGTGATCATCGTGCTGGACTGCGGGGCGACGATGTTTACGATCTGGGATATCGTTCGCAGTCAGTGGCTCTGGATCGGGTTGCCTGTGATGGAAGCTATCCCGTCGGGCTTGGACTACGTGATCTTCACAATCGTGCTGAGTGAGTTCGCGGACCCAGCCATGGAGCAGACCATGAGTTCTCTCGTGACTGCCGTTTCGTTCCTTGCTGGACCTGTGGGTCTCATGCTGACAAAGTACCTCGGCGCGCAATTCAGCCTCACGAACCAAGACGTGATGGTCGACACGACTCATGTGCGGACCCACGCGACGCTCACGTTCCTGCTCGCATACTTTTATCAGCTGTCGTCCTTGGGGTGGCTACTCGTGCTTCCGCGACACGCGAGTGAAGCGCGCGAGTGGAAGAAGCGCAGCGGCGCGTCGACGTGGAGTGGCGTGGCGCTGGTTCTGGTGCTACTGGCGGCGTTCATCTGGGCGACGGCAGTGCATATCATGTCTGTGAACGAGTCCACGGCATGCCTAAAGATCTCAGGCGGCGATGGCTGCTAAACGACCTCGGCCAGTGAGTTGTAATGATACAAGGCAGATACAATTGTCCGAGCATTCTGTATCCGCTCAAGTTTGAATCCACGCGACTGCGATGCATGCAGCACAATTGCTTCCACGAGGAGCGCTTCAACGACCTCTGTCCACATACAATATCAGAAATACAAAAATTGTCGATTGCGCGTGGTGTTTAACACGATTGGACAAAGATGAAAGTACACTTCAACTCCTACAACTCGGCAGCTCAGTAGCTCCCTCGTTGTCTATTGTGTTTGGCTCTGGCTATTGGTCAGTTGGCGTTGCACCCATGTTCGATCGTTTCGGCATGCAGCCACACCGAATACGAATCACTCCGAGTGCTCCGATTAGTCTCGAGCGCATCCCCGTCATGGTGATATCTACTTGGCACAGTACGCGCCGACGTTCTTTTTCCGTGATGCGTTGAAGTTGGGGCTGCGCTCAAGACAGAGATGCTGTGTATGGCATACAACACTCAACAGATAGGTTCTGTTCTCACCTTTTTTTTCTCTTTTCTTCCACACATGATGAATTAATTATGAATGCTGCACCGCAATATGGCTGTGATTTCTTGACGAAGGAAAGTCGTGCGCTGTCTGACTTACAAACCGCCTTCAATAATCGATTCTTGATTACTTGGTGGCAAACTTTTCTGTCGGCATCGCCGCACTCTTCCTAACAGCGCGAGCAAGGCAACTGGACTCGAACCGCGATTCTGCACAAAGCCTGCTGGTGAGGAGGCTGTCGTCGCACCTTCGCATCAGATACAAGCTCACTGTGGGAGAAGGAAAGTTTTCTGTTTCTTATAACCAGACGGTGCTGACAGTATCCAAATGGTGTGTTGCTGGACTGACTATGCAAAACTATACATATTGTCAGACAGTGAATGCATTCCAGCATTGTGTCAACCAAACACCGCAGAACAGTCACTGCTGTATACTCACACTGCCATTAACCCCCGCCACCTTCTAAAACGCTCATCCCGCTCGCTCAGGCGATGCATCTCTTCACTTTCTTTCCACACATCAACGTCCCTGTTCTAATGAGTGTCCATCTCAAACACTGCTCTCACCCGCCAGAAACAGGTTCTCCACCGAACCATCTCCACCCACATTGTTAAGATTCTGCACATACTATGCGTTATAAGCAGGTCTGTTTACGCGATGCTCGATGGGTGGATGCCACCGTCTCATCTCTCTCTCTCTCTTTGCTGCCCTTCAACAAGTCTCCATCCCCATCCGTCCAGAGGCTGGACCAGCACGAGGGGATATGCTGTAACGGCACGGCACTCCACCTTCTTCCTTCCTTCCTTCCTTCCTTCCTTCCTTCGCGTAAAGCGCGACCCACTAGCACCTTCTCTCCCTGCGCGACAACGGAATCGGCAGCGACCCGCGCAGGTGGTCGGTCTCACTTGCCACTCAGACGCAACGGATACTTTAGGTGACAACCATGAGCCGGTTCATCGACCCGTCGACCAAGGACATCATCGATCGGCTCTCGCGCTCGAGCCTCTCGCACCATGAGCATGCGCTGGACACCGACCGCGCGGCAAGAGCGCACGGATACGATGGGCTCGACACGCCTCCCGTGGGGTCAGGACATGCAGGAACAGGTGATCTGACGCGGAAGTCCGTCTCCGACGCGCTGCTGCAGGAAGAACCCAGTAAACCACAAGTGCGCGCGTGGGACCGCCGATGGCTCGGACTGGTGCTCCACAGCGTCGTCGTCGGCGTGATCTCGACGGTGCTGCCGCTCACAGTGTTCCCGTTTCTCACCAACTACCTGAATATGGAAGGCACGCAGACGCTCTCGGCGCGCACGATGCTCGCGCTGCCATGGGTGCTCAAGCCGTTCTTTGGGATCTTCACGGACTGCGTGCCGCTTCTCTGTGGCTACCATCGCCGTCCGTACGTCATGCTCGGGTGGCTCGTGTGCGCGGCGTCGCTCACCAGTATTTATTTCGTCGACCTCCCAGAACCGTTCTTCAAGGACCGATCGCTCGTGGGAACGCCACTTATCAAGATGACTACAGAGCAGCGCCAGACGCTAAACATGGACGCTCCGAGGCACGGTGGTCTCTATGTCATGTTCATGTCGGTGGCTACAGTCGGCTACGTGCTCGCGGACGTTGCGGCCGACTCCTTGATCACCGAGATCGCCCGCTCCCAGTTCAGCATCGTCAACACCAACGAAGACGAGGTGTTTGCTCCTGTCGTGACCAAGTTCCGGTATCTATCAATGCTCGCGACGTTCCTGTTCATGGGAGTGAGCATGAGCGGCTGGAACTACGGTGGTGACTTTGATTTCACGCTCAAGTACAACGAGGTGATGCTGATCATGGGGATCCTGTCGGCCATTCCCATCCCGTTCATGTGGTGTACCGTGGTTGAGAGCCGCCGTGCGCGTCGGTCGTTCCAGAAATGCTTCAAGGAGATCTGGGATCTGTTCCACAATCGAGCCATCAACAAGGTGATCCTGTTCCGATTCCTCGGCGGCATTTTTGGCGGCATCAGCTCCACAGCCGTGAACCCCGTGGCGTTCTACTGGGCCGGCGTGCAGCCATTGAATGACAATGTCGTGAGCTTTGTGGCCACGAGCGTCGTTCTCGGGGCTTTGAGCTACGCCAACAAGCGCCAGTGGAACATCAACTACCGGCTGCTCATCATCGGCGCGACCTTGGTGGTTCTGTTCCTCGACTGCGGCGCCACGATGTTTACGATCTGGAGCATCGTGCGCAGCCAGTGGTTCTGGATCGGGTTGCCTGTGATGGAAGCTATCCCGTCGGGCTTGGACTACGTGATCTTCACGGTCGTGTTGGGCGAGATCGCGGACCCGGGCATGGAGCAGATTATGAGTTCGCTCGTGACTGCCGTGTCGTTCCTCGCTGGACCCTTTGGTCTCGTGCTCTCCAAGTACCTCGACGCGAAGTTCGACGTGACGAACCAGGATCTGATGATCGACACGACGCACGTGCGCTTCCACACGACCGTCGTCTTCTTCTTCGCGTACCTCTGCCAGGTGATCTCGCTGGGTTGGCTTCTCGTGCTGCCGCGCCACGCCGCCGAGGCGCGCGAGTGGAAGAAGCGCAGCGGTACGTCGACGTCGCACGCGGTTGGGCTCATCGTGCTGCTGGTGCTCGCGCTCGGGTGGACGCTCGCAGTCCACGTCTTGTCGGTGAACGCGTCCACGGCGTGCATGAAGCTCGCTGGTGGTGTTGGGTGCTAGAATGAGGAGGAGCTTTGCACTTAGTTACGGGACTGCATTACCGTATATTGATTTGCTGCATTTGTATTTATGGTAGTCACGAAAGGAGACCAATTAATTGTCAATAAACAATGTTGATTACCGTATTGCTGCGTGTGGTTGTGATGCAGAACAGAGCAAGTTTGGTTCAGGAAGGCGTTCATGAAGCTTGTAGCGGTAAAGGCTGGTAGGCAAGCACGCTGACAGAGAGAGAGAGAGAGAGAGAGAGAGAGAGAGAGAGAGTGTGTCTTTATCTGGCGACCAACTGGGTTGCCCGTCAAGGAAACTCGTATGGAAGATGCTGCTTCACCGTACAAAGATTTGTTTCGTAGTATTTACGGTCGTCAAAATACATGATCGTCGACTGACAATTGTCTGATGACCGAACCTTACTAGCACCTGACTATTTGGATTGTTTGCTCAACGAACTTTACAAAATCGCACTTAGTCGGAGCAGTATCCTTCATGTGATATCCAAGAGCTACGTGGAGACACGCTGCGCCATTTCGCAGGAAGCCAAAGCAACAGAGCGATGGTGCTGAAGAAGTCGCTCTTGTGGAGCTGCGCCGTCGTGGCGCTGGCGCTCGTGTGTCAACGCGACGCGCAGGTGCAGGCGTTCGGCTTCGGCTTTGGTGGCGGCGAGGAGGTTGAGCACGACCACGAGCACGAGCACACCGACTTCTACGAAGGTACCTAGCGTTCAGTGGGAACACGAATCTGCATGTGCCATTGTCTGCACGATCCTCTCTTCTGTGGTGCTTTATACATAGTTTATTTTGCATGACGATATGTGTTTACTGAACGACGGACGTGTTCTTTCTGTAGTGTTGGGGCTCACGATGGAGGCGTCGGACGCGGAGATCAAGAAGGCGTACCGCAAGCTGAGTCTGAAATACCATCCAGGTATGCTCTTCATTTGTATAGATCAAGGGAGTTATTACAATGTACAGAGCAGCGTCAAATGCGCACAAATGGTGTTTGGTTTGCAGACAAGAACACTGGCAATGCGGACGCGGAAGTGAAGTTCCACCAGATCGCGCGCGCGTACGAAGTGCTTTCGGATGCGCAGAAGCGCCAAGTGTACGATCTGGAAGGGTTCGAGGGTCTCGAACGCGAAGAGAAAGGCGGTGGTCATCACGCGAGTCCGTTTGACGCGTTCTTTGGCGGCGGAGGCAAGCCAAAGGGTCCCGACGCGGCTGTCGACATGCCCGTGACGCTCGAAGAGCTTTACAATGGCGCGGTCAAGGAAGCGCGCTTTACGAGAAACACGATCTGCCGCAAATGCCGCGGCACGGGTGCCAAAGATGGAAAAGTACGTCTTCACAACCTCTGTTTGATTAATGGGCACACTCGTTTACTCATTGTTGTTTGCATGCGATCAGACCACGACGTGTAAAACGTGCGGCGGTCAGGGCGTCGTGCTCGTGACGCAGCGCATGGGACCGGGCTTCAATGTGCAGATGCAGCAGCAGTGTCCAAAGTGCGGTGGCCGTGGCAAAGTGTTCAAGACCCACTGCCCGTACTGTCACGGCCACAAGGTCGTGAAGGAGGAGAAGACTCTGAAGGCCGAGATCGAGAAGGGTATGCCGTCGAACCACCACATTGTGTTTGAACGCGAGAGCGAACAGCGGCCAGGCATGATTCCCGGCGACGTGATCTTCCGGCTGCACCAGGTGCCACACAAGCGCTTTCGTCGCGCGAACGACGATCTCCACTACGAGATGGAGATCACTTTGGAGGAGGCGCTGCTCGGGTACCGCAAGGAGGTGCTCCACTTGGACAACCGCCGCGTGAACGTCGTGACCTCGGACGTCACCAAGCCCTTCCAGGTGCGCCGCATCGTCGGCGAGGGCATGCCGGTGCACAACTACCCGTCGCAGAAGGGCGATCTCCACGTGCTCCACGAGATCAAGTTCCCCAAGAAGCTCACGGACACACAGAAGCAGCTGATTGAAGAGCTGCTCGAGGAATAAACATACGCGTCATACATAGCGTTGTGGAAATATACAGACACGTGTTGGTGACAGACACATTTGCTGCTTTTATATGAGTGCAAATGTGCATTTAGCTTGTGTGCTGGCGCAATTGAAAGAAGAGAGGCAAATTTTTGCTTTAAAGAAGTTGACAAATACACAATGGGGTGGTGACTAAGCTACTGCCGCCTGTGTTGGACACTAAATCGGATCCAAAGCCTATGAACCAAGCGTGCGCAACGTGAGTGACCACCAACATACAAGATCACTAGCGAGCTTATGGGTTGTACATGATCGACTTGAGGTGGGATTCCAAGTCGGCAGGCTTTGGCTCCGTGGCGTAGCCCTGTTCGTAGCCGTATTCCGCGATCGCAGTCGCGATCTTGAGCGACACGTGGCGGATCGTCGACAATGGTGGGTACACGCAGCCCGTTTCGAGGTCCGCAGGCGTGACTAAGCTGGCGAGCGTCTTGGCGGCGATGAGCATCACTTCGTCATCGACACGAGTCAAGCCCGCACCCACGCAGGCGAGACCAATACCTGGGAAGATGTACGAGTTGTTGCCCTGACCTGGCACATAGCGCTTGCCGTCGATCTCAACTGGGTCAAACGGACTGCCACTCGCGAAAATGCACTTGCCGTTCGTGAAACGGTACGCTTCTTCGGCCGTGCACTCCGCCTTCGACGTTGGGTTGCTCAACGCGAAGATGATTGGGCGTTCGTTGTTCGCCGTCATCTTCTCGCAGACTTCCTGCGTGAACGTCTTTGGGATCGTGCACACACCGATCAACGCCGAAGGCTTGATGCGGTCGATTGCCGCTTCAAGCGTTGGGCATTCAGGCGCGTCGTGGGCGTACAGCAACTTGTGATGCTGCAGCGAGTCCTTGCGGGACGACACGACCAAGCCGCGCGAGTCCACGAGCCAGATCTGCTTGCGGGATTCTTCAATGGTCTTGCCCGTTTCGTGGGAAATGGCAAGCGCGATCAAGTCGGCGATACCGGTACCAGCTTCACCGGCACCCAAGAACACGAACGTGTGCTCCGAGATTGGCTTGCCAGAGAGCGGCACGGCAGCAAAGAGACCAGCCAAGACCACCGACGCCGTACCTTGAATGTCATCGTTGAACGTGCAGTGGGTCTTCTCGAACTTGCGCAGCAAGTGGAACGCGGTCGAGTTACCAAAGTCCTCGAATTGCAAGAGCACTTGTGGGCCGTACTTGATCTTGGCTGCGTTCATAAACTCTTCCACGAGTTGCTCAAAGCGCTCGCCTTGCTCACGCTTCTGACGGAGACCCATGTACAATGGATCCGCGAGGAAGGCTTCGTTGTTGGTACCACAGTCCAAGACCACTGGCAAGCACATGCTTGGTGGCACACCAGCGCAAGCCGTGTACAAGCCGAGCTTGCCCACAGGGATGCCCATGCCGTTCGTTCCCAAGTCACCGAGACCCAAGATACGCTCACCATCGGTGAACACAATGGCGCGAATGTTCTTCTCTGGCCACGCGTCCAAGATCTCGGCGACGTTGCCAACGTCGTTGATCGAGATGTAGAGACCGCGTGGGGTCTGGCGGTAGATGTGGCTGAACTCCAAGCACGCCTGCCCGACGGTCGGCGTGTACACGATCGGCATCAACTCGGCCGTGTTCTCAATGAGCAGACGGTAGTAGATCGACTCGTTCGTGTCCTGCAGACCCTGCAGGAAAATGTACTTTTCCAACGGCGACGACTTGCGGCGCAGCTGCGTGAGCGCACGCAGGGTCTCCAACTCGATCGTCGACACGCCCGCAGGCACGAGACCCTTGAGCTTCAATTGTGCGCGCTCTTGCTCCGTGAATGCAAGACCCTGTATGCATTATAAAGTTGCAATTGCAGACAAAAAGACGTCAGCATACTCAACATAAGTATGAAAAAGCGCAATCGGTCCCAAACGGCGGCATTCCACAGGCGCGTGCAGGCGAGAAGGACAGCGAGACGCACCTTGTTCTTGGTGGGGTCGCGGAACGCCCAGTAGCCCGGTTGCGTCGAGTGCGTGGACATGATGACTGTGCTTGGGGGCTTCTCGGCTGCTGCTTGGTGGCGGGTGCGCGCGACGGCGTGTGTTGAGAAATGAGCAAACTGCACCAGCGCATAAACAGAGTGTTGCTGCAACGACAGAGGAAGAGGCCACTATTCGAGACGCGAAAGGGAAACAACTTCAAGACGTGCTTACTAGATCGTCCTTTATAGAGGACTGTGTGACTGCGTCAGCTCTCTGTGTCCCGTCGTGTGACGCACTCACAGGCACAGGCACCCACCAGCAGACCATGCGACGAGGATGTGCAGATGGACCGCCGACGCGCTCTCTCTCCACTCGCTGCTGTTCGGGTTACAGTGGCCGCCAGAGTGACCACCAGACTGTCTGCTGCAACTGCAACTCGCGCTGCTGTTTGTGCATTCAGTCAACAGCAGCGAGGTGAGTGCCATCGAGATTCTCGTGGCCAAGCACCAACCACATACCGCCCACCTTTAAACTTCAGCCTGGAGCTTGCCCCCGCTCTTTCTACGCGCGCTCTGCACGAAGCGCACCCTGTGACACCAGCGCGTCGATCGGATGCTTCCCGGCTCGTGACGGCTCATGCCGCTTCAGGATCCGAAGGATCGCGAGCCCAGACGTTTCTTGTGGTGAGCGGCAAACGCCGCATCTGATTGGCGAGAATAGGCGCGAAAAAGATAAAATTAGACAGAAGCAAGCTCTCTATCGAACAAAGTGCGCCTGTATCTCGTTGGAACGCACGCAACCACCGGACGTGAGTGAGGATGGTGCAGGTGGCGAAGGCGTTCGCGGCGCAATTGCGCAACTACCCGACGCTGTCGGTGCGCGTGCTCGATGCGCAGGTCAAGGCCATGGTGCGCAGCATCCAGTGTCCCGGCGGACCATGGGACGTCGGCGTGATGCTCACGAGCGACAAGCACATCCAGCAGCTCAACCGCAAGTACCGCGACAAGGACAAGCCCACCGACATCCTGTCGTTCCCGTTCCACAAGATCACGAAGCCCGGCCGCTTCCCGCGCGTGAGCTCCAGAGAGGAGCGGTACCTCGGTGACATCTACATCAGTCCAGCGTACGTGCAGCAGCAGTGCGTGAACGGCGAGCTCGATGAGGACACTACGCTCGAGCAGCGCATGCCTATTCTGCTTGCGCATGGGATCTGCCATCTAATGGGCTATGACCACGAAAAGGACGACGACTTTGAGCGCATGCAAAAGGCAGAGGCGTACATCCTCAAGCGATACACGCAATATCTGCCGCCTGCATATACGAATAGCAATACGAATAAAGGGGAGCATACAACCGAGTGAATATGTAATTGTTCATTAGGGAAAAACTTTGCGGAAACAAAATTTTCAAAGACACCACCATTCTACGAATATGTACTGCGCGCTGCAAACGTGCACGCCTACGTCCAGCTCTATCTCTTGTATTTACTGGCGTCTCTCGTACACATCATAAATAACGCTTGTCGCTGTCTTCATGATCATCGTGGTGAAGCAGACATGCGCCACACGCACGATGAAGCCCGTCGTGGCAAAGCCAGCGACCTGCTTGATGCCGCCGCGCTTGAATTCGTCACGGAACGTGTCGATCACCGACACCTTGGCGCCAGCCTTAGACGCCTGCTGGATCTGCGCGACCATCACGTCGATCGGCAGCGTCACGAGCGTACTGAACACACCTCCGAGCAACGACGCCGCCATCTTCTGGTTCGTCGTGAGCACCGCGTTCGGGTTCTCGCGCTTGTACAAAAAGTTCTCCGATTGCACCGAGAAGAAGAAACGCGTCGACCAGTCCGCCACACGCTTGAGCGAGAACACCGTCGAGCCCTTCATCAGCGCCAGGACGCCTTCGTTGCGGATCACCTTCATGCCCACTTGCATCGACTGCTTGCACGTCTCCAGCGGTGTCATCTGCTGCCGGAACACCGGATCCGTCATCACACGCGTCTTCAGCAGCAACGTTGGACTAAGCGCGAAGCCCTGGAAGCCACCACCGATGCCACCGGCAATCACTTCGGCCGAGCCCTTGCTGAGCTTCTCGCGCTCGACAAATGGCTGCAAGTGCTTGCGCGTGAACGCGTGGCCCCAGGCAAAGACGGAGCCCTTCGCGACACCCTGCACGGCGCCCCACGGGAAGAAGCCATCCCAGATGCCGATCACACCCTTCGAGTGCATAATCTCCTTCGTGAGCTGCAAGTACGACTCGCCCGGACGCGTCTGCTTCATGATCTTGATGAACTCCAAGTAGTGGCCGAGCGCGAACTCGTAGCCGAGGGTGATGCCCGCGCCGATGACGAGCTTGACACCAGGCCGTTCTGATTTCTCAGCGGGTGTCTTCGCAGGACTCAACGCCAGCACGCGGGACGACGACGACGGGAATGGATACGCCGCCATCGGCACCGCGCCGTTCTTCTTGTTGGTGTTGAGCGGCGAGGCGCTCCATGGCGCCGCGAAGATGGACACAGGCAGCATTGTGCGATGACGGAGACGCGGGAAGAGAGCGAGTGGCGACGCGCTTCTGTCTGCTTGCGTCGAGGCAGAAACGCGTTTGCGTCAGTCGTGCGGCCAGAACTCTGGTTCGTGACGTGGGAGAAACGAGAAGCGCATCATCGAAAGGGGGAGGGTTGTTGTACAGTCGGCGACATGCATCGCACTTCGAGACAGATTAATCAATTTTGAGGGTTGATCATCTTTGAGGTAAGGAACGGTACGGGATCAGCTTTTCGAGCCATTCCGAGCCGAGACTGTGCTTTTGGTGGGAGATGACGGCTCGTGAGACGACACACTGACGCCGATGGCTTCAAACGGAGACGTCATGTTTCTGAAGCAGGATAATGGATGGGCGATGGGTAGGGTTGCTTGGGACCACTTGAAGTTGCACCCTCCTGCCCATGCAGAAAAGTGAGCGTTCGTTTTTACGCGCACTGCGCACTGTTCGTCCTGAGCAAAATGAATTCCCACGCAGAAATAAAAAGGTGGACCTCTTCAACACTCATCAGGAATGTCTCGGCATCGCTTGCTCGTCTGCTTCGGCTTACGACACGTGGCCACGTTTTAATCGCGAACTGCAGTGTATTTCACACGAGGGGGTGCACTTGATTCTGCTTCGGATCGGCATTCGTCGGAATGGTTGGTGTTAAACAAATCTCGAGGAAATACGGTGGGACTCTGCTGAACGAAGCATACTGTCGAGCGAGGGACTGCAATTGCTAGAGCTCTTTTCGTGCATGCATGCTCCGTAATGCCGCGGTGAGCACAGATGAGTACACTTTATGCGATACCTCGTTGAGGCGGTGTCGGTATGCTTGCTGCTGCTCCATTGGCTCTGCTATGGCCAGGTGATCACCCACATGCTGTGGTACTTCAACAACCTGACCTGTTTTTAATGCGGCCGCTGCTTCAACCCTGGCTCTTTCCCTTGCGATTTGACTGAGGGCATCTCGCGCGATCATCTTCAAAAATGCCAAAGCTTCCCGTCGAGCTGCTTGGTGCTTTCGTGCGCGCGCCACTATGTCTCGAAGTGATTTCATACAGTGTGCATGCTTGCGAGAGATGATTCGTGATTTTTCGCGAAGCAAAGTGTGCTGTTCTCGGGCTTTCTCGCGTTTTTCGTCGAGTCCAGGCGACAGAGAAGTGTACCCGTCCAGAACGCATCTGTGAGACTCTTCTTCAGAGAGAACGGGCTCAAATGAATCAGTTTCCTCTTCATCAATCAGTGCATCACCATCTGGAGTGTGTCTTTCTGTGATCTCCAAGCGCAAGTCATGCACGTGGAGGTCTTGAGGTAAGACGGGGTCTTGCATTTCGACATCTGCTGCCAGAAGCCCTTGCATTGCTGGCGAGTCTTTTCGACTGCCTTCGGTGCATGTTGAAACTCGCCCTTTTTCCAGCAAACCGAGAGCACGCTGGATCCCGTCATCCAGCCACAGAGCAACCTTCGTATCCGCTAGGCGGCGCATGAAGAAGTCAATCTCTTTCTTGGCAACATCTTCTAGCAGTGGTTTCAAGCGGTGCTCATCGTTGGTACTCATGCGATATTCATAAAGACTGCGTTTCGCCTCGTATGCTTGAAGAAAAGGTCGATATCGTAGAATTTCCTGCTGATGGTCGACGTCCCAGTTGTCAAGAAATAGGCTAACTCAGTGGTGAAAGAGGAGTCGCTGAGAGCAACCGGATCGATTCCACCGAGTATTCGGAAGATTTCTGCCAGACTTCCGACCCGAATCAATCCTTGCTGTTGCTGATCCATCTGTAGCATGTACTGCTTGAAGTCGAAATGCAAGTCGATGCAGCGCTTGACAAAAAGAGTTACAAGATCAGGTTTGAGTGCACCCGTGTCTGTCTCGCTGCCCATTGGCATCACCAAATCTGACGTCATAGCCACCATTGTAGATACCATTTGAGGACTGGGGATCACAGAAGAGTCGTCGGCAGCATGATCTCTTCGCGTGTCTGTTGATGCGTCTAACTTTCTGTCACCTGATACGGAAGTAGTTGCAAGAGACAGATTTACCGGCCGTTTTTGCTCAGTCGTGGCGGAATATATCGATTTTTCTGCAGAAGAAGGTGTGCTTGGTGGTGCTGAGGAGCGTGGATCGCTTTTCTTGACCTTTGGCAATATTCTTCTGGCTGTCGGTGGATTATTTGTTGGAGTCGGTGGAGCTGCTGGATGGCAAGCGGAATCAGACAGGGATCTTTCAGCATTCTCTCTTTGTTCTTCACTTTGCTGATTGCGGTTCTTCTTTGACGGAGATCGACGCCTCTTTGCAGCTGCAATAGCAACTCGTTTAGCCTCTTCCTCCTGGGTTTGTAGCTCTTCAGCTAGATGAAGCTTTTTTAACGCTTCACTCGCCTGGGGGTAAGCACTTAGCACTGACTCAAACAGCTTTCTTGCTTCATCAAATGCTCCAGTGGAAGCAAGAACCTCGCCTAACTTGAATTGGGCATACGGATCGGTAGGACTCAGCTCAAGCGCGGCTTTGAAGGCTCCAATGCTTGATGTGAAATCTTGAGCAGCTTCGTACGCGCAAGCCAGATTGATTCGGAGTCGAAACTCGACTTCTTCGTTAATCTCCATAGAGAGCGCGAGAAGGTACAGCTCAATTGCTCGCAGCCAGTCACCTTTCGTATGCAGTCGCACGGCTGCTTTTGTCACCATCTTCAGTTTCTGTGTTGGCTCCAAGCTTGAATGATTTTGAGGGAGTGATCGCCACTACCACTCAAACCCGCTTACCGAATTGATGCACTCCGGATTCCACGAGCTCTTTTCTGTTAATACCGCACGCTTTTTTGGAGATCCACTTCTCGGACTTTTCGGTGGTGACCCGTCAAGTGGATCCAGCGTGCGGAATTTTCGAGCGGAAGGATCGTCTGCGTTTGTTCCGTCACCAAGTTCAAGTTGATCTGAAGAATTTCCCCGATGCAACTCAATTATGTTGGGTGTTTGACAGCGGCGTTGCTTCTCTCCTTCGACTGCAGTAAGTTTTGGCGTGCTGAATATCCTGGAGCGTCGACTTTGTTCGCTCGGTGACGTTGGAAGTCGAGCCATGGGAAATCGCATATTCGATGCGTATGGAGAAGGTGCCTCGATGTAGAGTGACGATGTTGTGGTCGTCGGAGAGCGAGGGGTACGAACTGGGCTTCCATTAGTGACTTTGGGACTTCCTAAACTGGGAGGTGTGTGCGATATTCTGTGAGGGGATGCTGAGAAGCCCGCTGGCCGTTCGCTGTACCTGTAATCTTCATCACCGATTTCGAACGACTCTCGCACTCGCATTGCTTCTTGTACCTCGAACGCTCTTGGGGTTTCCAGCTGAATGGGAGACGTAATCGGCATTCTTTCTGAAAAATATGCGAGGAACTGGCTTACGAGCTCGCAGATCGTTTCATTTTCACTGTGTCGCTTTTGCAACGTGTAGATGAACATGTTCGGTTGCCACGACTGCCCTTGAGCTGCGATCTGGCGTGCTTTCATGACTGCATCGGCGTCGTCTTCAGCGAGCGTCACCAGTACTTGAAGGCACAAGATCTAAAGAGCAACACGTTAGCCTTTGAGAGAACCGAAATGCAGAGACTGTTTAGTACCTCGTACCCGTTTCTTTTCTTCTGTGTATTGCGTCAAGAAGCGAAATACGCATCCAGCAAAGCCTGCATCAAGCATGATTTGAACGACCAATACGAAACACACTATAGACAAAACTTCAAAAGACGCACACCTGATCGATTTGCATTTGCTCGCAGTGCTCTACACTCGAGTAAATCAATTGCTTCGGAAATTAAACATTCCTGATTTGTGAACAAACAAGAACCCATTCGATGCGATCAGCAAAATGAGCATAGCGCCATTTCCATAGAAAGCACGCACAATTTGGGCTTCTGGGCAGCGATCTACTGATGCAGCAAACACCAACGCAGCGACGGGTTCGACAGCATGTGTGGAATATTCAGACTCCGAATGAAATGATGGAACACATCGCAACCGCTCACGAACTGTCTGGTAGTGCTTCCTGAGTAAAGTCTTAGCTGCAAGCCACACCGCGATGATAGTTAGTCTCTTGCACTGCGCGCTCTCAAAATATCTTGCACTTCAAGCTCACCTTCTTTAGACCATGGCGGTGTGAGCATGCGATTCTTCTGAAAGTACGAGTTCATCCAAATGCTGTTGCGCTCCAGGAGCGACTGCTCGACGCTAAATGTGGCATGCATGCGTGCATAGTGTCCCATCCACTTGTGGTTGACGGCCACGAGAGCGCTGAAGGCGCCTTCATCTTCTTGTTCTTCAAGCTCATGCTCAAGCGACAGATCGGGCTCCATCTTGTTGTCCGCAAACGCAGCCATCACGCTTCAGCTGCTTGATCTCTGTCTATTTTGTAAACTTGTGCAGAAGAAGGGTTCGCTGGGGCGTCGAGGCGTCGAGCTGTGCGAAGTGCTGTGTCTGTAGCAACGAAGACGGTGAGTTCTGGCTGGCGGTTTGGTTCTTCTGGCGGAGATTCTGTGTTTCTGATGATGAAGTGCACGAACGTAACGATGAGAGGTGCGCGGCTATTCTTGCAACCAGTGGGCGATGCACACAGACCTGCGTGTCTGCGTCTCTATTTGTATCCACCAACACGCACGCATTGTCGCCAAGCGCCATCCATGCGTGTCGGCGCGCATTGGATGCTTTGTTATGTTTGCATTCTGGTTGCGGAATGGCAGGTGCACTGTTCCGCGTCGCTTCAGAGTGCAGAATGCGAGGTTGCACGACCATCACTCTTGCTTTCCCCTCTCATGCAGCAACCGGTGAGGGATCCAGTTTCCGTTTGTCGGTTGGTTGCATGTTGAGGGGATCCAGTCGGTTTTGTTTTGTTTTTTTCACCTGGTTGTAAGGAAAGATTTCCGGATACCGCAGTATCCGGCGCGGTGGCGCGATCGTGTTGCTGCTTGAGAGGAGAAGTGCGGGGGAAAGGGGGACGATCGAAGCAGGAAGCAGGCAACACATACGAGACGCAATCTTGGAGGCGAACATCCGGCTTACGACAGACAACACCCGCAGACAGAGCTGAAGGTACGCATGGAGTGGCGATGCACCCGCCTACGGGTGTGTGTGTGTGTGTATGGTGGCCGCGTAGCGTAGCGTATGCATGTATGCATATTAGGTGCATGTAGAGAGAAGCTCGCAGTGATATCGATGTGACAAACGCTGCAGAAAGGAGGGGGCGAGGGGGGAACAGAGCGCCGAAACTCGCTCTCTGGCGTGTGTGGCTGCGTCATGAGAGAGAGAGAGAGCGCGCGCGATTTCTGTATACAGGATGCTCATGGCTGTGGCGTTTGTACAATGTAATGCTATAGGCGCTGCGACGACCGCACAAACAGACACTCGCACAACTGCTGCATCCACGACGCAGCCTCAGCAACAAGACACTTGAGAACAGCAGCGACCAGCGTGTGAGTCGTACGACGAGAAAAGCATAGGACTCTGCTCTAGTGACGCGAAGACGTGCAGTGTTTATCCAGTTGGGAGCGGACGACCTCTGAAATAAGCGGCGGGTGCTTGTGGTGGTGTGAACAACAGCCTACAAGTCGAGAAGAAGATGTCGATGCAGAGCTCGGATGCGACCGAGTCGGTCGCTGCAGTGTCTGCGAGCGGGACGCCGGTGACGACGACGCCTGAACTGTCAGCACAAGGACGCGATCTGTTGCTCGGCGCGCTTGGATCCACTTCGTCATCAACTGCTGCGGACGCAGAACAGTCTGCGATGGAGAGTGCGGATGCAGTTAATGGCGATGTGGCTGCAGCAGGTGCAACTGAGTCACTGCTGCTACCGCCGTCTACGACTGCATCGCTTGCTGCGCCTGATACGCTTGCAACGTCATCTGATCGATCTTCCTCGTTCAACAATCGTACGTCCAATGTGGAAAATGTGGAGGATTTCCTGTTCGATTCGACTGCGTCGACCCCTGGCGTTGCGCATGAGGTCCATTGGGAAGGCTATGTTCGAAAGAAAGGAGACTGGCTGCCGCGATGGGAAGAGCGGTATCTTGTGCTCGACGGTGCTGCGCTGACGTATTACAACACGAAAGAAGAAGCTCGAAGCGCACGGAACTTGCGCGGGCGAATGATCATCTCGAAAGTTCGACCGGAGAACTACGGGAAAGCGCATGGTTTTCTTATTGAAACCAAGGGCCACAAGCATTTCCATTTATGCTGCTCGACGGAACTGGAAAAGGATATGTGGGTCGAGATGATGCAAGCTGCGATCGATGAAGGTGTCAAGCATTCCGTGAACGGTGCTTCTATGGACTCGGATGTCGTGCCTGTGCAGAACTCACCAACGCAGGTTGACTTGCGCAGCTTCTACTACGCGTTCCGTCAGTTGCTGATCTCGCATTCCTCGTCGCCTCAGTTCTTCCCGAAGCTGTCTCGAGATGTTGTGCTGACGTCAAACTATGCGCCGACTGTTCCGTTCTGGGGCGAATACCACGGCTTGGATGGCGTGCTCCATTTCTTCTCGATTTTGTACGAGACCGTGGAGTTTACAGCTTTCTTCGTTACCGATATTGCGCAAGCAAGAGAAGGCAGCACGGCGGTTGTTGCAGGTCGCGAAACCATGAAAAACCGAGACAATGGACGAAAATTTACCCAACAATGGCAGCACACGATTGAGTTTGCTCCCGATGGACGCGTTAAAAGTCTGACGATCCATGCCGACCCGGTGGCTGCATCTGCGGTGTTTGGATGCAATGCAACGTCGAGCTTGTCTTTGCCGATGGCTGCTGTCGTTGGAAACTCGAATCAAGATAACCCTGCCGGCACCCTTCACGTTGTGGTGTTCCGAGGAGAGCAGATTTCAAGTCATGGTACCGTGACTCCTGGAGACGATTCTGATGCCGACAGTTCTAGTGGCGAAACGCTGCTGCCACAGCGAAGAGTGTTCTTGGGTCTTCGTCTCATTACGGATGGTAAAACAAACGTGTATGCGCCAAGTTCATCGTCCAGCTGTCTTGCCCAAACGCGAATTTGTGAAGTCGACGAAGCGGTGGACCCTAAATGGAACTCCCAGCATGAGCTTTCGTTCAAAGGATCATCGAGAGGTAAACCCTGCTTTATGCTGATCGAAGCGTGGGAAGTCAAAGAAAAAGAGCATGAAGATGATCCAGACGTTGAGGAGATTATTGGTGTAGCAAAGGTTAACTTGGCTCCTTTCTTGGCGCTCGCGAGTACATCTCGGACAGTGCGAGAAAGCGTTCTTCATTCCGATATCGCTCGTGGTGCTGTCCCGCAATGGTACACTCTCCTGTCGGCAAACGAAACCAAGTTTTCCTGTGGACGTGTGCAACTGAGTATCAGCTTTGAGGCACACAACGGATCCTCGAATGGTGCGCTGACTGGACCATCAGTAAGCCAATTCGGAAGCGGAAGCTCACCTGGCTTAGACTCGGAAGCGCCAACACCGCAGGTTCGTCCACCAGGCATTGCTCAGTCAATGAGCCAGCGCGTGGCGTTAGCAAAAGGTTATTCCTTCCGGGACACCAAGCGTGACAATCATCAATTCCGCGTTGGAAATACCAATTTCGATGTTCCGAAGCGTTATCAGATGATCAAGGCGGTGGGCCAAGGTGCATACGGTTGTGTCATTGCAGCGAGTGATATGGAAACGGGCCAAGCCATTGCTATCAAGAATGTTCCGAATGCTTTCAATGATCTGATCGACGCAAAGCGTATTCTTCGAGAGATTCGGTTGATGCGCCATCTGAATCACCCGAACTTGGTGAACTTGGTTGACCTTATTCGACCTCCATCCCTCCATGAGTTCAACGACGTTTACATCGTGACCGATCTGATGGAGACGGACTTGCACCGTGTGATTCACTCGAATCAATCGATTACTGACGACCACGTGCAGTATTTCCTTTACCAGATGCTCGTGTCAATTCACTACGTGCATTCGGCTCAAGTGTTGCATCGCGATCTGAAGCCATCGAACATCTTGGTCAATTCGGACTGCGATCTGAAGCTTTGCGATTTTGGTTTGGCTCGTGGTGTGCACGGCTTAGACTCAGGTCTCACAGAATACGTCGTGACGAGATGGTATCGCGCTCCTGAACTCCTGCTGTCGTCAAAATATGACAAGCAGATGGATGTGTGGGCTATTGGATGCATTTTGGCTGAAATGCTTGGCCGCCGCCCTCTTTTCCCTGGCCACGACTATTTGCACCAGCTGAAGATCATTATGGACGTGATTGGCTCACCTTCTGAAGACTCGCTTGACTTTATCACAAACCCGAAGGCGAAGCGATTTATCTTACGACAACCGAAGAAGCCAAAAGTACCGCTTTCGTCGATCTACCCTCGTGCAACGCCTCAGTGTTTGGACCTGCTCGAGAAAATGCTGGTTTTCGACCCTCGCAAGCGTCTGACGATTGCCGAGGCACTGGAGCACCCGTACCTGAGTATGGTTCGTGATAAGTCCCTTGAGCGTACTTGTCCAACTCCATTCGATTTCGATTTCGAGAATACCGAATTGACGAAGCAGAAACTCCAAGAGCTCATCTTTGAAGACGTTTGCGCTTTCCATCCAGATGCAAGAATACCTGAGACATCTCCTAATGGTTCGATCTCTTCTTTTGGGTCCAACAGCCGATCAGCGAGCAGCAGCAACGTTCGTGCCCAACCATCATCTGCTCCACGTGCAGATGTGGTTCCTCCAGTACCAAGCTCGGTTCCAATGGCAGAGCCCACTTCGAGTGTATATGGCTCCCACGATTCTCAAACGAACGGAAAGCCTCCAAGACCAGCGCCAGTCGTGCTGTTACCTCCAGCGGCGCTTGCTGCCACAGCAACCACCACAGCAACACATGAGCGCTCGATGGCCGAAACCGAGATTGTGCGAGAAGAAGTAGCAATCGATATCCGGGATTCAAATGCCGAGGTGCACTTTGTTTCTGCCGAGAGCAACGCGGTAGAGGAAGAGTCCTTCGACGACATCGGTTCAACCAGCATTCACAATGTAGTACTAACCGAAACTTCGACGGGAAACAGCAGCACGGAGAGAGAGATCGATTTGTCCGCAAGTCCACACAAGCTCTCCCTGCCCAAGAACATGCTCACGCCATCTTCTGTGGTATGAGACGCCTCGCTCAAATTTGTGTGAAAAAACGAAAACAAAGTATGAATCTCGGTTCGGCATCGGCGGAGAGCAGTAACAAGAAGGTGCAAGTGTATGATTTCCTTCGTGGATGTCTGATTGAACATTTCCCAGGAAACAGTGGCTGAAGAAAGCCACTCGTGAGGCGTCAAATATTGAGCAGCACATGCTGAGCTATGCCTGCGAACAACGAACTAAAAAGAAACGACGAAGGTGCTACATTGAAAACTGGGATTGAAGTGGAAGGAAAAGTGTGCTAGTTTTATGTAAAAGAAAGAAACAAAGGAATGCAATTTGACAGAATCGCATGCTCATCGAATCCGGACCACGAGCTCCTGTCGGATCACTTGCGCGTACAGACTGAGTAGCGTCGAGCTGCTCGGGAATCGTCGAAGTCCCTGCATGAGCACGATCTCGTCGCGGATCTTGGATTCTGGCGCGCTTAGCAGCACTTGAGGGTGGCGATGGTACACTTGGAGAATGTCGTTGTCCTTGACGGCGGACGCGAGCGAGAGCGAATCCATCCAGGCCGCGAGAAACACGTCGCGCCAACTGATGCTCTCTTTCTGTTGTTGTTGTAGGGCTCTTGGTGGCGGCGATGGCAACCGAGTTCTCTCGGGTGTTGGTGATGAAGGGAATGAAGCCATCTTGTCGCCATTGGTGATCTTCGTCACCGCAATGCCGAAATTCCGCGCCACATGCGTCGCCCAGTGCTTCGATTTGATGATTTCGCCATGCAGCTCGTGGTTCGCACAGCTGATACGCGCTAGACTTGGAGCGTCGAGGAACTGGCAGATCTCGTGCTCGAGAAGACCAGGCGGGAGCGAAAACAGCAGCGGCATCGTGGACTTGGCTGATTTTCAGGATGTGATGATGAGTTTAAAGTGCTGTTATGCTGATGAGGGAGAGCGCTCGGTTTCTTCGCAGCCTATTGCCACATTGCCAGTCAGCCTATCCCACCTGGATAGGAAAGGTAGTGAGAGTCCGAGTGCCTGACTTCGGCAGCCCACCCATGTGGTGGCATTGGCGATTTTCTTTTTCTATTTTGAGATTTGGAGCAGATGGAGCTCAGTTCGTCTGATTCGATAACTCTGGCTGGAAACAGAAGTCAATCAATCAATAGCATTTATTAGGTGGTGATAGAGTGACGATGATCGATTCTTCAACCCTTGCGCTTCTCCATTCGCGTCGCTTTGAAAGGCACGCACGTGCATGTGAGTCCGTCCGTCCATTTGCGCGAGGAGTCTACGCGTGTGGGTTGCGGAGCACGAGGATCACTGAGTCGCCTCGTAAGAACATCTTGCTCACGAAGCGGTCCTTGTTCACGGGCTTGGCGCCCTTCTTGCCCGATTTTGGCGCCTCTGTCCACATCTCCTTCACGTTTTCCAGCACCCTACAAGCCAAACATTACAAGAAATGTCAGCATAACCAGCTGCAACTCCTCCCATTCAAAGACTATAAGCAGCAGCGCAATATAAATAATGATGATAGATCGTACATGTTGCAGTGGCGGTCAAAGGCCTTGACGCGCGCGAGCAGCTTGTGGTTATTTCTGACGTTGATCAGCACCTGCGAGTTGTTCTTCACGCTGTGCATGAGCACCGACAGCGGACCCTTCTGGAACTCCTCCTCGTCCTCCTGCACACGCTTGAATTCTGGGTTTGCGCTGCTACAAACGACACAAATACACACACACACACACACACACACGCAAGACACGCACACACAACGTTAGTGCCTTTCGCAACGCTCCATGAGGGGGATCTTCGCACCTGGCCATGCTTGCTGTTGGCTCGGTTTCCTTCCTGTCTTGCTGGCTCCGCGATTGGATTAGCCCGCCCCTGAAAGCGAACTTAACGATTTCGTATTTTACTTCAGGACTCACTGTACCCGTATCGTACTTTATCGAAGCGATCTCGATTGTTTGCAGATTGCAACCCATTTGCTGGACGAGACAGATCACTGATACCTCACATCACAAGCGAAAATGAAAGGCAACACCACAGCAATGCAAAAGTCGCTTGTGTTTATTCAGCCTAACGTGCGAAAAAGCAAAAACAATAAAGAGAAAGGAAAAAAGAGAAATGGTCCATGTATATATCTTGTGGTTGCCTGCTGCTCGTTGTGGGGATACGCGGGTGACTGCTGCATCATCGTCACACACTCGGCTCAACGCACGCACGCACTACCCTACTACTTAATCCAGATCCATCTTGTCGTCCTTGACCTCCGTCTCCGGAGCCTTTGGCTCTTCCTTTGGCGTCTCCACCTTTGGCAATGGCTTTGGCTTCGTCACAAGCGGCAACGCCACGGCGCGCACGGCGACCACCTTGGCGCGGATCGCAGCCGACGTCAACACTGGCGACTGCGTTGGCTTGAGCTCGTTCTGCTTGGCGAGCTCGTCGAAGAGCCACGACTCGGCGTCAATGCACGCCTTGCGGAGCTTCTCCTTCTCCTCCTGGGTCCAGTGCGCGTACGCGTCGTCACCCGAGTTGGCCATACGCTTATACTCTTCCAGGACGGTCTGGAGCTCCGTCGTCGCGACACCACGCTCGGTGCTCTCCGACAAACGGAACTGAATTGGCGACGTGCTCTGGCGAAGCTCGTCGAGCTTGGCCTGGTACACCGACTTGGTCGTGTCGAAACCTTCGTCACTGTACAACCAGTCTTCCATCTCGTTCAACTTGTCTTCGAGGGCGACCTTTTCGCTGTCCGTCACGAACTCGGCGAGCTTGTCGCTCACTTGGTTGCGCATCTCGTACACGAAAGTTTCCAACTCGTTACGTTTGTTGAAGGTTTCTTCGATGATGCGGTCCTGGTGCGCCATCTTCAACTCCTGTTCGGTGGCGGCAACGACGTCCGACGACGAGAGACCACCGACTTCGGCGGTCACCTTCAAGTCCACCTTGCGGAAACGCTTCTTCTTTGGCTCGGTTGGCTTCTCGGCTTCGCCTTCCTTGCCTTCCTCCGCTGGCTTCTCTTCTTCCTTGATCTCTTGCATCAATTGCGACGACGAGACCGCGAACAGACCGTTGATGTCTTGCTGCACGTTCACACGGATCTTTGGCAACTCGGCATCCTTCTCGAGCTCTGGAATGCCCGACACCGTGAACTTGCCGATGGTCATGTTGTAGTCCGATGGCAAGTATGGCTTCGCGGATTCGTCGTACACCGCGTCAATCGCAAAGGACGAGTCGCGACGGAAGGTGATGCGCTTCGTCTTTGGGTAGTCGTCTTGGTGGCTGAAGATGATAATCGAGTTTTCGTCCGACGACGCGCTCTCCATGTTGACATCCTCATCGTCATCGGCAGCGTCCGCGGCAGAGCCCGAACCTTCCCATGACACACGCACTGGCAAGTGCACGCGGTCCGCGATCTGGAACTCCTTCACCTTGAACACAGGCGACGAGATCGCGCACTGGAGCGCACAGCCACGCGCCACCGATTCGTCGGCGTTCAACGTCGTGCTCAGACCGTAGTTCTGAGCCTCCTTGTCCAAGCCAAGGATCTCAGAGAGGCGGCGCTTGACGCTCGACACACGGGTACCACCACCAATGATTTCCACGCTCGTGAGTTGCGACTTGTCGACACCGGCATCCTTCAACGCGCGCTCAATTGGGCCTTCAAGACGCTGCAAGAGAGGCTCAATGAGCTCTTCGAAGAGCTCGAGCGTGATCTGCGAGTTGTAGTCGCGATCGTCGGCAAGG
Organism: Globisporangium splendens; assembly: GCA_006386115.1. NCBI lineage: Eukaryota > Oomycota > Peronosporomycetes > Pythiales > Pythiaceae > Globisporangium > Globisporangium splendens. Next base: position 28,198 of record VFIW01000119.1, read on the forward strand.
CACTCGATGTTGAGGTACGTCGCGGTCACACCCTGTGGACTCAAATTCTTCTTCGACTTTTCACAGGCCGAGAGGAGCTTGATGCGCGACTTGGCTTCGGCGAGCGGATCCGTCTTGTATTTCTCCTGGAACTTCTTCGCGGCGTCCTTGGCGAGCGCGTAGTCGAAGTCACGGCCACCCAAGAAACGATCGTAGGCAGCAGACTTGACCTGGAGCTTGCCCTGCACGAACGCGACGATCGACACGGTGTAGCTCGCGTGACCGATATCGATGAACATGGTGTATTGTGGCTCCGACTCGTGGAACATGTTGCGGGCCGACTTGTAGATGCCGTAGGCCAACGCGATGGCGGTGTGCTCGTTGATCAGACGGAGTGTGTTCAAGCCCGCAATCTTCGACGCGTTCAAGAGCGCACGACGCTGCACGTCAGTGTAGTAGCCTGGCACGGAGACGACAGCGTACCCTGGCTGGACGCCATCGTTGGCGGCCGCGGCAATCGCTTGCATCTTGTTAAGCACCATGGCAACGATCTGCTCGCACGAGAACGTCACGTCTTCGTCGTTGTACTTGAGCACGATGCCGACATCGCCGCTCGGCAACTCGACGCACTTGTACGCCAACTGCGCGATCTCCTGTTGCACCTCTGGATGCTTGAACTTGCGGCCGATCAGGCGCTTGACGTCCGTCGCCGTGTTCTTGAAATGCGCGCGCGCCACGCTCACGGCAGCCTCGCCGATGAAACGCTGCTTGCCCTGCACGCACACCATGTTTCTAATCACATGCGCACACATTAGCTTCCTTATCGTTTACATCTTCGCATGTATATAAAAATAAAAAAAAAGCAACGTACGGGTTCTTGCGGTTGGAGTTTTCATTGAGGATGATGTCGATGCCGCCGCGCTTGGCCTGGCCGATGACGCAGTCCACGTTGCCGAAGTCCACACCGATGACTGACATGCTGCTCTAGGGAAGGGAGTTGTCTCGACTTGGGGGCCAAAGAAAAAGTGCTTTCGCTGCCGCGTAAGTGCGCTTCAAGCCTGTGTGTCTCGGAAGCGCTTCGGGTTCTAGAATAACCACCACACGTCACCAAAAGCCAAAAGGGCTCCCTCGCCCCCTCCCCCCTCCCCTCCCTCTCTGCGCACCAATGCGGAACGCGCGTAACAACTTTGAACCTTGGAAACTATATTACCTGATGAAACCGATGTTGATTCATTCAGGTTTTGATAAGGAGTTGGTATTTGAATTACTCCCTTTGATTTGGTTAAAACCTGTACAAGATGATGATGGCTGTACCACGACGGGACGAAACGTACTGCAGGCGCCTGAATACAAGGAGTTTTGATTGGTGTGGGCAGCGAGTTGGCGACGCCCCACATTCTCACGCTGAACTCTCTTTCCAATGGACCGCGCCACCCATTATGGAACTGCAAGCGCAGGTGCAACCCACACACAAGCATACGCACAACACGTAGGGGGAAGCAGGTGCGCTGGCACACTCCCATTCCCCTATTGCTGTTCTGTGGGCATCTCGCCATCGTCCGTTTCTCGCATCTCGGAGAAGCTTCTGGAAGCCATCCCTCTCACATCTGACGGAGAGGTCACCTATCCGTTTTCACGGGGGAACCCATCTTGTTCCCATCATTTGCGATCTGAACACTTGCTCTTCTGATGGGGAAAGAGCAATCGCGAGAGCTCGTCGTCGCGCTGCAGCTCCTGCGTCTGCGTCCGCAGCGTCTTCACGGCGCGCTTGAGCTGCGCGACGCGCGTCTGCAGCTCCTCCTTGCGCTGCCGCCACTTCGTTCCTGCTTCGTGGTGGAAGCGCGTGGTCATCGCGAGCTTCGTCTCGAGCTCCTGCGTGAAAGTGCAAGAACGAATGAGAAAGCGACTACTGAGTGACGCCAAGCAGCTGCATAAAGTACCTGCTTCTCGATGTCCGACTTGTGCGTGTGCTGCTCTAGTGTTGTTAGGTGTTGCCGTGTTTGCTCGAGCTTCGCGCGCTGCGACGCGAGAGTGGCTTGCAGATCGTCGCACTCTTTCTGGAATTGCGCGCGCTCTGCGTCGCGGCTTCCGCATATGAGCTGCTCCTTCGTACGCGATCCCGCTAGTGTCGTCTCTACCTGGTGGCAGTGCGTGTGCAACTCGGAATGCTCTTTCTACACAGAGAAAGCCGTGTCAGCACCAGTGGAAGCCCAGCAGCACGGATGGAAGTAAGCGATTATACCTGAAGTGCGGCATTGCATTCTCGTGATTCTGCCAGCGCCTCTCGTGCATGGACCAAGTCTTTCTCCAGCATCGCAGTTTGCCTGCTCCACTCGCCTTTCATCTCGGCCATCGGCAGTTTTTCCTGCTACCACTTTTCGTACTCCACCTTGTGCATCTCCTTTTCGGCGTCCAGTGTGTCGCACAACGGCGCCAGCGTCTTGACCTGCGCTTTGAGCGAGAGCAGGTGCTTGCAGGCTTCGTCTAGACGCGTTTCCGCCAATTCCCGCGCGCGATTTACCTCATGCATCTCTTAGCTCCACGTGAGCTGATCTACATGGTATGCGAATGAGTATCAGACAGAGCGTCCATTGATAATGGAAAGATCGGCTTTTCTCACCTACTTCCTGCTCTTTCAGCAGCCGATACGCGTCGTTCCGCGCCAACTCCAGAGGTAGGATCTGATCGCGAAGGCGCTGCTTCTCGTCCTCAAAGCGCGCTTCTGTAGCTGCTGTTTGTCTGCTCTGGTGGTCGCCAACGGCATCGCTGCTGTGACTTATAAGGGGGAACTCCCATGTGAAAAGCCTGCAACAACGCCATCAGAATACGCATGAAGCAATCAGGGAAATACAACGTCAATAATAGAAAATGGTGGAAATGCACCACATGCACATGTATATTTCGTTGCGATTAAATGTTGAGCGTGTTGGTGGTAGGGCAGTTGCGGCGCAGCAGCTCGGTGACCATGTCGGCGCGCGGCACGGCGACCTCGTCCTTGGCAGCGATCTCCTTGATCTTGACCTGGCCGCTCGCCAGCTCGTCCTCGCCGATCACGACCATGTACGGGATGCCGCTCTCGAGCGCGTAGTGGAGCTGTTTGGTGAACTTGGGGTTGTCCACCTGCATGACCTCGGCCGAGATGTTGGCGCGCCAGAGCTCCTTGCAGATCGCGAGCTTGGGCAGCAGCAGCGAACCGCCCGTGGACGCCACGAGCACCTGCGACGGCGGCGTCGATGCCTTGCTCGTCTTCTCGGCGTGCGCCTGCAGAATGCCGAAGATGCGCTCGATGCCCATACTCACGCCCACGCACGGGATCTGCTGACCCGTGGCCGAGAACATGCCCACGAGGTTGTCGTAGCGGCCGCCCGCCGCGATCGAGCCCACGTTGTGCTCCGGCGACATCAGCACGAACTCGTAGATGAGCCCCGTGTAGTAGTCGAGTCCGCGCGCGAGACTCAGGTCGAACGAGACGTACTCGAGCACACCCATGGCATCCAGGTACTCGAAGAGCAGTTGCAGCTCGCCCATCGCCTTGTTCGCATCCGCGTTGTCGCCAAAGAGCTTCTCGCGCGTCAGCTCGGCGTGGAGCTCACGCGGCGAGCCGACCTTGCACACGAACTGCTGGATGCGGTCAGCCACGTCCTCGGGGATGCCCTTGTCGTCCACCATCTCGCGACGCACATTGGCCCACGGCTCCTTGTCGAGCTTGTCGATCGCGCTGCACGTCGTGCGGAACTTGTCGGCCGGCACGCCGCAGATCGCCAGGATTGCGTCCAACAGCAGGCGGTGACTCAGCTTCACCTTCACGGGGCCAAGCTCCGGGAACTGCTGCAGCACCTCGATACCGATCGAGAGCACCTCGGCGTCCGGCAGCATCGGCGCGTAGCTGCCCGCAATATCAAAATCGCACTGGTAGAACTCACGGAAGCGACCGCGCGCCATCTGTGGATTGTCGCGACGGTACACGCGCGCGATGTGATAGCGCTTGATGTTGCCCGGGTTGTGGAGCGCCATGAAGCGCGCGAAGGGCACCGTCAGGTCGTAGCGCAGCGCCAGCAGCTCGCCACCCTGGTCCGCGAGGTCGTAAATCAGCTTGCTGTCCTCGCCGTACTTGCCCGTCAGCGTTTCCTTCAGCTCGAACACGGGTGTCTCGATCTCCACACCCGCGTGGCGCTTGAACACCATGCGGATCTTGTTGAAGATCTTCTCACGCAGCTGCATCTGGTGCGGCAGGAAATCCTGCGCACCCTTGGCGATCTTGGGCTTGCGGCGTGAGCCACCGCTGCCGATGCGCACCAGCAAATCTTCCACGAACGACGCCGCACCCGTTGGACGCAGATCGAACGGGTTCAGGATCGACGCGAGCGGCACGCCGGACTGCGCGGTCACGAACTGGCGGAACGCCGTGCTGCCAGCACCGATCTTGACCTCTTCCTTCCCGCCTTTCTTCGCGCCGTCCTTCTCCTTCGACTTCTCCAACTTCTTCTTGCGTTTCTCCAGGATCTTGGCGCGCTGCGCCTCCGACATCGCCGCGAGTTTCTCGTCTTCCTTCGCCGCAGCAGCCGCAGCCTTCGCAGCCGCTTCCTGTGCCTTGGCGTTCTTCTCCGCGAGACGCACCTTGATCAGCTCGTCTTCGCTTTCAAAGAACTTCAACGAGAGCTCCAGTTCCCCAGCGAGCGAGGCGGCAACGGTCTGCACATGGTCAATCGCGCACGCGGAGCCAACCGCAAGCGGAGACAGCGACCCATCGATGACCTGGCGGCGCTCGTTGGTTCCCTTCAAGAGTACCTGGAGTCCGTCCAACGTGGAGCCCAAAGCGGTCTTGAGCACTTGTGGGTGGAGCGTGCCAATCCTCTTCGACGCGATTCCGTCGACGATAGCGCTGTTCAACTCCAACTCGACCGTCTTGTACGCCGCCAGCACCGCGTCGCGCACGGGTCCGTGGTATTGAGGAACATACCGCACGCACTCGGGATCGATCTCGAATTCCTGGCGCGAGTTCACAAACTTCGAGTTCTCCAGCATCAGGCGCAAGTTGGTCGCCGACGTGACGATGCCGCGGTGAGGACGACTGGCGTCGACGTACTCGGCCTCGAAAGGCGCCGAGTTCGCGCGAATCGTCTCGCACGTCAATGCAGCAACGGCATCCGCCAGCGGCAGCAAACCACGGGCACCAGCAACAGCGAGCACATTCACGGCGAGCAGCACCGTTGGTCCCTCAAGGAAGTCTTCCTTCTCAGCGATGCTCAGCGACGCTGGAAGCGAGATGCCCGCGTCCTTCAACGCAGCATCCACCGCCACAGCAGCACCACCGCGGCGAGCGACACCTTTACCCTGCAGGAAACTAAGCAACGACAGCGCGGTCGTGTCCACTGGCCCGGCCACAAAGTGTGGCGTCACATCCGCGTTCAGCAAGTTCGCGGCAAACTCAGCGCTCTCGATCACCGCAGGCGTCGCGCGCAAGCGCAGCAGTCTGTGGAGTTGCACCACGAGGATGGCGCGCGAGACGGTGACCGAGTGGGCTTCAGCACCTTCATTAACCTTGGCGAGCACGTCGTCGATCTGCGCGTTGATCGCGGCCGTGACAGCTTCCGTGCGCGCTTCGCCCACAGCGCTCATCTGGTGCACGAACTCTGGCTGAGCCGCAGGCACGTCCACGTGCACCTTGGCGTGGAGCGCCGCGACGGCGCTGATGTCGGCGATGGACAGCTTGCCGCTGCCGATGGTCACGCGGGAGGCACTCGACATGGCTGAGGGAAAGAGTGCGTCTTGAACAATGCGATGCAGGCGCGCACACAGGGGAGCTTGAGCTTGGGAATGGGTGGATTCCTCAGCCCAGAAGCAAATTTCGTGTGGAGCTGCTGGCTCGCGTGTTCCACAAAAGCAAAAGCAGTGTCTTGACGATCCGTTGCAACACGTTAAGAACAATCAAGATCTGATTGGAGTGGTCCACTTGAATTGGTTTCTATCAATACAACATGTTAGGAACAGTGTCATTCCGTTAGAAACTGTGCAGCTTGATGATGCGTTTCGCGTGGTCCACCTGTTTTGTTCGTATCACACAGTCCGTTAGGAACACAAATGATCAGAATACAGTGCACGCCATAATCTTAAGGACACCAGTTTTTTTCTTGAGATGTTGGATTTTTGTGTGGAGTTTTACTCTGCGAAGCTGATTATTTGTTGTGTTGTTGAGTGCAATGGGAACAATCTTGTGTTTCAATTTCAGCTCCATTGGACTTCTTAAAGTCCACAAGAAGAATATCATCAATTTAAAGAGAGAGAGAGAGACATAAACATAAGGACATATGAGAGCAGAGCAGTTCGGGGGAGTTTACGACTGGATTGTTGCGCTCACAGAGTCAGTAACATGTGTTAGCGCTTGTACAAACGTACGGCATTGTTGGTTTCGCCACGGGGCGTGTCAATGATGCTGAATGGTCCAGTATTGACCAAGCTCCAACAAGGCAAGATTTTGGCGCATTCGAGCGTAAATATGTCGATTCGGGACATCGCGAAAGCTGTTGGACGCTCTGAGAGCGTTGTCCATGCCTTCTTGAAGAACCACGAAGGCTATGAGACCAAGAAAAGCCCCGGACGACCACGTCTGCTGAAGATTCACGACCACACCCGATTGAGAAGATACGCAGCAACTGGTAAGTACACGGCAAACCAGCTCCATGTAATGGGGCGCTGTTCCAAACAGTCCCCAAAACACGGCACACACGCTTGTGCGACTTGAGGAAGCGATCTCCCGACTTGGAGGGAGAGAAGACGACTTGAGTACTTGAGGGTAAAATTGCAACTGAATTAAAAATGCTTATGGTTCCTGTCGCTACTTGTAAATGAACCCCAAGGGCTCCTACACGTTTTATAACTAAAACCTAAACATACACAATAAAACCTATGAATCTGATATATAAAACCTTGGGTACACTGAGGTTGAACCTACGAGATCTTCGAGAAGCTTGAACTTGAAGTCCTGTGGAAAATTCCTGCAAAGTGATTGGCTACAGCCACTCACTTTAGGTGGCAGAGACACGTCGGTCTCATCACCAGTGCAGTTTCCCAAGTAGGAACCATCACTCAGTACTTGATTAGTACATGGATGTCATCACTCTGTACTGATTAGTACATGTGAACAACATTCTGCCCTGATCAGCACAGAGAGCGCTCGTGACGTCATGGGATGACGTCACATGTGCATGTGGGGACTGTCGTACTGTAATCCCTTTGTTATTTGTCTCTCCACAGTGCACACTGAAGGTGGTGTGTGGCACACTAGATCTGGGAACAGATCCACCTTCATGTAATGGCTAGGTATAGCCCATTACAGAACATCAGACTCCAATGTCTGCCGTGGTTCCCACGTGTCCGAGCTCGGTGGTGGATATCCACGCCACCGAACTCTGTAGAAGCGTTGATGGTTCAACCGCTTCTTTCCTCGACGATGAGTCGGTCGATCTTCGCGATCAACAATCGACTCAACCACCCAGCGATGCTCTCCCTGAGAGTCTAACAACGGGGTGGGGCTGAACGAGAAAACGATTGAGCGACTCTGGAGGTGGAAGAGTGCTCATCGTGGGCAAATCGAGGCTTTGCAGCAGCGTTGTTCGACACTTGAGGAACGCTGCGAGAGTATAGAGAACCGTGTCGCTGATCATGGTCCAAAGACGATGTCCCGAAGAGGGTTGTGCCCAGGGTGCGCGTTGGTCCGTTTCGAGGAACGGGTTCCAACAAAGTTCAGGGCGAACTTGTCCGACTCCAGAAGAACGAGAAGTCTCGTGAGTTGGCTCACGATCGCCTTTTGCGCTCTGTGGAAGAGGCAGGTTCGGCTTTTGAGGTACTTCGTGGTGAGTACCATTCTCGTCTTCAAGCGCTGGAGTCGGTGAAGGACCAGTCCTTCGACGCCCTGCAACTCTTGTACGCCGAGAAGAATCTCCAGAGCGACGAGCTGTTTGCTCTTCGCAATCAAGTGGAGAAGCTTCAAGATCAGCTTGATCGTTTGCGGAAGATCTCGTAGGATCCGCTGATCCGCTTGGAAGGTAAGGCTTTAGTCTACCCACATAAAATGTCGGGTGTAGACGCATGCGTGTAGGTGTGTCTAGCGTATAGGCATCACCATTGCATTTCACTACCTTGAACGGTCCAATGAACCTTGGCAGAAGCTTCGAGCTTCCCAAGTTGGACACTGCATGTTCAGGCAGGTTCGCCGTGCTAAGTAATACAAGATCGTTGATCTTATAAACTTGCTTGTTCTTCCTTCCGCTCTTGTCTGCTTGTTCCTTTTGCAGATCCTGAGCCTTCGCGATTGCGTCTCGAACAAACCTCACAACGGCTTGTCTCCTCACAACGAAGTCACCGACTTGCTGTTCCTCACGACTTGTGATGTCGTTGAGGGGTTTCATCGAGTCAAAGTTCGCTTTTAACTCGGCAACAGCATTCAGGTCATACGACGACTTCGGCTTATTGCCTTTAGCCGTAGTCCCTCCCCCACTTAAGGTAGAGACCTCACCCATTATGGAAGCAGGCACTCGAGGGTGAATGCCATAGTTCACATAAAATGGAGAGTGACCCGTCGAGACATGCGTGGAGTTGTTCAACGCAAACTCTGCGAGAGGGAGAAACTCACTCCACTCTTTGAAAGACGTTGCGTAGCTTCGCAACACGTCTTCAAGGACACGATTCACTCGTTCAGTTTGACCATCCGTTTCAGGATGTGCCGCTGTCGACATGGCCAACTTGGTGTCCAGAAGTCCGAACAGTGCACGCCAGAACTTGGACGTAAACCGAGTGTCACGGTCAGACACGATCTCAATGGGCAGGCCATGCAGACGGAATACGACGTCTACAAAGACCTTGGCCGTCATTTCGGCTGAGATCTTGTCCGAAACCGGCGCAAGATGGACCATCTTGCTGAATCGGTCCACAAACACCAGGATGCCATTGCGTCCGTGTTTGTCACGCGGAAGTCCGAATATGAAATCCATACTCACAGACTTCCAACTGTCCGATGGGACAGCCAATGAACGAAGTGGTGCCTGAGTGGAACCAGAGGGTTTCACTCGTTGGCAGATCTCGCAAGTCCTCACATACTTGCGAACCCACTTGTACATGTGTGGCCAGTAGTAATCTCGGGAAAGACTGAGAAATGTTTTCTCACGTCCGAGATGGCCACCCGAAGGACTGTCATGGTACTCATACAAGAGTCGATGACGCAGACCTTCGTCGTTGGGAACAACAACCCTTGCTGTATCCCCTTGTTCAACCGCGTAGTACAACAACCCATTGTGTACTCGGAAGCGGTGAACTCGCGACCTTGTGCGTGACGGAAGGCCTTGCAGTGCTTTGTCCGAAGGGTCCTTGAAATACTTCAACAAGTCCTGACATGTTTCGTCAGACTTGTACCCTTCGATAATGTCTTCTCGCACTGTAGTCGTTGCTTGCACCACGATCGCTTGAACATCTTCACAGAGTCGACACGCTCCGTCCGTGTCTTCACTCTTGGTCTTCGGATCGTAATCCGGACGTCTTGAAAGCGCATCGGCTAAGATGTTCGTCTTGCCTGGCTTGTAGTGTACAACAAAGTTGTACTCTGCAAAGAAGGAGAACCATCTCGCCATTCTTTGCGACAAATGAGGAGTCTTCACTGCCGTACGCAGAGATGCGTGGTCAGTGTAGATAGCAAAGCGCTCCTCGCCAAGCAGATACACACGGAACTTGACCAAAAAATACTTCATCGCCAGAAGTTCCTTGTCGTGAACTGGGTGGTTCCGTTCTGCGGGTCGGAGTTGCCGTGACTGATACGACACAACTCGCTCATGACCCTCATCATCGTGTTGCATCAATGAGCAACTGATGGCATAGTCGCTCGCATCGCAGACGACGTGGAGCGGTTTGTCGTGGTTTGGCAGAGCCAACACAGAAGCTTCTCGAAGACTCCTCTTGACTTCTTCGAATGCCGTCTCATGGTCTTTCGACCACTTCCACTCAGCGTCTTTCTTCAAGAGCTGTGTGAGGGGTTGCACCAACGCTGCATAATTGCGCGTGTACTTGTGCAAGTAGTTGGCCAAACCCAGCCATTGTCTCAGCTGTTTGGCATTCTGAGGCACAGGCCAATCGTCAATAGCTTTGACCTTCTCCGGATCGACTCGAACGCCATGCTTTCCCACAAAGCAGCCGAGAACGGGGATCTCTGGTGCAAAGAATATGCACTTCTTCAGGTTAGCGTAGAGCTTGTTCTCACGCATGACCTGAAAGACTTGGCGAAGATGGTCAAGATGAGCATCAACGTCAGACTTTTCACCCGTCGTTTTACTATGAACGAATATATCGTCAAAGTAACTCGGTGCAAACCCTCTCAATGGACGAAGTAAATTCGTGACCATCCTATTGAAAGTCGCAGGAGCGTTCTTCAAACCCTGTGGCATCACTAACCATTCCCACAGCATACCACTCGGGGTACTCACTGCGGTTAGTGGTACATCGTCTTCGCGCATTCGAATCTGATAGAATCCATCTTTCAGATCGATAGCACTGAAGACAGTACTGCCAACCATTCCATCAAGGATCATATCCTTGCGTGGAACCGGAGTTTGGGCTGGAATGGTAGCGTCGTTCAGCTTGTTGAAAGCGTGGACGATGCGCCAACCACCAGTTGCCTTCTTCACACAGAAGGTTGGGCTACAATGTGGAGACTTGCTCTCTCGCACATGACCAGCCTTGGCACGTTGCGCAAAGAACTCGTCGATCGCAACGACTTGTTCTCTTGGCAACGGCCACTGTCTTGTGATGCAGTACTTCGTGCCAGGAAGTATGTCAATCTCATGACGAACGCCTCTATCGAATGGCAGTTCGTCCGGCACCTTGTCAGGGAATATGTCCTCATATTCCCTGACAAGTTCATACACGGGGTTCGTTTTGAGAGCGTCCCACGACTGCTCATCAAACCTTTCCTTCCGTGTCTTCTCATCGAACACTTCCGCAGTGTTGATGACATCGTCGGCAACTTCATCGACGATCATGCAGACCTGCGAAATTTCGCCTTTCGCTAGGCTACGCATCAGCGTCTTCTTGCTCATCCATGGCAAGGAAATCAACTCTTTGACTGAGCTTGGAGGATTTTCGACTTCAATGTGACGCATTACGTTGCTGTCACCATCTTCATTGTAGACCAATACGTTCACGTATTCACTCGAAGTGACTCTTGCTTGGACACTTCCTTCGTTATCTTGACTTGTACCTTGATCAGGGGCACACGTTGCGCTTGCAACACTTGACGATAATTGCTTCTTGGTCATCTTGTGTCGGGATGGCTCTTCGGCTCTTTTCCCATTCGTTTCTTCCACGCACATCGCCTCATCCATGGGATCGATGGCAAAGGAGACAGTCTTTTGTTGGCGCCTGACTGCTCCACCTCCAGTAGTCTTCTTCAAGATGGGTACCGCTCGTGAACATGGGGGGCCATCGCACACCGCAATATCACGAGGGTCATCCGGGATCTCTTCCACAGATGTGTAAACCCACACCACTTCATCCGTTGTCACACAGCTCAAGTCAACATCGCGTGACTTGTCAACGGAGATCTTCATCTTCATCCAGTCAATGCTAGGTTGATAACGCTTCAACCACGGCATGCCCAGGATGATGTCAAACTTGTCATCGAGGTCGAGTAGAATAAACTCGTCTTCACCTCGGAAATCTTCACACTTCATTGCCAAGCGCACCACGCGCTTCGGCATCTTCACAGTCGACCCGTTGGCCAACCGTATAACCATCGTCTTCTCTTCGTTCGCATCAGGCACGAAGACACCATGCCTGACGATCACTTCATTTCGAACAAAATTGTTCGATGCACCAGTGTCAACCAAAGCACGTAGAGGCGTTGCAATACCGTCTACATGAACTTTGAGAACGATCAAACTTGACGTTTGACTGACACTCTTCTCACTCGTGGAAACTGCATGTGCATCATGCACATTGGGGCCAGAGTCCTGTGTATCCACAAACACAGTCCTCTTTTCGAGCCCAGTAGGAGGCCCCGCCCCTACTGGTCGTTCCCGTTTTTTGAACGTTGGGAACGATCGAACCCACGGCCGCGACCGTAGTTGTTCGAGCGCAAACCCTGTGTCGTTTGCCGGTCAGGCAAAGACACTTTGCAGTTCCGAGCGAAGTGACCCGACTTCCCACAACGGAAACATTTTCCATCGTTGCGAGGACGTTCATTTCCAGGCGTGGAAATGTACGAGATGTCCATCGGCTCTGGGCCATCGTGCGCGACATTTGATTGCCGCATAGGTCTCGACGCAAACCCTTGGAACTTGGCTTGCTTGATGCTGAACTCTTCTTGCATCGCACGGCTGATGGCTTCGTCCAGCGTCTTGGGATACTCACGGAACAATTGGTTCCGGATTGGCCCGTCGTTCAGACCCGTCATGAACGTCACAACTTGCGTCGGAACGTCAATCGGCTCGTCCACGATGCTTGAGACCAGGAAGCGCGCTCGTTGTGCATACGAATGCAGATCGAAACGGCCTTGGCGGAGCTTGAGGAACTCGGCACGCGCACGGAACTCGCTCTGCGGTGGTTCAAACGCTGCCTTGAGCTCCGCCTTGAAGTCTTCGTAGCTGTAGAAGCAGTTTGGATCCGACAAACGCTTCCCATAAGCCCAGCTCTTTGCACGACCCGCAAGGTTGGACATCGCGAACAACACTCGCTGCATTGGGTCTCGCAGTTGTCTTGCAGTGATAGCTGCATCCAACTCGACGAACCATCTCGAAAGAGGTTCGTTCTCTCCGCCACGATACGGAGAGACATCCAGCTTCAGCGGCACCGTCCTGAAGGACGAAACAGGGGTTGCGACCTGCTTTCGAGATTCAATAATCTCGTGGTGCATGAAACTGACCGCAGCGTTCTTCTGGTCTTCAGGAGACGCCGATCGTAGTAGGCTGATTACAGCAGCCTCCCCGATGACGTTTCGCATCCGCTCCAGCGCCGACCACTCATAAGAAGACAAATGAGGAAAATACTCATTCGTCAACTCGACAGTTTCCGGTACTGCTGGACCGAGTGGCACATCTACTCCTTCCATGTTCTCAGACATAGACGGATGTAGGTCTTGGACAGGAATGCGCGAAGTGCTCAAAGCCGCTTCGTCAAACCTTTCTTGGCTTGGTCGTTGGAAGGACCGCTCGAAGTGCTACCAGGTGTAATGGGGTGCTGTTCACACCAATCCCCGAAACGCGGCACACACGCTTGTGCGACTTGAGGAAGCGATCTCCCGACTTGGAGGGAGAGAAGACGACTTGAGTACTTGAGGGTAAAATTGCAACTGAATTAAAATGCTTATGGTTCCTGTCGCTACATGTAAATGAACCCCAAGGGCTCCTATAGGTTTTATAACTAAAACCTAAACATACACAATAAAACCTATGAATCTGATATATAAAACATTGGGTACACTGAGGTTGAACCCACGAGATCTTCGAGAAGCTTGAACTTGAAGTCCCGTGGAAAATTCCCTGCAAAGTGATTCGCTCGCGCCACTCACTTTAGGTGGCAGACACACGTCGGTCTCATCACCTGTGCAGTTTCCCAAGTAGGAACCATCACTCAGTACTTGATTAGTACATGGATGTCATCACTGTACTGATTAGTGCATGTGAACAACATTCTGCACTGATCAGCACAGAGAGCGCTCGTGACTTCATGGAATAACGTGACATGTGCATGTGGGGACTGTCGTACTGTAATCCCTTTGTTATTTGTCTCTCCACAATGCACACTGAAGGTGGTGTGTGGCACACTAACAGATCCACCTTCATGTAATGGCTAGGTATAGCCCATTACAGTTCATAGATTTTATTGTGCATGTTTAGGTTTTATGCATAAAACCTTTAGGAGCCCAAGTGGTGTTTGACATGTAATGTCAGGAACCATAAGCTCATTTCAATTCAGCTGTAATTTTGCCAAGTTCATCTCAAAATTCCTCTTCAAGCGCAAGCGTGCGTGCCGTGTTTGAGGCTGTCTCGGATAGCCTCTTACATACAAGCGGTTCTCGTAGCTGCGAACCACGTCGGGAACATCAGACTCCAATGTCTGACGAGGCTCCCACGTGTCCGAGCTCGGTGGATAACCACGCCACCGAACTCTGTAGAAGCGTTGTTGGTTCAACTGCTTCTTTCCTCGACGATGAGTCGGTCGATCTTCATGATCAACAATCGACTCAACCACCCAGCGATGCTCTCCCTGAGAGTCTAACAACGGGGGTGGGGCTGAACGAGAAAACGATTGAGCGACTCTGAAGTGGAAGAGTGCTCATCGTGGCAAATCGAGGCTTTGCAGCAGCGTTGTTCGACAATTGAGGAACGCTGCGAGAGTCTCGAGAACCTTGTCGCCGATCATGAGTCGAAGATCGATGTCCCGACAGAAGGTTGTGCCCAGTGTTCGGCTTTGGAGTCCCGTTTCGAGGAACGGTTCCAACAGGTTCAGGACGAACTTGTTCGACTCCAGAAGAACGAGAAGTCTCGTGAGTTGGCTCACGATCGCCTTTTGCGCTCTGTGGAAGAGGCAGGTTCGGCTTTTGAGGTACTTCGTGGTGAGTACCATTCTCGTATTCAAGCGCTGGAGTTGGTGAAGGACCAATCCTTCGACGTCCTGCAACTCTTGTACGCCGAGAGGGATCTCCAGAGCGATGAGCTGTTTGCTCTTCGCAATCAAGTGGAGGAAAGCAATAATCACTTGTTTCTTTTGCTTCCTTCCAACCAGATGGCATAGCACCAGGTACCAGTTTCTCTGTAAATAGGTTTCGCCTGCAGGTGAACCAGAAGCAGACGACGCCACGACTGAGATGCCACCTGTATCCTTAAATGTTCTTCTGCATCATCATCTTCGCCATCGGTAATGTTGTCGGTGGTAATTGTGCTGGTCTCGCTATCAAGCGCCGCCGAGCCTCCATCACCAGCACTCATCGCCACTCGATTGCGAGGCGTAGAGCTCTTGAGACGAGCGCGCCGAGTCTCGAACGGCATCCCGTGCGATCGAGATGCGCCAAACCGTTGCGGCCAGCAAGAACCACAGTGCGTAATGGATCGCTGCGCCAAGCCGACCTTCGCGATACAAGAATGATGGGAGCTTGTGGGCATCGTGGTATAGTCTCGTGAGGCGGGCAGCAGCATCGAACGGATCCATCGCATGGTATTTCACGAGGTGGCGCGCTCGCATGACCTCAATTTCGTTGCAATCGTCGACTGTAAACGTCGTAGTATTGAGCAGCGAATTCTGCACGAGCGCAATGGTCGAGTTCTCCGACATCGTGAGAAAAGTTGACAAGTGGCGCTTGAGTGTCGTTAACTTGCTGAGTTTGCCACTGCTGCTCGGTTTCGTGACTGCCGTGGTCGAAGAAGGCAAACAACTCGGTCTCCGCGTTTCATGGCTGAGACTTGGTGCTTTTCTGTCTGCATCATCAAGTGCGGGCAACACGCCAGGAAGTTGCGCTTCTTCAGTGGAGTGGGTCGACGCCTTGGGTCGCAGTAGCTTTGTACTCCCACGCACTCCTCGATCGCTAGAAGACTCACTCTCTCTTTGATTCCTCTGGAGCGACGAAATCCGTAATACCGAGCGTATTAGCTCTCCTCCTCGCTTCGCTTCAGCCACTGTTTTAGACAACGATGCGGAGCTGAGGGTTGGTGCCATCCCAGCTCCTGCGATTGCGTGCTTCTTGTTTAGATTGTTGCAGAGAGGCTGTAAGTATTGAAACACCGCGCAATACACTTGAAGTCGCTCCATGGGCTGGATCAGGAAGTGGCTCAGCGACGTCGGCACAACCATGTGGCTATAGGAATGCCATTCGGGCACTCGTTCCTTGGCCAAGTTCCACAGCGAGACGTGCGGCGACAGCATGCACCATTCCATTTTGGACGCGGCATTGTGAAGATGTGCCGATGCCCTCGCAGCGAGCAGGTTGTCGTCACTCGCCTGTGCAAAGAGTGCGGCTTTTGTGACGCGCGTGACGACATTGTTGTCTTTCAGCGTCTGGAGAAGCTTGGTGGCAGGGACGAGTTTCAGTGAGTTGGTGTGCCAAGCTAGCCCCGTGTTGGCCTTTTGGGTAGGAGCCTCTGCTGCTGTATCCTTCACGTTCGCCGCACCCAAGTACCGCAACTGCGACGAAACCTCCCTGAATACGCGCTTTTTCGCTGGCGGCGAATGCGAAAAGCCTGGAAACGACATTTTCTTGATCGACATCGAGCCCTTCTGTCTTGGCGAAACTACACGCGACGGTGATTGCTGCGAGTGATGCTGATGGCTCTGGAAATGAGCCGAGAAGAACGAAAACCCGGACGCGAGGAAACACGACTGCACGACTTCGAGCGCGTTGACAAACTCCTGCCACGCCGATTTGTTTTTGTCTCAAACCCGCGAGTCAACACTTTCGTGAACTCGCTCGCGGTGCTTTCCAGGTCGACCATCAAGATCTCGCACTCCTTTGCGGCATTGAGTTTTTCGTACGACCCGACGAGCTTGTCTGGGTGGATGGATTGTAGCAGCACGTCTAAAATCTGCTTCATTAGTGCCTCGACAGATTTCTTAGTACTGGTGTCGGTCTTCGCATCGTCTCCAGACAGCAAATCAGTGTCTGCGACCAAAGTCGTCCTGCGTCGATCGCCGCGCGTCAAAAGAGTCTCCTCTTGGATAAATTGCGTCGTCGCTCCATACACGCGCTTCAAGAGACCAAACAGCGTTGAGCCGATCGCACGAAGCACGCGGCGGACTCTCCGAGAGCCCAGTGTGGAATACGCCGGGAATTCGTAGTCCGTGTTGCTGCTGGCTTGTTCGTAGCAAGACGAAATCGACGTACACATATCCAGTACCAAGGTTCCCAGTGCTTTCGGCTGGTACGCACGCACGCCGCGTGACCTCTCCGGGTAGTACTGAAACTCGAACGGCTTCTTGTCGATTAACTTTGTGAGCAGCGGCAGCTTGAGGTGGCTGATGAGCACGTCCTGGTACCAAAAGGGCAAGTAGATCCAGATTTCGACGTCGAGAGTGTGCGGGATGTCACGGAACCAGGTCCTCATCGCATCTGCGTCCGGGTCGTCGGCTTCGAAATGGCACTTGAATGCAGCAGCACTGGTGCCGCCGAAGGGAACAGTACTAAACGAGTGCACTCGCTCCTGTGCGGTGCTTGGCTGGAATCGAATGAGGCGTACGTCGTCTTGGTGTTTAACTCTCAAGTATGGGAGAAATCCCAGTGCGGACCAGAACCATGAGCGAATCTCAAGGCTGTGGAAGCGTAAGTAGGCTGGCTTGTTGGCGACAGCTTTGGGTGTGAATGAGAGAGGATTTTTCCGTCCACGACCACCTGGTTTTTGCTTCAGAATGCTACGATATGCGAGCGAGCCGACAGGTCTCGGTCTCTCCGCCTCAGCCTCACTTTCTGCTCCACCACGCTGGTCTTCATCCAAGCCGGTCGGGATATCGAAGAGGCGAGTCGTCAGCTCCAGTAGCGCTTGCAATTGCGTCGCGTAGAACAGAACGTCCACGTCACTGTGTTGCAGCGAGATGATGATCCACTCCATGATCTGCGCGAACTTTGCCAGGAAAAGCTCTACCTGCTGCAGCGTCTCAATGGTCTCACCGACTAGGTCGGCACGGAGAGGCTCGCCATCTAGCGAAGCGCACGAAGATGACGAAGAGGCAGCACGACTGGAGACTCCTGTTTCGTTCCCGCCATCTTCTCCATCCAGCAACGACGTCGTGAGAGCTTCTTGTAGCAAACTGAGCGCGTAAAACATCGACTGCGTGAACATAATTGCATGCTCCGAACTCGTCATCGCTTCGATGAGCTCCAGGTCGTCGTTCATGCTCTCGAAACTTTGAAACACCAGCTTGAAATTGATCATCGTGTACTGCGCGATTTCTGCCGTGAGCTCTTTGAGCGACGCCACACACTCCTCCAGTTGTGCGCCACCGTAAGCTAGCGCGGTGCTGCCTGCTTCACTGTACGAGCCGCTGGTAAACAAATTGGTTGGCATCCATTTCTCGACTGGCGTCTGTTTGTACGCAGACGGCGGTGAAGCCGAGCGGTATGCTCGCTCGTTGACTCCGGTTGAAGACGAGCCTGATCTTTGGTCAATTCGAGACGCGAGTTCGTATCGCTTGCAATGGAGCAGCAACTGCTCCATGTGCGCCATCATATGAACCATACCAAAGTCATGAAGCACTTCGGGGATGCCCTTGTTGATCAGTCCCAAAATCGCCGTACGAAGCAGCGTGCTGTGAATCACTTTGACGACCACTCGGGTCTTCGTGATCACCTCGGACTCCGTTTGACCCACCATGGTCACCAACGCGAGCGAGACATCCAATGGTGTGACTTGCCACCCCAGCGTGCGCGCAATCTGCGTGATGCACGTCGAAAACAACCTCTTGGCTTCTTGGAGGGAAAAGACGCTAAGAAATCGAGAAAGGATTTTGGATGCGAGCAAGATGTATGACGAGCACCCTTTCGAATGGACGATCGCAGCAATGATGAGACTCGGGATCGTGATACTTTCCTTCTCGCCGGCATGGACAAGGTAGTACGTGGACTGCAGAAAGTGGGATCGTTCACTGAGCACTGCGATGCATTGCACATACTTGAGGAAGAATGTGTCGACGACGTTTACAACATCGGATGTTGACGGCGCAGCCTGCTGTTGCCTCGTGGTCATACTGGTCGGTCCAGCTCTAGTGATACCTTTAAGAACCGTCCTGACCAGCAACTTGGCCGCACCAGACGCCAGAAATGGGTGGTACTCACTTTCGAAAGCGCGCAATTCAGCAACGTGTCGCACAGTAATTGCAGTCCAAGCGTACTCATTTGTGGGAGCAATTGGTGCCAAAATGACATCACGATGGGCGCCAAGAGCATGAACCGTCCACTTGTGGTCTGGGAGATTCGGTAGTGAAAGCGGAGCACGTGCACCATACAATCTACGCATCCGATTGGACCGCGTACGTTGGAAGCGCGCTGGTATATCCGAAACGTGCACGGCGCCATGAAAATCCCGAGAATTTGGTCGTGGAGCTCAAGCGTAGGCGGAGAGTATCCCTGGCAGAAGACGCCAGTTTTTTTGCTGTGAAGGACGAGGCGCCTCCGAGTACTCGCATAAATTGGTTGCACAGCTTGGTGAGATTTCCGGGCAGGCGTAGTCGTCGACGTGGTTTGTTTCCGCGTGGACCCGACTGTGGACTGTGATGGTGTGTCTCCTCCTGCATCGCGCCAGGGCACGTCGTAGCCTGGGAAAGTGCTCTTGTTCTCGTCTTCGTGGAACGACGAAAGCAACTCGCATAATGAGCAGACCAATCGCTCGATGGCAACCTGCATGCCTGTGGTCCACGTGAACGAAAGCCGCGGCTCGTTACTCCTCGGGGGGTAGAGCACCACGGTGGTGCTCTTGCTCGAGCTCCGGGACTTCGCCGTGCAGTTTGCAAATATGGGGGATGTGCCCTGATAGATTCAGCATCCTCGTGAATGCAGTCAGGTGAGGGCTACACGCACCCATGATGTAGGACATCGTGAGCGCGATGCTTTCCAGGCTCGATGACGCGAGCACAAAGCCATGCGTCTCCGCGCCAGTGGTCAGGAAGTGATTGTACGACGGAAGAAGTTGAACGAGGTTTGCGTGGCTGTCGATACTTCTTTCCGCGACCTTGCGCAGCGTTTTGGTGATCACGTCTACCAACTCGGGAATACCGGAGGGCGTGGTCCGTTCCAAGTTCGGGTTCACAAGATGCTCCTCAAGGGTCTCGGAGAAACACTTGTTGAGCTTCACGAGATGCAAGTTGTGACCAACCAGATTGTAAGCAGTATCCCAGAAAGCCTTGCACACTCGCAGAGATGGACGAGGGCACACGGTGTAGTGCACGAGCGCATCGATTCGAGTGGTGATTGCATCCGCTGCACTTGAGTCGAGGCTAACGTTCTCAATCGCAAGCAAGGTGTGAAACACGATATCGTCGGCGTGAATTTGATTGCAACGCTCCGCAGTCTCGATTTTCAACGGGTGCAGTAAAATGAACACGAGATCCAACAGTTCCGAGTGGGATTCAGCTCGGATACCGAAGAGCTCGGCCACAGATGCAAGCTTTGTCACACGACGTAGGATACGAAGCGCGTTGATTCGCGCAAGTTCATCTCGTTGCCGGTGATGCTGCTTCGTAGGCGCTTCGTCTGCACCGTTATTTCCCATTGTTGCTGTTACAAACGTGAGCAGCAGACGTACAAATTCACTCGACGCCATATTGCATACCTCCGTCCGCAAGCGCACGAAAAGCGCCTTCGATGATATCACGTTGTAGATGACGTTGATCGAAACGCAGACAGCTTTCTGTGCGTGGATCGATGCAGGTCCACTCGTGTCGATGTTGGTGGCGAGGATTTGATGTATCCCTTGAAGAAGCTCGTGATCATTCTCTTCGAAGATCTGCTGCAGTTCGTCGCGACAAATGAGTTCATCGGACCCTTCTACTTCCTGAAGATACTCATCGATCCGTAGCTCATCCCGCTGGGAAGTGATCAAGCCAAGCGCTTGACAGGCAGGTGCACAAACTGGAGGCACATTGGTAAGTACCGCAGTCTTCAACGCCTCCAATACATTTCGTGCCGCAAGTACATGTTGCAAACTGGCTGGTACGCTGCAGAGCTGGCACACAAGCTTCGCCTGCTGCGTGCAAATCGATTCCTTCGCCGTTGGCACGATTGCCGAGAGAAGCGAGTCAGGGTCGTCAAAGAACAACGCCGCTGGAAGCGACTCGTCCATTGTTAACATTGCGCTGTGGAGCGCAGCGGACTTGGCCAGCTGAGCGAGAATCCCAAACGCAGCCTCCAGCCCTCGATCGTCTAGATTAGAAGCATACGCAGCTTCTTTCACTCGCCGGAGAATGGTGCTCTCAGGACTTATACTTTGGCTAATAGATTCGTTTCCACTGCTGTGTACCATGCCGGCAATGGAACGAACAAGTCGGTCCACGAATCCCGCTTGCGTCTCTCGGTTCCGAAGCAAGCTCCATACGCACTGATATGCCCAGCCGCACGTTTCCACATTTCTGGCGTAAGAAGAGGAACGAAAGCAGAAATATCAACAGCGTCCGTCACAGTGCGTCGCTTGCAGACAGTCAGGTCGCGCAAAATGGTCGACAAGAGTACCAGATTCGCATGCGTCAAGTAAGCGCAGTAGTCGTCGCAAATAGTTGTGCAAATGCTTCGAATAAATGCCGTGTTGTCTTGTATCTCGGTAGCTATCGTCGGGTACTTCACTAAATCCACCATGCACCGTGAGATCATCCAAAAGCATTCGACGACCGAAGTGGCACGCCATTCGTCTTTGACGAACACGATGCGAGGGGGCTGTGTCCATGCGTTCGGCTCCGCTATCTGGAGATGGAAATCTTCGCCAGTCATCTTTAGGGTCGCTGCGGTTGGCAGCGACGCCAGAGAGTACTTAGCAGTGCGCGAGCAATTACGGAACGCTCGGACGAGCAAACGCGGCATTTGAACGGCAGGACTGGGTTCTTCACACGTAATCGCTGCTGCTGCCACCCCGCCACCAAGAACGGATACCGGCAGCTCACTCAAGGGATTTTCATGCCAGCCAAATTT
The DNA here is from genome assembly GCA_006386115.1 of Globisporangium splendens. NCBI lineage: Eukaryota > Oomycota > Peronosporomycetes > Pythiales > Pythiaceae > Globisporangium > Globisporangium splendens. Next base: position 49,817 of record VFIW01000119.1, read on the forward strand.
TAGCATACAGCGCAAACACAGAGTTGCCTGGATAAAAAAGAAAGAAGAGAGTGTTAGACAAGGTTCCTGTAATGTGCGCCTTGATGGAACTCTATCGTACCTTTGCGGAGGGCTCGACTCGGGTGTCAATCTCCAAGAGAAGGTTGATAACTTTGAACACGAGTGATCTCTTCTTGACATCGACGCATTTGAGGACAGCTATCCTCCAGTTGTCTTCGATCGCTGCAGCAAGGACCTCGGACACGAAAGAGAGATGGCAGAGCGCTGCAGGTAGGAAATTACGCTGCAGCTCCGTTACCATTTGCTCAATACTCGCCGGCAGCAATTCCAGACACTTTTCGCAAGAGTTCGATAAAATATGACGCCATTCTGAATTGCAGAGCTCTCCGTTCTTGCCTTTCACATGTGCTTCAGCATGATGGCCGACTCGGAAAGAATGCAACTTGAGCGTAAATCCTTTCGTCTTCTTCGAGTAAATGTCGGCTATCGCATGCACTTCGCCAAATTGTTGTGCAAGGCTGAACGCTGGAAGCTGTTTTAGGCTTTGAGAGCTTTGAGTATTCAACATCGTGGTAGAGAGACTTCGAGTGGTTGTACTTTGAGTATTCAACGCTGAGGTAGAGGAGCTTCGACTGGCTACGATGCTGAGTGCTTGCATTTTCGCGTCTTTCCGTTTCTCATGCAACACAACGGCACGATTCTCTTCCAGGATGTCTTCAATTTTCATGGTCGCTTCTTCGTCCTTCGATCGCATAAGGCGATAGAGCTCCGCAAACACGAAATCTTTGGGAATTTCCGAGCAAAAGGCTGCGATAAGCTTGCGCACATCGGAGAGAGTGGACCTCTCCAGTACTTCCACATCCGTCGTTGCAACATCAGGCTCGTTCCAATACGCCATAGTGTTAAAAGACATCTCCCACCTCTCCACGCTCATCGTCACGACTGTGATCGTCTGCCACTTCGGTTTACTGAACTGTGCGATTTGAAGCAGGTGCGCATTCGATGCCGATGCGAGCTTGTGTGTGAGTAGCTCTCTTTCGTGCTTCCGTTTGGAGTTGTTGGCCATCGACGCCGCTGCTGTTAGAGATAGGGAGGCTGCACATAACCGCGATCGTTGGTTTTGAGGTTGTTTCGCGCTTCATTTGCCGCAGGAGTATCGCTCTAACTCACCAGTTGTATAATGTGTGTCGAAGAACTGCAAAGATCAAATTGACGCAATCTGAAGCAACCCTTTCGCGTCGTCGAGGTCCTGACCACTGGTAGACTGCCTTCTAATGGTCGAGCATTTGATTAGGCGGAAGCAGCGAGAGCCTTTAAAACAACACATTGGCATCTCCTTTCCATTGAACAATCACACCAGTCGGCGGCTCTCTCCGGAAATACAAAACAAAACGGACCAGCGTGTTGTTTTCGTCTTACCTCAAATCCACGCTCGCACACTTTGCCGACGTATCGGCGCCTTGACTTTTGATCAAGCATTGCGCGAATCACCCTGCGCTCTTTCAATCCAGACTCACAGGTACGAGTGCTGCGCGTGTCCAAGAACTGGACTCGCTGCTGGTCACCAGCTCTTAGCTTTGCGCGATGCGCACCATCATGCGTCTGTTTGCAAAGCGAGGTCGAGCTGGTGGGAGGAGTGAACAGACGGCAGACGACGCTTCGTCGGTCAGCAATGGGACCTCAGTCGCTTGTCAAAGAGTGAGCAAGCACATCTCCCAGCGTGCTTCATGTCAAAGTTACGACGTTCCCACTGGGCAGTCTTCCGCGGCGTGTAGAAGCGGGAGTAGAAGTCTTCAGCGTCGTTTCCACCGCGTGAGTTTTGTGCGGTGAGCAGATAGTGGCGTGCATGGTGTGGAATTGGGTGCTCGTGGTAAGTCACATCTCGCTTTCCTTACGAGTGCGTTGAATAGAAAAACTCTTGCAGCACCGTGCGGCTGGGTGGGTTGAGACTTGCTCTCGCTGGTGCTTGAAGGGATCGCTGATCTCAAATTTGAAGCCGACAGACCATGGCTGTCCACTGACTCGGGCGTGGGTCTCGATCCACCATCAGCTGTGGCGCTCACCGTCGCGTCTCGCGTTCCTGTCCCACACATTGGACTTGCGCGGTTGCAGTCTGACACACACACTCGAATAGAAGGTAGAGCAGCGTGGTCCGAGTGCACGTGTTGGCTATAATTGTTGTTTCAGCGTGCGCTTATTGGTGTAAAACGACAGATATTGCGTAAAGTTGAAGCTGTTTGCTCACTGAGTCAGTGACACTGACTGACATGCACTCAAAGAAGCGTGATGTGCGGACGCGATTGGCTATAATGTCTCCTTCTCATTGGTGCAAAATAGTTCAAACTTGTCGACCTGGCCAAAGTAACCGGTCAAACATATCTGGTTACACCGAATAGCCGCAAACTGCTTCCAATCTGAACCCATTCAGGTTTGTTAAAATGAATAAAACCTTATTCGCACTTCTGATTGAGCATCCAAGGTTTTACTTTCAGAAGAGTGCCACCGCTGAAGAGTGTTTGTGTCAGCAGACTCGATTCACCCCCTTGACTTCAACAACTCTACGACTCTCCCAGAATGCGGAAAAGTCACTCTCTCGGGGGAGTGTGTGTGCCACAAAGCGTGCGCTCCCCACACTCGCGCGAGAAGCGAATTGAAAAGAACGGAAACGAGAAGAACGCGGTGCCGCCCGCCATGTACGCCAACAACGTGAGCAACCTCGACCAGATCCTCTCGTCGCTGCAGTGCTACCTGGTACGGATGCGCGCGCTACACGCGTCTCTGGGATATTGCCTCGCGATTTCCTGTCGTCTCATGCGTTTAATGTGTGTGTGCTTTGTGTTCTTTTTGTGTGACGCTCTTTTCTCTCGCGATACTTCAATTTGAACTGCCTGGCGGGATGAACAACAGCAAAGCTCGCGGGTGCGTGGCGACGTGTACCAGCTTCTGCGTCAGATCCCGTCGCTCCAGCCGAACTGTGGCATGTTTGGTGCGGTTCTAGCGCTGATGTTTGCATGCTGCTGTGACGCTGAAGAAGGAGCGCTTTCTTTTTTTTTTACTCATTTAACGAAATGTTGCTGTTGCTGCTGTGTGCATAGCTCATAACGACGGCACGACGAGCACGCTGTTGAATTTAGAAGGCACAATCCCCATTTTCTATCGGGGCAATCAGTACAACATCCCGGTCGAGTTTTGGATTGTGGAGTCGTATCCGATGGCACCGCCCGTATGTTTTGTGCGCCCGACCGCAGGTACTGCGCTTGTTGGTGAGATACTCAGTATCATCGTATAGCACTTGAAGATGTTGTTGCTGCTGCTGCTGTAGATATGATGGTGAAACCTGGTCATCCCCATGTGACAAGCGACGGATTTGTGAAGATTCCATACACGTCCGATTGGCGCCAGGTATTTAGGAGATCTGCACTTTGTTTCCATTTGCACGCTCAATCGGTGTATTTTAAACGATTGGCTTGTGACGTAGGATTTTACACTCGTGGAGCTAGTTGCGCATATGTGCTCCATTTTTGGAAACATGCCTCCTGTGTTTCGTCGTCCAGCGCATATGATGTCGCAATATTCTCCGTCTCCATACAACCCGAATGCAGCCAATTCAGGATATCAACAGGCAGGATACTACCAGCAACAACGGCCGCAGCAGTCTTCCAGCTCGTACCAAGCATCGCAATTTCAATCATACTCTGCACAAAGTGAATCAGAATCACTGTTTGGAACCCCGCAGTATGCGAACAGAAACACTGTCAGCACACCCGTACGTGTTGAAGATCGCAGCGCTTCCCTCAAAGTTGAAATCACATCGAAGATTCAGCAAGAGCTTGAGAGGATGTTCAAGCGCATTCGAGGTAAGAAAATGAAAGTGCTGAACGATCTTGCCCCTGTTTTGTGTTATCCAAGCATTGGTGCGCTGCTTTGCTGGAAATAGATGACATTGACTTGCAGTTCGAGCATCAGCTTCAATTGACACAATCGAGAGAAAACGTTGAACGAGGGCTCCAGCTGCTTGAGTTTTTACGAGACGATTTGGTTCGAGCAAAGGGAATCATCGAAGCTCAAGACCAAGAGGTCACAACTTGGCTAGAAGAAAATGAAGCAAAGGTTCGTGCACAGCAGCGCCTATCATGCCGTGTATCGAAGACTAACCGTGCTTGTGCTGCAACTTGGATGCAGGAATATATGGACCCGGACACAATTCTGGTGGACGGCGATGGACTCTCGAAGCAGTGCGAGCACTCTCTTTTCCTACGTGAGAATGTTTATCTGTTTGACTAATGAGAATGGCTGTGGCATTTTTACTGCAGATTGATCAAAACGCTAGCGGAGTACCATGCTATCGAAGATGCTCTGTATTTCATGGACCGTGCGCTGAGCAATGGTGAAATCGAGCTGAGCAGTTTCCTGAAAGAAGTCCGAAAGCTCTCGCGTAAGCAGTTTATGTGCCAAGCACTCATTCAGAAGATCCATGAAGCCCAGCAGCAACTTGCAGCTCCGACGTACCATAGTATCGCTCGAAGCTAGTAGCAAAGTGACCCCTTCGACTAATTCGAAGCCACCAGAGTAATGTGATTTCGTCATTTGGTCGTTTCGCACTGTCAGTCAAACAAAACGTCGCGACCCTTGGCAGGCAGTATACCAGTCTGGTTCCAGGGTCTTCATGTCGGTATTGTCTACTCGGCGGTGCTGAAGTGTTGCATCACTTCAGATTGTGTCTTACTGAGTTGTTGTTTTTCGCAGACCAGCGCAAGACTTACAAATGATGGGTGGCAACAATACCCCTGGTTCAAATGAAGCAAGAAATGAAGCAAGAAGTAGCGTCATCGCGAGCGATCGCAGCCATGTGCGGCACCCCCCATCGCTGGCAGCAAAGTCAAAGCTTCATAGCTTTGATCGAAAGCACGAAAGAGAGCTACTCACACACAAGCTCGCATCGGCATCGAATGCGCACCTGCTTCAAATCGCACAGTTCAGTAAACCGAAGTGGCAGACGATCACAATCGTGGCGATGAGCGTGGAGAGGTGGGAGATGTCTTTTAACACTATGGCGTATTGGAACGAGCCTGATGTTGCAACGACGGATGTGGAAGTACTGGAGAGGTCCACTCTCTCCGATGTGCGCAAGCTTATCGCAGCCTTTTGCTCGGAAATTCCCAAAGATTTCGTGTTTGCGGAGCTCTATCGCCTTATGCGATCGAAGGACGAAGAAGCGACCATGAAAATTGAAGACATCCTGGAAGAGAATCGTGCCGTTGTGTTGCATGAGAAACGGAAAGACGCGAAAATGCAAGCACTCAGCATCGTAGCCAGTCGAAGCTCCTCTACCTCAGCGTTGAATACTCAAAGTACAACCACTCGAAGTCTCTCTACCACGATGTTGAATACTCAAAGCTCTCAAAGCCTAAAACAGCTTCCAGCGTTCAGCCTTGCACAACAATTTGGCGAAGTGCATGCGATAGCCGACATTTACTCGAAGAAGACGAAAGGATTTACGCTCAAGTTGCATTCTTTCCGAGTCGGCCATCATGCTGAAGCACATGTGAAAGATGGACATGAAGAAGTTGTCATTAATTTAGATGCAGCATTGCTAGCCGAACGTGTCGACATGACGGAGACTATCGTGAAAGTTCTTCTGTCATCAAGTCGTGGTCAAGTCAAGCTTATTCAAGAAATACTCAGCCAGCTGGAGCTTACAGTGAGTGATGGTGATGATGATGTCTCATCCAAAATACTTTGGCGATGGAGTGCGGCCGGTTCAGCAATGGCTAAAGAGGACATCCAGCTGAATAAAATAAAACGAGCTCCAGTGAAGATCGACCGCGCAAGTCAAGGTAAGCAAGGCAGCGAAGAAAAAAAAGTTGAGGCTCTTTTAGAAAGCCAACTCGGCTCAAAAGGTCAAGCCACCAGTAAAGATCTCACCAGTGCGCTTAATCAGGAAGAAAGAGCTCAGTCAAAGTCACGTCTGGTTGAAGCGAGCAGAGCCGACAGCTTGGTCGAAGTGCACATACCACATGCGACAGAGAATGATCCACCTCGAGCGCACAAAACCGAGCCTCTCGCTAATGCAACACTCACGAGAGTTGAGCCGATGGTACTTCAGCCCAAAGAGAGCGTTGAAACTGATGCTTCAACAACTCTCAGGAACTGCTTGGAGATCGTTACCAAACCTCTTGGGCAAGATATGCATCCAAGTTCTGTCGTCCAGATCATTTTTACAGAGCTGATGCTGCGCAATTATTCTTGCTCTTCGCTCCCAGAGTTTGTTAAAGAAGTTCGGTTTTCACTTCGCGAAGTTCTTCGCCCGTATTTGGGATCAGACCCGAAATCAGCGAGCGCTGCGACTGCAGTACTTTGGGTTGGATTGCGCATTTCCTTCTGGGATGCCAAAATCGCAAGCTATGCCGACCATTTTCGACCCCAAGTTAACAAGTCTATTGAGACATTGCAGCAAAAGCTACTTCAAGCTCGATTTCCAGGGTTTGAAAATGCGTCGTCATATATTCTACCAAGACGCATAGAGACTCTTGTATCCTGCTTGGGGATACTCGCCGACGGATCTGAGAAAGCAGGATTAACTTCGACACAAGAGTTGACTGTAAGTCTGGGATTGCATGACTTGAGTGCTCCAAGAAAGCGTCTACGAGTTTTTCGTGTGGCGAATAACTCTGGGAAACCCAAGAAAGGAGAGCTGGCGATATTGAAACAGTGCGTACGACGACTGCGTGCGCTCTTGGATAGTTTATCCCCTGGAAATCATCACCAGTCGTTTAGCAACGGGGAAGAGACTCTCTACAACACAAGTCTGCTCAAAAGAGTCGTAATCATGCTCTTGAACTTTGTCGACTTTGACTTGCCAAGTGTTGTCCAGCAAATCACTGACGACGGTGAGAGCCCGACCCAACTTCAAAGTCTTCTACGAACCAATCTAAAGGGACTCGGAACGGCGCCAACCTCGGTCGATGCAGACCAGCATTTCGAGAAAATATGTGCAGGATTCAAGTCGTACTTTGGACATCACGAGAAGAAGAAGTCCACCCCTCGGCATCGACAAAATCTGTCCAATCTGCTGCAAAAGAGTGACGACCCTAGATGGCTCAAGGTTGACAAAGATTGCGCTGAGATGGCGGCGTGCTCGAGAAGTAATTGCAGGCTTCGGTGGTACATCCATCCATGTGGGTTGCGCGCAGACCTGGGTCATGAACGCTACTTGTTTGTTGGAGAAGGCGACTTGTTGTTCGAGTGGGTTTATATCGAGTTTGATGTCGAATCCAACGCTGAAATCATAGAGGATAGACTGGTGGAGCGAGCTTTGGACGCTTGGACTCCACACGCAAGCCGAATGCGCGAAAGTACAACTACCTCGGAGCGGCAGTCGAGAACGGCGTTTGGTTTGAACTTTCGTCATGCTCATCAACTCGAAGCAATGGCATCGAGTAGGCATGCGGATGTAGGAGAGCTTCTAGCGAGTTATGATTGCATTGAAGGTATTGCGATCGGGTGCTGTGCTGGTGGCGGCAGTACCCAAACGTGGTTATGATGCGCGCATTTGCAAGCAGCAGACCTGGTCAGCAGATATCGTCCTTGCCAAGCTTCTTGGAGGCAATTCTTGCTCAGAACGCCTTGTTCAAGTCGACTCTGTTGTATGGCGGTTTGCCGCTATTGCGGTTGTGTGCACTTCGAGAAATGAAGCGGTGGGAGGTTGGAGTTTTATCGCTAACAGGTCATATTGCGATGGGCGATTCACTTGCGCAGCAATCGGTGGCGGTTGCAATGCGAATGTGTATCAAGGACTCCGAGATCTTGCTCTGTCAGCAAGTGTCTCATTTCGTGCTTCGTTTAATTTTGCGCCAAGGTGTTGACGTTGAATTTGCGAGGCTCTTTCTCCTTGGCTTGATTCCTCTACTCGATGGGGAGAGTGCCGATAAAGACGATTTGAGGCAGGAACAAGTCTTTCCCGAGTTCGTCAACCAGACATTTATTTATGCGCTTGAAGAGGTTCCAAGCGCCTCGAAGTATACTCCTGATGTTTACGATGTGCTTTGGGCGATGTCGACGTGCGCAGCACTGGACGGGAGTGTTCGTGAATTAAGCCGAAGGACCGCTGTCAAAGCGTTTTTACTTTCGGATATCATGACTGACTTTCGAATCTTACGATACTCTGAGAGCATCCGAGTTGAAGAGTTCGAACTCGATAGAGCGAGCAAGACAGAAGCGCTCCAGACTGCTGCAAAGACTCCTTCAGACGACAAATCATCCCACCCCTGGTCGTACTTCGCAAAGATCGTGTCGATGTATTCGAACTTGAAGACAAGTGGAAGTTTTTCATTCTTGAATAGTGGGGACGAGGTTACGACAAAAGCACTCAGCAAACCAGAAGCTTTTCTCTACGAAATGTCGATAAGCGAGCGCAATCTCTGCTGGACTTTTCTTTTCACAAGATATTTTACAGTGTACCGATCACCTCCTGGCTTCAAGATGCTTCCCATCAATCAAGAAGTTGTTAATCTCTTGATCGAGATTGTAATTGATCGCCGCGGCTGCTATTCAGCAGAGCTGCGTGGCTTGGTCGCAGAATGCACTCACATGATATCTGCTGCTGTGCAAGATAATTCCGCGATGCGAGCAGTTGTGGCAAGGTTTAGTCTGATAGATCTGCTGCTCGATGCAGTGTGGGAACTTGACGATTTCAAAGTTGGAACGACCATCATGTCTTCGCTCGCACGTTTCCAAATGTGTCCTGCATTCCGACTCCAGCTGATCACAAGTTTTTCTCGAATTTCGAGGCAAATGCGAGGTGACGAAGAATCGACAATCGAAGAAGTGATTCCTACAGTTCGCCGAAATGCTTTGAGCCCTGCTATGCTTACTCAATCGCGGCGGTTTTGCATGCTGATCCTGCATCAGCACACGAACGTCGACTTGTGCGAGTGTTCAGACAACAAGCAGCTCGATGGAGAAGCAAGAAAGACAATCGCATTCAAGTACGCGAGAAAATACACAAGCTCTATCATCAGTACCGTTTTAGCATCGCGTGTGGGCCGCGGGACCTGGTCTTTTTCTTCTGGTAAAGTGCCAAGGCGACTGCAATCTGCTGCTGTCAAGTTTCGGAAAGCAGTGAAAATCCAACGAAGTTTTCTGCGATGGCTGTACATCTCACGGCACGGCAACCAGATGCTCCCAACAGTCGATAAATGGTGGATTTGCCAGAAATGCAAGAAGACACCATCGTTTTTGGCCGGGATCATCGTATGTCTTCGTGAGACAACTGGGTTCTTGGCGGCGCAAAAAGTGGATTCGAAAGATGACTCTAGCTCAAAAGACCCTCGACCCAATGGCTACCTGCTGTGTATCGAAACTGTCCTGCAGTGCATTCGGTACTTGATTCGGGACAAGAGTATCTGTGATGTACTTTCGCAGACTTTCCGAATTGAGTACCCACTTTTAGGCTTCACGTCCCACGATTCCCAGCGGATTCGACGACATGCAATTATAGCGCTCGCAGAGATTTGCTGGCGTTCCAAGTCATCGATGAAGTTTGTTTGCTCTCGCCTAAACAAAAGCATTTGGGACAATCGAGATTTCTCCTCCGTGTGGCACAAGCAAGATAAAAGTTCTGTCCATGGATTGAGTACACCATTCGGTTAACCCTTGAGAGATTCAAGCTTTTAGTGGCTGACGAGAATTTGAATTCTGGTGGAAGTATAGCTGACATGACACCCATCATATGCCCAGCAAACCTAGCGCACTTGAAAGACACACTGGCTGATATTGATGTGGTGTCGTCACTTCTGCTAGTGCTGAGTTACGACCCGAAAACTTCTCCAATTATCATGGGAATCATTCCCAAAGTATCCGCGAATCTGTGCAAGGTGAGGCGGCGATTACAAACCACATTGCTGCAATTATCAACTTGCTGAATTTCTAATGTACGCATGCTTTGCAGTGGGTCTCAAACGACCACAGGTATCTTCATTTGCGGTTTCTGGTGGCCATCCAGAACTCTCTTCTGATTACGGAGTCGTTCGACGAGATTGTGATGAAGAATCTCCGCCTATTGCTGAACACCCCTGGCGTTAGCTTCCCCGCAATCACCAAAGCTCTCGTCATGGGCATTCTTTGGTGTATGTGCCTGTGTCAGAGTCATTGCAGGGATCTGGTTGACCAACACGCAGATCTGGCAGTGGAGCTGCTTGCGAGTCTTATCCCGGCACAACAGGAGCTGAAACGTCACCGAGACGGCGTCAACGAAGATTTGTTGCTTGCGATATCGAATTGCGTGGGAGCTCTGGCTACAATGGGTATTAAAAACTCAATTATCCAAGTATCTGTTTCAACACTTGACGCACTGGATGGTGTCTACGCTTTTCTACGCACTTCAGCGTTTAGCGCAAATTCGGATTTGAAGAAAGCACCATGCGATGATTGGAATGGCCAACAAGAAGAGTCGTTCTGCCCGATTTCGAATGCAGCTATTGCAAGGTATACCCGATTTGGTCTGTGCCCCGTGTTCGCTTCATTTCGGGCAATCCAGTCCTGGGAGGAGTGCTCTACTCTGGTGCAAGAACAGGTACGTGTGGATGTATCCACATATCTCTACTAAGAACCAGAATGCTCACACTCTTCCTCGGTGCTGTAGATATCGAGATTATTTGCAATCACCGCGTACAACCCGGCCAACTCAACAGAGATTCGTTCCACAGCGGTGAGGTACTACTTCCAGAATTATATGACGCAAGTTAGTTCGCGTGGTAGTGCAGCGGATTTTGCGATCAAAACGATCCCATTGATTTTTCAATCGTGCAACGAAGCACGACTGCTGAGCGACATCCATGCTATCGCAGCTGTCAATGCGTTATCATCGCTGGTTCTTCAAAGCGGCACAGGACAACACCTCGAGGCAAACTATCGCGAGTTAAAGGTGATACGCCGAGTTGTAGACTCGCTGCGGAACCTGTGTTCACTGTGTGGAAGTGGAAAGCTTTTATCCGCTTCGCTGCAGAGCCAACTATTGCGACTACTGCGTTCGCAATTTTCAGACGACAAGCTACGACTTGCGGTGAGAAAGTTGTTGCATTCTTCTCCTTCCATGTTGGACAATCACTTTTTAATGTGTGCATCTGGCTTTTTTTTCCTAAGATCTTAGGTTTGCTTGTCTTGTTGATGAAACCTCAAGCGTCAATCACCGATGATCAAAACGAAGTCTTCAATGGAAGTGCATCTCGACTGGTAAACACCGTGGATGTCTACTCAAGCGTGGTGAACGAGTTTCCGTTAATAATGCATGTCCTGCAGTCTTATGATCGTGATGCTGCGACTGGTGCTCTGCGGTCAGTGAAGCGGTGGTCTCCCCTGACACTGGACGCTGCAGTCCTATCACCATCACTACCATCAGATCTCGGCGAAAAAAATCCATGCGAGATAGTCAAGGCTATTTGCTGGCCAGTCGAGCTAATCTTTATGTTGCAGCACAGCCCAGTTGCGCCGGCGCTCACACCCGAAACGAGCCATTTAGAAGTGCTTGTGCAAACCCTGTCCGATCTAGACAGCACGACTATTCGAGAGTGGCCACACACGATACACGGACGGCAAGAGGCTACACTTCAGCTTGCCAGTGTGTTACGGGAATTTTTGCGCCGCATCCCATTCACAAAATCGACAGCACTCCAATGCCTCAACATTTTGTCAAGTGCAGACGCGATGATGTTGTACGCAAACGAGCTGATGGTTGTCGTGACTCCATCCCTGGAGCGTGACGAATGTCTTCTCGCATTCTTACAATCACAGAGCCAGTCAGTCGTTCGTATCTTCCAAGTACTGTCAAAGAGTGGATGCCGGACAGATCTATATGCCAGTGTGAGTTGAATTGGTTCTTTGTTTTTATGTGATGCATGCAGCGCGCTCACTGTTCGTTCATTTCCACAGTGTATAGACTTTCTGCACAAACTGGGACTTCTGATGAAAGGAGAAGAGTACGAGTCTCAGCTTCTGCTCTTCGAGGCGCAAAACCCGGCCAGCTATTCAATCATTGGGGAACGCATACACAGCATGTTCTCTATTCAAACGCGCGAGTACGAAGACTGGGTTTTGGCCGTAAAAGCCTTCGACTATTTTTGTTTTTTAATGCAGATGCCCTCACTTCGACGTCGAATGATCACTGCGATCGAGAGGAAGCCATTGGTGTATACTGTAGCCGCAAGTACGTTGCCATTGGGAAAAGAATCCAGTACGAGCCCATCGTTTTGCCTGAAGGTTCAAGCAGACATGATTTCAAGCATTTTTGTGATTGCACTCCAGATGCTATCGTTCAAATCGTGGATGGAATGCACAACGACGTCACCGACATCTTTGGTTCCTTTGCACGACACACTATCGGTTGTGATGAGAGCGTGCGTGGCTGGGAGTAAATTAGCCGCGAATCTCTTCCAACACCTGCTCGACTCGAAGGATGATAAGCCAGCGCAGTGGGTGCTTGAACTCGTATCATTAGCGTTGATGCAAGACTACCAGTACCCGCGGATCGTCTCTCCAGCAGTGGCTGATAAACCTTTAGGCGCGCTATGTCATGTGCTCTCAATGAGTTATGTTCATCTGCAGAATGCAAGGTGGAGGCAATACGCGTAAGATGCATGCGTGCATATCTTGAGGTAAAGCTGTTGACGAGTGCAGGGATGACTGACGTTTGCTTTGTTTTCGTAGAGATTCACAGTTGATCGAAGAAATGAGGAGCGCGGTTGCAGTTGGGCTTGCACACGTTGCAGTGTACCACAATGTTCGTCATTCGAAGCATATGACAAAGTTTGTGATCAAGAACTACCGCTACCCAGTTTTTCTGGAAACGAACCCTGTTGTGAAGCTTCATGTTATACGGGTGTACCGAATGTGCTGCTGCAATGCTGTCGTCTATCGTATCCTTCGGCTCGGGAAAAGCTCTCTGTGGGACCTGACTGGCGAAGTAGATGCAGATGATTCGTTCTTTCGAAGACTTGGCAGAACTTTTCCCAGTCGCAAACTTTCGCTAGAGCACCAGTGGGAGATCAGCCTTTTTCTGTGGCATCAATTTTACTCGTTTTCTTTCGCGAACTCGCCGAAAAAGAGCTTCCTTGTGTCCAGCAGCAAGAAGACCCAACGAAATCCTCCCAAGAAGGCAGAACTGCTGATAGAAGACGATGTGCTTCCTTCGATCACTGAGCTGAGTGAAACCTTGAGTGACGACACTTCGGGTCAATGCCTCGGTGACCAATTCTACAGTCCCTATGAGACATCGAGAGTGATATCACCAGGAGCACAGGAGTTCGAAGCGGGTATGATATCTGGGCTTCATCCCAGTGACCACGAAGTCTCTGACGCACAAGACAAGCTGTCAGCTGGCACTGTTCTCATCAATGGTGTGGTCGACTTAATGATTACAAAAATGTCGTCTCCTGGCGCTGGCATCCAATTAAGTCGAAGAAGGAACTGGATTCAGGAATGCCATCAATTACTCAAGATCGTCAACCAGTTAGCCCAGGCTTTGAAACGCCATGGTGCTGAGACCGAAGCCAAGCAGTGTGTCATTAGTGAAACGTCAATCGAGCAGATTGCAGTGACCATCCGCTCTGGGAGTTTTGATGCTGTTGAGGAATTGGAGATATTTTACTTGCTGCTGCGAATCTGCTGCCAAACCAAAGAGCAGGTTGAAACACTCGTCCGAGTATTTGATCTTCCCAGCGCGCTGGTTCCGCGAATCAATGTGAGAACGAACGCTCTAGAATCGTGCTGGCACACGATTCAGTTCATTACGTTTTTCATTCGACGGACAGACGACAAAGTGAAGACCACTTTCGCGAAGAATGCGGAATTTGTTGGTGGGTTGTTCGAGTTTCTCGCTCTCGATTGCAGTGTTGACTTCGTCGCAGAAGTCATGGATCATTCGATTAGGGTTTTGAGTGCATTGGCTTCGTTTTCGACGGTGGAACGCGAATCCAATGGATCTGCGACTATTGTTCCTACGGCACGTTACATGCTGGCAACACTGGACCAACGATGGCAAGCCACTATTGCAAGAACTGATGCCTCACTTGAGGCAGCAAGACCCTCCACACACCCGAGTCCTCAATCGTTCATGCTCGTATTGCTTCAGCTTTTAGTCAATCCGCATCATGTGCGGCAAATGACTGAACCTGCACTGATGATCCTTCAGTGTTTCTTCGACAGTGAGGCAACGCTTATGACTGACAAGATGTTGAATCGCGCTGCTCTTCCTGCTTTGTGCAACTTGATGTACGACGACGATGCTGGTGTCCGGAAGCAAGCTATTCAGCTTCTTCAGAGCATCGCACAAATGGCTCAATCGAGAAGCGACAATCGCGTTATTGCGGTTCTTGGGAATACTTTTGCCGGCAACTATTGTCCAAATTACGGTGGTCACGTCGCGTCAATTTTGCCAGCCAAGCAGCTAAACTCTGCTAACGCAATCAATGCACAGCGCACGCGAGCCGAAAAGGAGAATATACTGGATATGCTGCAACGGCTGACGATCTTTTCGAGAGTAGCAGCGAATGATCTGCTGCTGTTGAGTGAGCTTACTGAGACTGTGCGCTTTCAACCGGGAGACTTGATTTTGTCGGATGAGAGAGCATCGGGGATCTTCATCATCGTTAGTGGTGAGGTGGACTGGAAACTTGCTGTGACAAGACCCAGACGCGAGAAGAACGCTATGCGTGTGCTTCAGTGCACGATGGGAAAAGGATGTGCATTTGGAAGTGTCGTCTCTCGGCTGTTCATGACTGAAGACAACTCGATTCGTGAAGTTGCCATCGCTCGGAACGACACTGTTTACTTTTGTATCGCGGATCGAGTGTGGCGGCATCCAGCAACTACTACCGAAGAACGGATTGGTGACCACTTGCGAACTGCTGCGAGGCGAATTAGCGGCTCGCTCTTTCATTTGGGAAAACACAAGGCTGCGTCTTTGGAGCTGAAGGCGCTGGCGACAGAGTCATACTTGATAAAGTTAATTAGTATCGCTCAAGGCGATCTCGGCAGTGACCCAGCAGTACTGCATGGATCCAAATTCCTTCTTACTGCTCTTTGCAGCGAGTATAAGAGGCGAGTGAAAGCTCGGAGTCTGGGTCCAGCGGAGAACTGGGTGCTTCGAGAGTTTTTCTGACTACTCCAAAGAACAGGCATTCCCGTCGAGTTGCGACGCGAACTCGTCTCCTTGACTTTGAAGTTAGTCCGTGATTCCAGTGCTCAGTACTCGGCAGCTGTTCAGACCAACTGGCGAAGCGATGGATGCTGTGGTCTCCTCGTAATGGCAAGAGGCTTTAGTCCGTGCGCGTTGGATCAGCAGTGTTTACTATCATGGCTCCAGAGCGTTGTCAGCCTTGTCCGCTCCAACGAAGACCTGAAACAAAGCTTTGCGCGTGCAATGACTGACGGCGCATTATTGAAGCTGTTTGGATCCTGTTTGATATATTCACGAGACGACTTGGATGTCAATCCGATTGTACCATACTTTCTTCAAGTCGCTGGGTTCGTTTTGCAGACTCCGTACGGCCGCCAAAGGCTCGCGTCTTGTCTTACAGGGTCCGAGCAAGCAGATTTTTGTCGGTGGCTTTTGCTTCTGCTGCCAGCAGTATCGGAAGCAGATGACACGCCAAATACTTCTGCGGTGCACATTCCCCATCACTCCTCTGTGGTTCAAGTGCTTTCTAGTGTATCACGCCACAATTCATTCAAGCATACACTGTGGTCGTTACCGGAATGGGAATCGGAAATTGTGCAGAGACTCGAAGAACCGACCACGCTGCTCGAGGTCAAAGACAATATCCCCATGAGAATAACGATTACCGAGTTTCTCTGCAATATGCTCGAGTGGAAAAGAGCAGCAAATTTGAGGAAGACTCAGATCATCAAGTGGATGAATCACTCTCTTGATATTTCGAAAAGGATTCTGTCGCTTTTCAGCGCGTGTCTGCGTGATGGTCAGAGCGAGACTTTGGTAGTCGCGAGCTTATCACGGCGTGTGCTGCACATTCTTCGAGTTCTTTCAAGATTTGATGGTGGAACAAACGCTGAAATTGCTCAGATCTTCACGCATTGCAGTAACAATTGGAGTGCGGCGTTGCAAACCATGTTTCTTCGTGCATGCGAAGATGAGTGTGAAAGCGCCAACAAGGAAGCCCGCTGTGAGGTTTTGCGCAGCCTAGCTGTAATATTTGATGCTGGTGTGTTCGAGGCGTCTCCAAGTGGCGATCTGTACTCAGCGTTCACGCGGCAGCTACTTGTGGAACATACCAAGTACTGGAAGGAGGATACTGAGCCACGCGAAGCTTGTTCGTCGTATTCGCGAATAGTAAGTCATGTGCTCTCTCGCATCGCAAAAGATGACTTTCAGTGCGAAGGCAGTGACCAGGAGAAACCCCACGAGCCGCTCGCATTATTGTGGGACGTATGGGCAATATTTGACACGAAGCAGGCAAAGAGATATCGAAAAGATCTCAACACTGAGTTACTGCTGCACCGCGCCGTGCTCACCGCACAATCAAGCGAAAGCGCAGTGGCGCAATCGATTTTGTGTCAAGCGTGGGAAAAAGACCACTTCGCGACTGCCCTGAATGCGCTGATGCAGATTGTGTGTGCACCCAGTGGATCATTCCCTGCGAGTACCGTGCGACTTTCTGGTGCGTGTGTGGCTCAAGTCTTTCGCGGCCAGCAAATAGTGGCGCAGCTCGCCTTTGAAATGAAGGCGACACCGATAAAGCAACTGTTTCTAGCATTGCAATCGCGTGTTGCCCTCCGAGCGAAGCTTCGAGCATTGTGGTACATCTGTCGCGGATTCAGCAAAAGCGAGAGTAGTCTCCTCTCGATGGAACCTGATTGGTTGAGTATCCTTGTAAATACCGTTGCAACTTGCCTCGATCACGATGGCAAAACGTTGTGCTAT
Source organism: Globisporangium splendens (assembly GCA_006386115.1). Lineage (NCBI taxonomy): Eukaryota > Oomycota > Peronosporomycetes > Pythiales > Pythiaceae > Globisporangium > Globisporangium splendens. The sequence goes on from VFIW01000119.1 coordinate 66,750, forward strand.
CAAGGGAAGATTATCCACTGGCTGATTGATCGATTCGGCGGTGCCTCATCTGTGAAACTTGTTCAAAATGAACGAGTGAATAGCTTGATAGAAAGCCTGATACATTTGATCGACGTCACTCAAGGTGGTCCTGACAATCCAAGATACAGTCAACGAAGCACTGGGCTGTGCGTGGTGCTCGCGGTTGCTCGCAACTACGATCAAGTTGTAGCGGCAGAGTTGGTTGCAAAGTATGTGAGCTGCACGATCCAAATGGCTCGTACTCTTTCGAAGTCGGTGGAAATGTGGAATCAGAGAGATGAGATGCTGCTCCGACTCTGTTTCGAGTGCATTCGAGACTTGCATGCGGATCACAGATACGCGAAAGCAACGAAAGAAGTGGTCGCTGCAAACTTAGACATGGCGTACAGTCTGGTGCACGTTTTTCCACAAACTGCAGGATGCTCGAGCCGATTTTCGAGTTGCTGTGTGTGATTTTGTAGCTTTACTGCTGCGATCGGTGGTGCTTGGTGCCAAGAAATGTGAGCTGCAGCTTTTTCTGACGAAAGATGAGACAGGCACGATGGTTCCGTGGCTGAAGACCCTGAAGAACGGAACTGTTCTCGAAAAGGCAAGAGCAGCACGATGCATTCGCCTAACATGCGACGGGAATTCTGATGCGATGCACAGATTCCTAGCACCTGGAGAGGTGCTAGTTCCGGTAATTCTGGAGTCTCTGCGTTTCTGCAAAGATTTACTTGCAAAGAAGATTGTGGCGGATAAAGAAGATTGCGATCACTTCAAGCTTCCTCGTTTCGTCTGCGGAACACTGAGGGATTTGCTAGAGTTCGATGTACTCGTGCTTCACACGAATAGTATTGATGTTGTCACGTTGCTGTCTGTTGTGATACCGATTCTACACGCTCTGGTGAGCTCAAGTGAGGTGAACGAGACCGCGTCTCCCGATTGGGCGAATGCAATTGTGAGTATGCTTCGACTGATCTGTACAACAGTGAAACATCGCGCAATCGGACGAAGCACACATTTGCGATGCTCGTCGCTCCTGGACACGCACTTTCTTACCATAAGCCGTCTTGGAATCGGTGGGAAGGCCGTTTCCCTCGCGCTGCAAGCTCTGATTCGGGTGATCCCGCCAACCCAATCGCACTGCTGCCGCATCAGAAGAGCCTCTCTGCTAGAAGGTGGCCAACCACACGATGACGAGAAACGCAGGTGCACTCTCTCCGAACGTGTTGACTTGTTACTGAGCTATGCTGACAGTCAATCCGATACAGTCCAATTGAAGGGATATCGTCGTGTCGCTGCGCTTCGAGTGCTGCATGTGCTTTGGCGGAATACTCCGCACTTTCAAGATGACATTTTGCTGTCGAGAGACATGGGTGTGAACCTTCACAGTTATTCAAGGATTCCTCAACAATCTCTCACCGCGCGTACCAGTACGTGCCCTCGCAGACCTTGCAGCATTGAGTGTCGTGAAAAGAAACAGCTCAAAGTCATCGCCAGCATCGCAAGGACTGGTGGCCACCTGTTGGGACGTGATCACTCGCAAAGAAAAATCAAAAGATGGCTCGCAGTCTGCAGCAACAGAGGCGCGTCACGCTCACATGTTATTGCGCGGGTTTTCCGTCCTCGTTCGCCTGGCAGTGCATGATGGCGAGACAAGAGAGTTCCTACAACGACACTCGTCGGCGTTTTGGTCGCAGTTTATCGATCTCTACTGCTTCACCCGTGGACGTAAAGCACTCTATCACCTTCGAGTTTTGGCTGGTCTAGTGACGATGTTGTTCTCGGTGCGAGCACCAACCGACCTCGAGCTGTCCTCGATCCCATTGAATCTTGTGCCGATGTTCCTTGCAGATATGACACCCGAGTACGCTACGACCTCTATCCCAGCGATCTTGGCGCTCTGCAATTCAGAATGGCGTCATATTTTATCGAACTCTCGCGAAAAGTGTCTGGAATTGCTGCCGGCGAGTATTGAGCAAATGGTAATGGAGCTGCAGCGTAATTTCCTACCTGCAGCGCTCTGCCATCTCTCTTTCGTGTCCGAGGTCCTTGCTGCAGCGATCGAAGACAACTGGAGGATAGCTGTCCTCAAATGCGTCGATGTCAAGAAGAGATCACTCGTGTTCAAAGTTATCAACCTTCTCTTGGAGATTGACACCCGAGTCGAGCCCTCCGCAAAGGTACGATAGAGTTCCATCAAGGCGCACATTACAGGAACCTTGTCTAACACTCTTTTCTTTCTTTTTTATCCAGGCAACTCTGTGTTTGCGCTGTATGCTAAAATTTGGCTGGCATGAAAATCCCTTGAGTGAGCTGCCGGTATCCGTTCTTGGTGGCGGGGTGGCAGCAGCAGCGATTACGTGTGAAGAACCCAGTCCTGCCGTTTAAATGCCGCGTTTGCTCGTCCGAGCGTTCCGTAATTGCTCGCGCACTGCTAAGTACTCTCTGGCGTCGCTGCCAACCGCAGCGACCCTAAAGATGACTGGCGAAGATTTCCATCTCCAGATAGCGGAGCCGAACGCATGGACACAGCCCCCTCGCATCGTGTTCGTCAAAGACGAATGGCGTGCCACTTCGGTCGTCGAATGCTTTTGGATGATCTCACGGTGCACGGTGGATTTAGTGAAGTACCCGACGATAGCTACCGAGATACAAGACAACACGGCATTTATTCGAAGCATTTGCACAACTATTTGCGACGACTACTGCGCTTACTTGACGCATGCGAATCTGGTACTCTTGTCGACCATTTTGCGCGACCTGACTGTCTGCAAGCGACGCACTGTGACGGACGCTGTTGATATTTCTGCTTTCGTTCCTCTTCTTACGCCAGAAATGTGGAAACGTGCGGCTGGGCATATCAGTGCGTATGGAGCTTGCTTCGGAACCGAGAGACGCAAGCGGGATTCGTGGACCGACTTGTTCGTTCCATTGCCGGCATGGTACACAGCAGTGGAAACGAATCTATTAGCCAAAGTATAAGTCTTGAGAGCATCATTCTCCGGCGAGTGAAAGAAGCTGCGTATGCTTCTAATCTAGACGATCGAGGGCTGGAGGCTGCGTTTGGGATTCTCGCTCAGCTGGCCAAGTCCGCTGCGCTCCACAGCGCAATGTTAACAATGGACGAGTCGCTTCCAGCGGCGTTGTTCTTTGACGACCCTGACTCGCTTCTCTCGGCAATCGTGCCAACGGCGAAGGAATCGATTTGCACGCAGCAGGCGAAGCTTGTGTGCCAGCTCTGCAGCGTACCAGCCAGTTTGCAACATGTACTTGCGGCACGAAATGTATTGGAGGCGTTGAAGACTGCGGTACTTACCAATGTGCCTCCAGTTTGTGCACCTGCCTGTCAAGCGCTTGGCTTGATCACTTCCCAGCGGGATGAGCTACGGATCGATGAGTATCTTCAGGAAGTAGAAGGGTCCGATGAACTCATTTGTCGCGACGAACTGCAGCAGATCTTCGAAGAGAATGATCACGAGCTTCTTCAAGGGATACATCAAATCCTCGCCACCAACATCGACACGAGTGGACCTGCATCGATCCACGCACAGAAAGCTGTCTGCGTTTCGATCAACGTCATCTACAACGTGATATCATCGAAGGCGCTTTTCGTGCGCTTGCGGACGGAGGTATGCAATATGGCGTCGAGTGAATTTGTACGTCTGCTGCTCACGTTTGTAACAGCAACAATGGGAAATAACGGTGCAGACGAAGCGCCTACGAAGCAGCATCACCGGCAACGAGATGAACTTGCACGAATCAACGCGCTTCGTATCCTACGTCGTGTGACAAAGCTTGCATCTGTGGCCGAGCTCTTCGGTATCCGAGCTGAATCCCACTCGGAACTGTTGGATCTCGTGTTCATTTTACTGCACCCGTTGAAAATCGAGACTGCGGAGCGTTGCAATCAAATTCACGCCGACGATATCGTGTTTCACACCTTGCTTGCGATTGAGAACGTTAGCCTCGACTCAAGTGCAGCGGATGCAATCACCACTCGAATCGATGCGCTCGTGCACTACATCGTGTGCCCTCGTCCATCTCTGCGAGTGTGCAAGGCTTTCTGGGATACTGCTTACAATCTGGTTGGTCACAACTTGCATCTCGTGAAGCTCAACAAGTGTTTCTCCGAGACCCTTGAGGAGCATCTTGTGAACCCGAACTTGGAACGGACCACGCCCTCCGGTATTCCCGAGTTGGTAGACGTGATCACCAAAACGCTGCGCAAGGTCGCGGAAAGAAGTATCGACAGCCACGCAAACCTCGTTCAACTTCTTCCGTCGTACAATCACTTCCTGACCACTGGCGCGGAGACGCATGGCTTTGTGCTCGCGTCATCGAGCCTGGAAAGCATCGCGCTCACGATGTCCTACATCATGGGTGCGTGTAGCCCTCACCTGACTGCATTCACGAGGATGCTGAATCTATCAGGGCACATCCCCCATATTTGCAAACTGCACGGCGAAGTCCCGGAGCTCGAGCAAGAGCACCACCGTGGTGCTCTACCCCCCGAGGAGTAACGAGCCGCGGCTTTCGTTCACGTGGACCACAGGCATGCAGGTTGCCATCGAGCGATTGGTCTGCTCATTATGCGAGTTGCTTTCGTCGTTCCACGAAGACGAGAACAAGAGCACTTTCCCAGGCTACGACGTGCCCTGGCGCGATGCAGGAGGAGACACACCATCACAGTCCACAGTCGGGTCCACGCGGAAACAAACCACGTCGACGACTACGCCTGCCCGGAAATCTCACCAAGCTGTGCAACCAATTTATGCGAGTACTCGGAGGCGCCTCGTCCTTCACAGCAAAAAAACTGGCGTCTTCTGCCAGGGATACTCTCCGCCTACGCTTGAGCTCCACGACCAAATTCTCGGGATTTTCATGGCGCCGTGCACGTTTCGGATATACCAGCGCGCTTCCAACGTACGCGGTCCAATCGGATGCGTAGATTGTATGGTGCACGTGCTCCGCTTTCACTACCGAATCTCCCAGACCACAAGTGGACGGTTCATGCTCTTGGCGCCCATCGTGATGTCATTTTGGCACCAATTGCTCCCACAAATGAGTACGCTTGGACTGCAATTACTGTGCGACACGTTGCTGAATTGCGCGCTTTCGAAAGTGAGCACCACCCATTTCTGGCGTCTGGTGCAGCCAAGTTGCTGGTCAGGACGGTTCTTAAAGGTATCACTAGAGCTGGACCGACCAGTATGACCACGAGGCAACAGCAGGCTGCGCCGTCAACATCCGATGTTGTAAACGTCGTCGACACATTCTTCCTCAAGTATGTGCAATGCATCGCAGTGCTCAGTGAACGATCCCACTTTCTGCAGTCCACGTACTACCTTGTCCATGCCGGCGAGAAGGAAAGTATCACGATCCCGAGTCTCATCATTGCTGCGATCGTCCATTCGAAAGGGTGCTCGTCATACATCTTGCTCGCATCCAAAATCCTTTCTCGATTTCTTAGCGTCTTTTCCCTCCAAGAAGCCAAGAGGTTGTTTTCGACGTGCATCACGCAGATTGCGCGCACGCTGGGGTGGCAAGTCACACCATTGGATGTCTCGCTCGCGTTGGTGACCATGGTGGGTCAAACGGAGTCCGAGGTGATCACGAAGACCCGAGTGGTCGTCAAAGTGATTCACAGCACGCTGCTTCGTACGGCGATTTTGGGACTGATCAACAAGGGCATCCCCGAAGTGCTTCATGACTTTGGTATGGTTCATATGATGGCGCACATGGAGCAGTTGCTGCTCCATTGCAAGCGATACGAACTCGCGTCTCGAATTGACCAAAGATCAGGCTCGTCTTCAACCGGAGTCAACGAGCGAGCATACCGCTCGGCTTCACCGCCGTCTGCGTACAAACAGACGCCAGTCGAGAAATGGATGCCAACCAATTTGTTTACCAGCGGCTCGTACAGTGAAGCAGGCAGCACCGCGCTAGCTTACGGTGGCGCACAACTGGAGGAGTGTGTGGCGTCGCTCAAAGAGCTCACGGCAGAAATCGCGCAGTACACGATGATCAATTTCAAGCTGGTGTTTCAAAGTTTCGAGAGCATGAACGACGACCTGGAGCTCATCGAAGCGATGACGAGTTCGGAGCATGCAATTATGTTCACGCAGTCGATGTTTTACGCGCTCAGTTTGCTACAAGAAGCTCTCACGACGTCGTTGCTGGATGGAGAAGATGGCGGGAACGAAACAGGAGTCTCCAGTCGTGCTGCCTCTTCGTCATCTTCGTGCGCTTCACTAGATGGCGAGCCTCTCCGTGCCGACCTAGTCGGTGAGACCATTGAGACGCTGCAGCAGGTAGAGCTTTTCCTGGCAAAGTTCGCGCAGATCATGGAGTGGATCATCATCTCGCTGCAACACAGTGACGTGGACGTTCTGTTCTACGCGACGCAATTGCAAGCGCTACTGGAGCTGACGACTCACCTCTTCGATATCCCGACCGGCTTGGATGAAGACCAGCGTGGTGGAGCAGAAAGTGAGGCTGAGACGGAGAGACCGAGACCTGTCGGCTCGCTCGCATATCGTAGCATTCTGAAGCAAAAACCAGGTGGTCGTGGACGGAAAAATCCTCTCTCATTCACACCCAAAGCTGTCGCCAACAAGCCAGTCTACTTACGCTTCCACAGCCTTGAGATTCGCTCATGGTTCTGGTCCGCACTGGGATTTCTCCCATACTTGAGAGTTAAACACCAAGACGACGTACGCCTCATTCGATTCCAGCCAAGCACCGCACAGGAGCGAGTGCACTCGTTTAGTGCTGTTCCCTTCGGCGGCACCAGTGATGCTGCATTCAAGTGCCATTTCGAAGCCGACGACCCGGACGCAGATGCGATGAGGACCTGGTTCCGTGACATCCCGCACACTCTCGACGTCGAAATCTGGATCTACTTGCCCTTTTGGTACCAGGACGTGCTCATCAGCCACCTCAAGCTGCCGCTGCTCACAAAGTTTATCGACAAGAAGCCGTTCGAGTTTCAGTACTACCCGGAGAGGTCACGCGGTGTGCGTGCGTACCAGCCGAAAGCACTGGGAACCTTGGTACTGGATATGTGTACGTCGATTTCGTCTTGCTACGAACAAGCCAGCAGCAACACGGACTACGAATTCCCGGCGTATTCCACACTGGGCTCTCGGAGAGTCCGCCGCGTGCTTCGTGCGATCGGCTCAACGCTGTTTGGTCTCTTGAAGCGCGTGTATGGAGCGACGACGCAATTTATCCAAGAGGAGACTCTTTTGACGCGCGGCGATCGACGCAGGACGACTTTGGTCGCAGACACTGATTTGCTGTCTGGAGACGATGCGAAGACCGACACCAGTACTAAGAAATCTGTCGAGGCACTAATGAAGCAGATTTTAGACGTGCTGCTACAATCCATCCACCCAGACAAGCTCGTCGGGTCGTACGAAAAACTCAATGCCGCAAAGGAGTGCGAGATCTTGATGGTCGACCTGGAAAGCACCGCGAGCGAGTTCACGAAAGTGTTGACTCGCGGGTTTGAGACAAAAACAAATCGGCGTGGCAGGAGTTTGTCAACGCGCTCGAAGTCGTGCAGTCGTGTTTCCTCGCGTCCGGGTTTTCGTTCTTCTCGGCTCATTTCCAGAGCCATCAGCATCACTCGCAGCAATCACCGTCGCGTGTAGTTTCGCCAAGACAGAAGGGCTCGATGTCGATCAAGAAAATGTCGTTTCCAGGCTTTTCGCATTCGCTGCCAGCGAAAAAGCGCGTATTCAGGGAGGTTTCGTCGCAGTTGCGGTACTTGGGTGCGCCGAACGTGAAGGATACAGCAGCAGAGGCTCCTACCCAAAAGGCCAACACGGGGCTAGCTTGGCACACCAACTCACTGAAACTCGTCCCTGCCACCAAGCTTCTCCAGACGCTGAAAGACAACAATGTCGTCACGCGCGTCACAAAAGCCGCACTCTTTGCACAGGCGAGTGACGACGACCTGCTCGCTGCGAGGGCATCGGCACATCTTCACAATGCCGCGTCCAAAATGGAATGGCGCATGCTGTCGCCGCACGTCTCGCTGTGGAACTTGGCCAAGGAACGAGTGCCCGAATGGCATTCCTATAGCCACATGGTTGTGCCGACGTCGCTGAGTCACTTCCTGATCCAGCCCATGGAGCGACTTCAAGTGTATTGCGCGGTGTTTCAATACTTACAGCCTCTCTGCAACAATCTAAACAAGAAGCACGCAATCGCAGGAGCTGGGATGGCACCAACCCTCAGCTCCGCATCGTTGTCTAAAACAGTGGCTGAAGCGAAGCGAGGAGGAGAGCTAATACGCTCGGTATTACGGATTTCGTCGCTCCAGAGGAATCAAAGAGAGAGTGAGTCTTCTAGCGATCGAGGAGTGCGTGGGAGTACAAAGCTACTGCGACCCAAGGCGTCGACCCACTCCACTGAAGAAGCGCAACTTCCTGGCGTGTTGCCCGCACTTGATGATGCAGACAGAAAAGCACCAAGTCTCAGCCATGAAACGCGGAGACCGAGTTGTTTGCCTTCTTCGACCACGGCAGTCACGAAACCGAGCAGCAGTGGCAAACTCAGCAAGTTAACGACACTCAAGCGCCACTTGTCAACTTTTCTCACGATGTCGGAGAACTCGACCATTGCGCTCGTGCAGAATTCGCTGCTCAATACTACGACGTTTACAGTCGACGATTGCAACGAAATTGAGGTCATGCGAGCGCGCCGCCTCGTGAAATACCATGCGATGGATCCGTTCGATGCTGCTGCCCGCCTCACGAGACTATACCACGATGCCCACAAGCTCCCATCATTCTTGTATCGCGAAGGTCGGCTTGGCGCAGCGATCCATTACGCACTGTGGTTCTTGCCGGCCGCAACGGTTTGGCGCATCTCGATCGCACGGGATGCCGTTCGAGACTCGGCGCGCTCGTTTCAAGAGCTCTACGCCTCGCAATCGAGTGGCGATGAGTGGACCGAGACGCTGCGAAAGTCGAATCTTACACCTGGTAATAGTGGATCAAATAGCCACGACGAAAAGCCGTTCATCGTCATCTCCGATCGCCATAATGTCAGCCACCAGTCTCATCTCACCCAGCGTGCTGTTCACAGTCGGCACGTGACACAACGCAAGCTGCAGCACAAAGTGCACGATGAAAGCACCGAGACGAAAAAGAACTCGTCCCCAAAGCGACCGAAAAACAGCATTCCTAAAGATTTCATCAAGATCTCTGAGAAGGAGCTCCAGCATTTCGTGATTGTGCTGGAAGTGGAGAGCCTGCTCTCCGATATGATGCGCGTGTGGCCGATGGAGAATGGCAACATTGGGCTCGGCGGGTTCTGGTCGTCCCTCTTGTTCACGTTTCTGGCCGTTGGGAGCCCTGTCTTTTTCCTGTATGGACTGTTCCCGTGGCTCATGCAGCGATCCGATGGCAATGTGAAGATCCTCTCGAACATCACGTGTGCGTACGGCGCGTTTTGGATCATGATGGCGTTTTTCTCCATTCTGAGCATCACGCGCAGCATCCCGGCGTTCCGCGACGTGCGACGCGTGGATCTCGTCAATCTGACCACATTTCCGTATTGTATACGAAACTATCTGGCGATCTTTAACGTCATCTAGGAGTGCTTTCAGCTCAACACGACATCGTTTTCGGTCTGGGAGATGTCGTACAAGCCGAAAAGGATCGCGGCGCTTACGACAATTGATCTCCAAAACCTCGGTCTTGGCTTCGTTCAGGTCAACATTTTCGAGACGATGCAGACGCTCACGCTGCTGTGCCTCTTGCTGTGGTATTTCTGCCTCAAGGCATCCAACAAGTTCAAGTCGATCCAGTGGCTCAACTACTTCCTCACGTTTCTGCTGCCAAACTTTCTGGGTGGGTTGATGTTTATGGTATGTTGTACGCGTGTGTATTCTCGTCTGTCGATATCTCAACTATGGATCCTGACGTGTTCTTTGGCGTGTAGTTTCTCAGCAAACAGTTTTACTTGTCCACAGCCTGCGTGCTCAATGCCAAGGGGGAGACCGTGTTATCATCGAACGATGCGATTCTGTGCTGGCGCGATGTTCACCTCACGTACGCACTCCACGGTATGTTCGGCATGAGCGTATTTGTGCCAATTGCAGTGCTAGCCTTTGGGAGCTACCAGGTGTTTTTCCCCGAGCTCAAGCTCGATGTGCAGACTTCTCCACTGCTGAACGTGAGCTCACAGATCGTGAAAGCCGCCATGATGGGAGCGCTCACGTTCTTTGTCGAGCGTGTGGTAAGTGTCTATCTACCCGCTGTACTGCTAATTGCCATGTTCGATTGGTGTTAATCAAGCATCTGTCACCTCTTGGCGTCTGTTCCTCGGTGTTGCTCTCGGCGGAAACCTGCTGCTTCTTGTACTGGTGATGCGAAATCCGATGGCGTGCTCAACATGGTAGGACTTCTGATCTTCCACACAAATGAAACGATGCAGAAAGGAAAAAGACTGAGAAATCACTTTGGACACCGCGCTGCGCGTTTTCTTTGCTGCAGGCACCTCAAGTATGCCAAAGTGTTCATCTACGGGTTGAGTTCTTGGTCCGCACTGTGCGCAATGCTCTCGACCTTTATCCGCTGAGGCAGCACTCCGCTCTACACGGTGCACATCGGTTGGTTATTGCAGACGTTGGCGTTGGGATTCGCGGTTCGCTGGAAACGAAAGAAGATTCAGCAACAGAACTTGTCAAAAGGCGTCGGAACTAGAAGCCACTCGCTCGTGCGCCAGAACACCATGGCGACAGGCAAAAGACGAACGACAGAGCACCACCAGCAGCAGTTCACTGGTGTGCTTCCAACGTCGTCCCAATCGCAGCCGGTGCTGTCAGCAGAGTCACTGCAGGCATCACCACAATGACACGAGTGGGGATAGCAAAAGAAAAGCTCGTGTGGTGGGTGTCGTGTGAAATCAAATAAATAACCGTTTGCTTTGTTCGTACTAAATTGACACTCTCACGTCATCCTACCTACCTAGAACATCTCTCTGGCTGCTAACCCGTTTTGAGCCACCCGCCGTTGTCTGTACAGGTTTTCTGCAGCTCCACCGCGACTTCACACGTCTCTGGATCGTCCATGCGCAGGCAGCTCCCGAGGTTCACGCGCACGACGTTGCGCAGCCCCATGAGCTCGATGGGCACGACTGCGATCTTGGTGCCGTCGATGAGAAATGTCTTGAGGTTCGGCAGCGTGACCAGATCCACAGGCACAGCCACGCTCATAGGGTTGTCGCCCAAGTCCAGGATCTCGAGGCACTTGCACCATGACAGGTACGCCGGGATGTGCGTGAGCAGAGTCTTGCGCATGTTCAAGTGCACGAGCGACGTCATATGCTGGAAGCACGGTGGGATCGTTGGGATATGGTTCGTGTTGGCGTCAAGCTTCTTCAAGTGGACCAGGTTGTCCATGTTCGGGAACGCCTGGAGCGCGTTCTGCTGCACCGTGAAGAGCTCCAAGTTGCAGAGTGCGTCAAAGGCAGGCAGTGCGGTCAGTCGGTTCACTTGCAGGTACAGCCGCTTGAGGTTCTTCCAGCGCTTGACCTCGGGGAAGAACACGAGCATGTTGTTGCTCACGTTGAGCTCCTCGAGCTCACTGAGCTCGCTGATGCCGCTGCCGAGACTCATCATGACGTTGTTGTATAGATTGATGGTCTTGATGCGCGTGCAGTGCTTGATCGAGTTGGGCAGCGCCACGAGACGATTCCTGTTCGCGCGCAGCGTTTCGAGCTTTGTGAGTTTGCCGATCTCGTCGGGGAACCGCTTGATGTGGTTCTCGGCGATCTCGAGTGTCTTGAGTCGCGAGAGCTGCGTGATCTCGCGCGACAATTCTTTGAGCTGGTTCTCCGATACGTTGAGTACCTCGAGCGCCTGCAGCATCGCGATCTCCTTGGGGATCAGCGTGATCTCGTTGCAGCGCACGTTGAGCTCCGTGAGGTTGAACATGCTGAACACGATGCCCGGGACCTGCTTGAGGTGCGGGATCATCTCCTTCGTGAGCGTGCCCATCTCCTTTGTCGAGCCGTCGCGTGAGACAACGGACGTGAGTTCGAGCTTGCCGCTCTTGGCCATCGAGAGCACGAGCGACTGCAGTCGCTGCGCAGGCTCATTATCCAAGCTCGGCGTGTGCTTCAGCGTGAGGTGGCGCTTGGAGCCGTTGATCTGGGAGTTGGTGTCGCTGCCGTCGCTCGTCGCTGGCATCATCCGCAGCATCAGGGGGTCGGGCCCCACAGCCGCGGGGCTCGCGCGCGCGAAAACCGACGCCGCACAGCCCATGCGGGCGCCTCGGGGTCGATCAAGTCGCCGTTTGTGCGCTTTTCGTCAGCGCGATGGCAACCTTCTCAAATCCTCAGAACTGACGGGACGAGCACGCCCAAAATAAAACAAAGAGTCCCAAAATACACCCATGCAAGTGAATGATGCAAAAATTGGCAGCATTTGCAAAGGCGATGCATTGGTGTATGATATTCGAGAAAGCGGTGCACGACCACGACTCCAACATCATGGGTTTCTTCTGTGGCGATTGATAGCTGTGCAGAGCCAAAGAAGCACACACATACACGCGTGCCAGTGTGTAAGGCACGCGTGCAACGACAGAGCAGACTTGGCGCCCGCGCTACTAGCAAGTAAACACGCCTGAACCTTTCGTCGTCAACTTCAGTTTCCAATGGACTTGTTGAGGGAGATGGCTATTTTGGGTTCCGTGCTCGTATTTTATTCAGTCCCTTTTGACGCCGGTAACTTTCCACGTCATTTAAAAATTTGAAAGTTCGCGCGCAGTTCGCCGACTGGTAATTTATTGCTGCTTTTCCTTTCCTTTCCTTTCCTTTCGTTCTCTGTGCTCTCTACTGGCATTAGCGTTCATAATGCGGCATGACAGCAGCAATAACAAGAATGCGGGCACGAGCGGCGGCGTGCGGCTGCACTCGCTGCAGGAGGACGCGGACCGGCGCGAGCGCGACGTGATGAACCTGAAGATGGAGGTGGCGCACCTGCGCGAGCGGCTGCACATGCGCGTGGGTGGCGAGACGAACGCCATCGAGCTCGAGGACGAGAACTTCACGCTCAAGCGCTCGCTGCTCGAGACGCAGCAGGCGCTCGTGGCGCACCAGGACGCCCTGCGCGAGATGGACGCCAAGTACGCCAAGGCGATGCTCAACCTCGTCAAGCTCGACCAGGCGTGGAAGGCGAGCGCTGCCGACCTCGCGCGAGCGCAGCAAGACGTCGCAGACGCCGAGTCCGACGCGTTTCGGCGTCAACAGGAACGCGACGCGCTCGTACAGGATCACGCGGCTGAGATGGAAGCGGCGAATGCGCGATTATCAGATATGAGCCATCAGCTATTGCAACAGGACCGACAGATCCAGGACCAGCGCGCACAAATCGATACGCTGCATCTGGAGACCAAGCAGTTGCATGGCCACATGGACGCGTTGAAACAAAAGACGACCAGTGGCATGCAAGGCGTCGCGTCGAAACAGGAGCTGGATGAATTGCAGCGCGAGTGCCAGCAAGCGAAAGAAGAGTGTGCGACGCTGCGTGGCGAGACGAATGCGATGCGGGATGAAAATGGCGCGCTCAAGACGCAATTGGAAGACGCGAACGCGACGATCGCAGCATCGACGTCGCGGATTCTGCAGCTGAAGGAAGAGCATGCGACGACGCAAGTGCATCTCAAGTCTGCGAAAAAGAGCATCGAGCATCGCGAGCGAGAGACGACACATTTGAAGCAGGAGATCACGCGTATTCAGACCGAAGTGGGCAAGCGCGACGACCTGTTGGTGCAATTGGGAATGGAGCGCAGCCGACAGGACCAAGCGCTCGCAAAGCAAAAGAAACTCGTAGAGCAGGCTCAGCAAGTGAATGCGCAGGACGCACAGAAGGTCGCGGCGATGAAGGAGAGAGAGTGGAAGACGCGCGAGGCAGAGCTCGAGCAGAAAATGCGCGAGCAAGAGCAGAAGACGTGGCGCGTGCAGGAGCGACTGGACCAGCTGCAGCAGCACCAGAACGACGTGCTGCTGCTCTTTGCCGGTCCTGGTGACGACGCTGAGCGGTTTGTTGCGACGCATGACCTGAAAGCATGCGTAAAAGAAGAGATTCAAAGGACCAGAGCCACAGTGATAGCATGGGAAAAGACGAAGCAGCAGCTCGAAAAACTGGAGAAAGACGCGATGCGGCAGGACAAACTCGCACAGGAAAACGAAGCGCTGCGCAGCGAGTACGACAAGGCCAAGAAGGCCATGGAGCGCATGGCGCTGCGGAAATCCAAGGCGCTCGACGTGACGCGAACGCCCACGAAGCAGCGAGACGTGACGCGGACACCTACCAAGCAGCACGACATGGTCCGGACGCCGCTGAAGTGGGATGGGAAGCCACGACCAGATGACAGCAAAGTTGGACTCTGGAGTACAGCAGCAGCAGCAACATTAGTAACGACAACAACAACAGCAGAGCCATTGCGAACGAAACGGAAACTCGAGCACGGAGATGAAAGCAGCAGCAATGGTAGCATTCTCAACAGCAGGAGTGCAGCAATAGCAGCAGCGCTGGGATCGCGGCTGGCATCTGCAACTGGTTCTTCAACTGCTATTTCTAATGCCGCCGCTGCTGCTACTGCTTCAACTGCGGCTGCTGGAGCCACAGTCGAGGACGACGCGCGCAAAGCTAAGATCAAGCGCGTGTTCGTGGCGTCGCGATACATGAACACGAGTCGACGGATGGACTTTTAACGTATTATGAAAAACCAAAACGGCAAAAAATACAATGGGGATTTCCCGGGAGCAAGCGTGCATCCCACGCAGTTGTCAAGACAAAACAGATTACAACTAATTAGTGCGCGAGTCTCAGCAGTTCTCGACAAACTTCGACAGGGGGTTTCTTTCTCATGGCACTGGTCGTCTACTTACTTGGGTTCCTCCACCTACAGCTCATCGTTTGACGCATGCAGAGACCACCCGGGCACGCTTTTCTGGTCCTTGACGCGCAATTTGATGTCTTCAAAGCACCGGAACGCTGGCGGGTGCTCTGCAGACGACTTGGCGGCGTCGGCAGCCGTGCAGTAGCACGGGATGAACTCGTTCACGGCGTCGAAGGTGACGAGCACGCCGCCGTTGTCCAGCGGTCGCGGGAAGAGCTTCGGGCACTTGTGCGCCTTCATCTGCTGCACGCCTCCCCAATAGGACACCCACGCAATGATCCCGCCCTGCGCCAGATTCTGTCCGTCAATTGAGACCTATTGAGAGGTGCAACAGTGAGTGGGTTAGCCCCCGCGTTCAAACACATTGTATATCGTCACAAAGCTACTTACAAAGATGCTCTCGTTGGCAAAGGCGAACGTCGGGTCGAGCGAAAAAATCTGAATGGCAGCACGTTTCTCTGCCTGCAGCTCGATCGCGGAGTTGCCCGCGGCGTAGACCACGAGTCCCCAGAACAGCAGCAGCTTGAGCCACAGGCGGTGAAAGCAGCAGAGCGCCGCAACCAGCAGCGCGAATAGCGTTCCCTGCACCAGCGACTGCGCGCACAACGGCGAGATGTTGTCGACGCCGTGCGTGTTGAACGCCAGGCACTGCGTCCAGCCAGTGACGAATGACGCGCTGCAGTCGTCGACGCCGTGGAGCTCCAGGTTGCGCCAGAGCAGCGCCGCGCTGAGCGGCCACGCCGTCGTTGTTGCTGATGCCATTGGGGTCATTGAAATCGACACGTTCGTGGAGCACGCGGCGCTATAGAACACGAGCAGCAAGCCTGCAATCGTGAGCACATTCACGGCCACTTTGACGACCGTTCCGCTCAGACTCGCGCTCTGCAGCGGCCACGGCGTTCGCTTTCTATTGGATCGCATAATAGCGCGACAATATACAGACGCACGCACACATGTGTTAGCCATTTGTGAGCCACACGAGACCTGTTTGATAACGAATGCTGCATACCTTTTAACCACTGTCGTGTACAGAAACAGCGGCACAAACAGCAGCGTCATGACGGTCCAGAACACGTTCTCAGCGAGCGCGCCGCCTGCCAGGCGCGAATCGCTCACGACACCATCCACCGCGTCTTCGTCATTCTCATCGCCTTCTTCTTCCTCCTCGTCGTCGGTCGAGTCTGCATTCGCCTCGTCGTCCGAGCGCCAGACGTCCTCGTCGCCGGACGCGTCGTCTTCGTCGGACTCATCGTCCGTGGCGAACGCCCAGTCGCCGTGCGCTTGCAGCGCGTGCATGGCGTCGATCTGCTCGTCCTTGGCGTGGATGTACGCGTCGTTCCACTGGTCGTCCACGAAGATCGGCTGGTTCGCCGCCTTGGCGCGCGACCGCGTCAGCATCTTACTGTGTGTGTGTATGGGGCAACGCCACTGGCGCTGGGGGTCAATGCGCACAGAGAGAAGCGCTTCCGCTTTGGCGCGTGATGACGGTTTATTGTGTGCACTGTCCAGTTGGTCGCGATGAGGGACGATGATGTGAACCTAAGCGGGAACTCCCCGCCAAAACAGAAAAGAGAGTTCCTATTAGTTTAGAGAGTTCGAGGTGCATTTACTGTGGCGACTTTTTCTTTTTGAATTTTGAATAAGGGCACAAAAATGGGACAGAAAGGAGGCTTCTATTGGAGTATCTTTAGCCATTTGCTCGGCGGTGTAAACCATGGAGAGCGCACTAAATTGATGGTTTCGTCACGAACTGACGTCTACTATAACGTTTCGTACAAGTTCATGATCACTAAGGCTCTCTCGAAAATTCACTAGTATCAGTACATCCGCATATTCCAACACTTTTGCAAAGTCTTCCTTCTTTTCTCTACCGGAAAAAGCTCTTGAGGTCCTCTAGACTCAGGCGCTCGCTGCGCTTCTCGTCGCCGTGCTTGGACGCCACGAGCACGTGCTTGGCGAGCTTGTCCTTGCGCTGCTGCAGCTGCAGGATCATGTCCTCGACGGTCTCGTCCACGACGTAGCGCTTCACGAGCACGGTCTGGTCCTGACCCAGGCGGTGCACGCGGTCGATGGCCTGGTCCTCCACGCCCGGGTTCCACCACGGATCCAGCAGGATCACCACTGACGCACACGTGAGGTTGAGTCCCACGCCACCGGCCTTCAGACTGATCACGAGCACGTCCATCGTGGGGTCTTTGGCGAACTTTGTCAGCACTTTCTCGCGCGTTTCCTGCGGCATCGCGCCGTGGAACATGCAATGCGCAAACCCGTGGTGCTGTAACAGCGTCGCGACCATCTCGAGCATATGCGTCCACTGCGAGAACACGACCACCTTCCGCTTCTTTTTGGGAGTAATAGTGGCAATTTCCCCGTTGTCATCCTGAGTCTGCTCCCTCGGCGCCTCGTTCTCACGACGAATGGCCTCGAGATCCTGCAGCAGCTGCTTGAGCTTGGTGCTCACAAACACATTCGCAGCATTCTTGTGGTCATCTTTTACTTGCTTTGGTGCACGTGCTGTCACTTCCTCCGTTGTCTTCTGCTCACCATCACCACCTGCTGCAACGGATACCTCGTCTGCTACCTTAGTGTCATCTTCACCATGTGGACGTTTTTCCGGTGGCGCTGGGAGGACAAACACCTTGTTCATGTCTACCACAGCGCGACACACGGGGCAGCCGCTATCGGGATCCATCGCGAGGCTGTCACGCAGACACTGCTCGCAGAGCACATGGGCACACGCCGTAAGCACGCCGCGTACGGGCGGATCCAGGCACACGGGACACTCGTGGGACTCGAGCCCTTCCTCGACCTGCGCGAGCACGTTTTCAATGTACGACGTCGTCAGACCACTCGAGTGCGCATTATCAGTATCTCCAGTGGTCGACGAGGACGAGGATAGCAACTCCGATTGCGAGCGACTCGCCTGCTGCATGTCCTGCTGCAACTGCACCGAGATGCGGCGGTAGTACGACTCCATCGACTCGTTCGTCTGCGGCTGGAACAGCAGCGACGTCTCAGCATCTCCATGTTGCGATTGCTGCTTGCCGTTACCCTGCTTCTTCGACTGCTCAGCGTCGTTCTGCGCTTGTTCAAAGTTGCGGCCAAGCGCCAGGAACGGGTGGTTGCACGCCTGGCGCAGCCGCAACAATAACGCAAAGATCGCGACGTAGCTCGTGCTCGCTGTGCCGCTTGCGACAAAACCGTTGAACTCGGCACGGCTTTTGTCGTACACGGCCTGGTAGAACGCGCGCTCGTCGTCGGAAAAGCGCAGTTTCACGAGTTCCATGTGCTTGGGCGGGAGCTGTACGAGGCTACGGCCATGCTTGTCGCGCGAGTGTTTCGTGCGGCGCAGCAGGATCGGCGTGAGGATCACCTTCAGCCGCCCAAGCGCGTTGATATCGTCGCCCTGTTCGAAGGGTGTCGTGATCACGCGCTTCCACCACGAGAGCCGCGACCAGGGCTCGTACTGGAGGAAGCTCAGCAGCGAGAACAGATCGTCGAGCGAGTTCTGCAATGGCGTGCCCGTAAGGCACCATCGATGGGTCGCTTGCAAGGACGCACACGCCTTGAAGTACGTCGTCATGCGGTTCTTGATGCTGTGCGCTTCGTCGAGGATCACGCGCAGCCACGGGGTTGTCACGAGCACTCCGCCGCCGTTCGGTTTCTCATACTCTTTCGAGAGCACGCCGTACGTTGTGAGTACGATATCGCTCTTGTGGATCGCATGCGTGTGCTCGCGATCGTCCCCGTAGTAGATGTGATACGCCAGCGTGTTCGCGCGGAAGCGCTCGTCAATCTCGTTCTTCCACTGGTGCAGCAGACTCAGCGGACACACGATCAGCGTCTTGCTCGGTCTCTGTTTTCGGTGGCGGTGATGGCCACTCAATGACAACGATGTCACCGTAGTGGCTTCATCGTCCTCGTCATGTCGCCCGTGACAGTGCTTCTGGTACACGGTGAGCGACAGCATCATCATGGTCTTCCCCATGCCCATGTCGTCTGCCAGGATACCACCACGGCACGGCGTCGGTGGTTGCGGCGCACGCAACGAAGCGATTTTCTCGAACCGGTTGATGAAGTACGAGCCACCGTCTGCGTCAAATTGACGCGCTTCCCACATCTGTGTGTATAATGCAACGAGCGCCATTAGAACCGCGAATACATGCCTCATATCCAACCAGTTCCACAAAGCAAAGACGTACCGGATTGAGCTCATCGTCCTGCGCATCCTTCGTGGAGCCCTGGTTCTCTCGCGCCACCATCCACCGGACCGCAGCCTTCTGATGACCGCGGAGCTCAATGTCGTTCAGGTACGGACGCAGTTGATCCGCTGGGTTGTGGATCTCCCCATCGTCGTCTTTGCTGTCGTTCTCGTCGTTCCCAGTGCCAATAAAGTCTGAAAACAGCGCCTCAAGACCCGCGTCGTTGTCCTCAATATCTTTTGTCGCGGCAGCAATGGCGGTAGCAGCAGTAGTAGTTTCGGAAGCTTTAGGGATTTTCTCAGCATGCAGCATCTCCAACGTCGTGTACAGCGCGTCGGACAAGTGGAACTGTGGATGGTCCTCGTTGAAAATCGCGAACACGTTTGTGCTCACGTACACAAACACCAGCACCTGTGTGCACAACACCAGTAACATCACAAATGACATAGATACTTAGTTACGTTCCAGTGAGTTCGTCACAACAGATATGCTCATATCGACGTACCTGGAAGGATGCAAACATCTGCGACGACATTGGCGGAGCGTGACAGACGCCGCCGAGTACGATCAGCTTCTCCTTCATCAGCGGATGCAGGAGCGTCTCGATCTCACGGTCCAGCCGCCCGACCTGCACGCAACAACAACCGCTCTCGTTAGACCCTCTAATGCAACCAGAGGCATTATTATTCTATGTGGGTCTTACCAGCGCGTTCTGCATCGTGGCGATGCGGATGATGCCAGCAGAATGAGACGACGTCCCTGGACTGGACCCTGCAGCCATACCAGGTCGCAGGCGCTTCTTGCCGGCGTTCTCTGCCTGCAGCACGAGCCGATCGCCCGTGATGAAGTCGACAGACGAGCGGTTCAGCGTCGCGCTCAGCACTTTGCGTCCCAGCAAGCGATACTGCGACTGCTGCTCGCGTGCGAACGAGCGCTCAAAGTACGTCACGGCCGACGCGAGTCGCGACTCTGCCTCGCTGTCACGCACGCTGCTCGTTTCACTGGAAGCCGTTGCGAGCTGCTCAAAGTACGCGCTCGCAGCCACCATGACGCTGTAGCAGTGCTTGGAGAGCAGCGCGAGCAGATCGTTCGCCGGCAGGTCGATGCCGAGCTCCTTCATCTGCTCCACCTTCTTCTTCAAGCGCAGTGCCTCCTTCTCGTTCGAGCTGCCGACAGCCACGAGCGGCGCCTGGATGAGCTTCTGCTTCTTCATGGGCGGCGACTTCTTGCTGGTCGTAGAGCTACTGGGCGACACGCGCGCCGCTGCGTTCGTCTGCTGCTTCACGGGCGTCTGGTGTGCTGTCTTATGGCGCGGCGTGAGGCAGATCTCGCACGCAGTGGCGTCGCGCGCATTCTCGAACGTGCACATGGCGCAGCCCCACGCGTCGCCGCCATCTGACGCCGCCATTCGTGTCTCGTGATTGAGCTTTGAGCTCTGCTGCTGCTCACCACACTTCAGAAAATGGCGCCAATTCGTTTGATGTCGCTGCTTTTTGGCGAGGTTTCGCTAAAAGCGTGCGTATGGAGTTCCAGAGGTTTTCATCACAACATTGAAGGCTTTATTTGTGTGTCCACTATTTTCTGTCTCAGTTTTGCTGACACGCTGATGATCATCATCAAGCTGGACAATGTTTCTGTCCACGTCAACTATCAAGTTCAGCAGTTTTTAAATTCGACAGTCTGATCACAATATCAAATGTCAATCATAAACTTAAACATTGATAAAGTATGACATGACAGATTTCATCCAGTTAGACAGGGTGACTGAGTGGCTCGTGGTTTTGTTGGTGCAGCACACTCGCAAAAGAGCTCCTGACGAGAGACGAGAAGCCACGATGCTGCGTCGCGTGCCGTCGTCCACTGCTGCTGCTGCTGCTGCTGCTGCTGCTGCTGCTGTGCGCCGTGCCAGCGCTACCCGTGCCTCCGCTGCGTCTGCGTCTGTGTCTTCGTCTGTGCGCTGGCACTCGGAGTGCTCGTCGTCCTCATCCGGCAACGGCCATGCGCACGTGAAGGTACACAAGTCGCGGCTGCCGGCGTCCGGCCCGGGCTTCGCGGACTTTATCCGCGACTCGCGCGCTTCCGATGAGCACGTGGCTGGATCCGCTGCGCTGCATGAAGAAAGTGAGATGAACTTCCCAGCCACGGGCACCATTCGGTCGCTCGAGGAGCTCGAAGAAGAGGCGCAGCAGCAGCAAAAGCGCAAGTTCTTCATCGAGACGTACGGCTGCCAGATGAACTCGGCCGACTCGGAGATCGTGCGCGCGATCTTGCTCGAGAACAAGTACGAGCCGGCGACGGCGCAGGAGGACGCCGACATCATCCTGCTCAACACGTGCGCCGTGCGCGACAACGCCGAGGCCAAGATCTGGAACCGCCTGGAGCAGATCCGCCAAGTCAAAGCCAAGATCCTGCGCACGAGCAAGAAGAAGGCGCGTAAGCAGCTGCCTACTGTGGGGGTGCTCGGGTGTATGGCTGAGCGCCTGAAGACGCAGCTGCTCGAGTCCGACAAGATGGTGGACCTCGTGGTCGGTCCGGACGCGTACCGCGACATCCCGAACCTGCTCAAGGTCGTGCGCGGCGGCGACGCGGCCGTGAACGTGCAGCTGTCGCTGGACGAGACGTACGCCGACATCGCACCCGTGCGCTCGGACCCAGACAGCCCGTCGGCGTTCGTGTCCATCATGCGCGGTTGCAACAACATGTGCTCGTACTGCATCGTGCCGTTCACGCGCGGCCGCGAGCGCAGTCGCGTGATGCAGTCGATCGTGGACGAAGTGCGCGCGCTGCGGGACCAGGGCGTGAAGGAGGTCGTGCTGTTGGGCCAGAATGTGAACAGTTTCCACGACAAGAAGTCCGAGGGGGCTTCGGAAAAGGGTCGCGGGTACGTCGCGGCGGAGGGCTTCACCAACATGTTCCGATCACGCGATGCGCCGGGCTTCCGCTTCGTGGACCTGCTCGACGAGGTGTCGCGCGTGGACCCGGAGATCCGCATCCGCTTCACGTCACCGCACCCGAAAGATTTCCCCGACGAGGTCTTTGATCTGATGAACGAGCGCTTCAACATCTGCAGCAGCATCCACATGCCGGCGCAGAGCGGGAGCTCGTCCATGCTGCAGCGCATGCGTCGCGGGTACACGCGCGAGGCGTACATGGCGCTGGTGGAGAACATGCGCGCGCGCATCCCGGGCGTCGCGATCTCGTCGGACTTCATCGCGGGCTTCTGCGGCGAGACCGAGGAGGAGCACCAGGACACGATCTCGCTCATGCGCCACGTCGGGTACGACCAGGCGTTCATGTTCGCGTACTCGGTGCGCGCGCGCACGCACGCGGCCCACCGCATGGAGGACGACGTGCCGAGCGATGTCAAGCTGCGGCGGCTGCAGGAAGTCATCGACACGTTCAGCGAGGTGGTGACCAAGAAGAACAAGGTGGAGGACTCGGATCGTCTCCACGTCGTGCTGGTGCAGGGCCCGAGCCGTCGCTCGAGCGACGACAAGCCCATGCTCACGGGGCTCACGGACACGCACAAGCGCTGCGTGTTCCCGGACTACATGCTGCCAGGTTCGCTCCGAGACTTCCAGCATCAGGCAGGTCCGCTGTCCTCCGAGTTCCTGCCGCTGCCGCCGCTGGCCGCCGAGGGCGTGCGCGCCGCCAAGGGCGACTACGTGCTCGTGCGCGTCCACGAGGCCGGCCGCCACACGCTGCACGCGACGCCCGTGGCGCGCACGACGCTCCAGGAGATCGCGCAGCTCGTGGCGCGCGCAGACCTCGGAGCGCGACCCCACGACCACGCGGCGCTCGGGCTTTAAGGCAAGATGAGGATGCGTCCATTTTAGAGAGACAACGGTGGTCACTGTATTTTTAAAAGAGTTGCGCTTGCGGGATATCGGTTGGTGTCAAATATCAGCAATGCAATTGTTGCGCAACAGACAAACAAACAAATGACAGCAAGCACGACTTGCAACTACGCTCTCGATCGATTTATCCGCGAGTTATACGGCAGAACCTCCTCCCTCTTTGTGGATACGCAAGTGTGTCTGTGTGCTGTTTACTAAATCCCTGTTCAAATACGTGTGGCTGGCTCACTGGCCACCGACAGCGCCGCGAGCGGCTTCGGCCGCGCGCTTCTGCATCTCCATCTGCAAATTCGAGATCTGCAATAAACACAACATCCCATCTTAAATAGGATGACAACATGACCGCATGCAACAGTAGCAGGCAAAGCGTACGTTCGTTCGGATCTCGACGGCGTCCTTCTCTTTCAGTTCGATCTTCGCATTCACCTTCTCACTATTGCACACAACCCACATAACAAACGCACATGTCAGGCGCATACAAACATCCATATCAACAATAATATCGACACACAAATGACAAAGAGACGCACAGTTCATTGTTGATGAACTCGAGACGCTTGTTCACATTCGCCTTGGCTTCGCTCACGTCCTGCTTGAGCAGCGCCGGTCCAATGAGCTTGTACACCTTCGCGTCGTCGCCCAGCAAGTCCAGTTCCTATACAAGACGCGCATCAACACAAACAGTGGCAGCGTATAGTCGAATAGTGCAAACAGTGGTTGCCTATTTGCCGTACAAACGACAGAAGGTACCTTCTTGACCATGGTGTTTTCGTTTGCCTGCTGCGCGTACGTCTGGCGCTGGTTGGCGAGCACTTGCACCTCTGCAAACGAACCAAAAACAGCGACATGTGTGAGCGCATACACTCGTGTAATACAGAGGAAGAGGAGAGTGTGCGTGTTGTGCTGACGCACCTTCTTGCAGCACGCGGTAGCGCGCCATCTCGGCGTCGACCTGGGCGCTCATACTGGTTGTTTCTTCTGGTTGCTTTGTTGGATATTTGCTCGTGCAGCGAGTCGCGACTGCAAAGAGTGGCAAAGAGTGGCAAGCAAAAAGAATGCAAAAGTTACAAATTGGGACGAGTTTCAAAGCAGATGTAGAATTGTAACACTACTGGTTCTTTGATGCGGTGACTACACTCACGATCTCGAAAAGACTTCTTGGTAGCCACATCAGTTTTCACAGAAAGTAAGCGCCTCAAAGATTTGTTAAGCAAAAGAGCTGTTTTATTGGCATCGAGTTGATGCAAAATGGACTCTTTGGCAGTCACCGATTGATCACAGAAAGCAACCACTTCTTCTTGCCGTGGAACAAAGAGCTGTCTTATTCTGAGCCTAAATGCTGTACTTTCTCAGCCTTTTGTGATCTAAATACTACTGAAACACCACGAGATGCGCATCCACCAGCAGCTTGAGCTTTGGACCGAGCGTTGGGTCCTCCTGGAGACGACGCAGCTCCTGTGGACACTCCCTGCATCTCTGGAGCCGCTGCATGAGCTCAGTGTCGGAGAGTGCCTGTAGCAACTCGGGGTTCTTCAGAATGCGTTGCACTTGAGCTTCTTCGTCAGGGGACCGCGCCATATTCGCGATCGCCTCTCGCCGCACCTCGTCCATGTCCACGATCGCTGGTTGAGTTGAGTCAGCTTTCGTTTGCAGAGTTGATGAATAGGATGGCTGGGATGGCTGTACGAGAAGGCTCGATGGCTGCTGCTGACTCTCCTGTTGTGCTTGCTGATGCTTTTTCATAGCAGCTTCTTGCTCTTTTCCAAGCTGCAAACGCCAAAGCAATAGGCAGCACCGCTCAGTGGACATAGCGTACTAACGAATGGCAGAAGCAAACCATGCATTTACTTACCTCTTCGAAATGGCTGCCCAGGAAGTCCACAAAGTCCTGCAGCATCTTGGAAACTGCTTCGTCTTTCCGGTACTTGAGAACCGCCGACTGCGGGTCGCGTTGAAGGTCCTCGGTCGCTTGCGTGAAGCGCGGGTTCTGGAGAGCTACGCATATCCATGGGGACATCGCTGCATACATTGAAATCCCGTCAAATATGTATTTGCTATAAAGAAACAAGCGGAAACAAACCAAGCGCGAGGTGTGGATGTTTGGCCAGCTTCTCAAAGAATTTCGCGTTCATCCATGCTGCGCGTAGCAAAGATGTTAAAGTGAGCATATTGGCCAACTCAGACTGCAATTGTAGAGAGGGGTGGCCGCACCTTTTGGGTCCAGCTGGTTCATGCTCTTCAGCGCGTCCTGGACTTCGGGAAACACGAAGGACGACGACGTTGCGTCCTGCTCTGGCTCGTGCTGCTTCACGATCAGCAGGTCGTCTCTCTAAACGACACAAAGTCGTGAAACAAGTACACGTGAATGAGTCGCTCTCCCAGCTTGCGCAAGTACGGAGAACGCACCGTGGGCAGTTTCTTCTGCGTCTTGCTACTCGACGACTGCGTTTTGGATGTTTGCTTCTGGTTTGAGACTTTGCTGCGCATGGCTGACTTGGGCGTGTTGAAAAAGCCCTTTTTCAAACCCTGGCCAAATGATTTGCTGCTGCGCTCCTTCTCCTGACGTCTCCGCGTTTCAGCTTTGGCGCGATCGCGACCATTTCGTCCATCAGACTGGGCTCCTCCCTCTGCTGCTTGTCCTCGATCTGGTTGTCATGATGATCATCTGCATCTTCCTCATCCAGCAGCAGTGGGGGCTCGTCGTCCACAAGCTCGTCTTCGTGCTGCTTCGCTTGGAGCTCCTTCATGGTCATCCTTCTCTTGTGAGCGCCAGGTGCTAAAAGTCAAACTGGCGGTGGCTTTTCACGAAACGCGTCGCCGATCTTTCTGTGACTACTGCGGATATTTCCCACGTTTTCCACTTGGCGCCGCTGCTTTCCAAAAGGTCGAATGCTTGTTCTGCAGCCCAGGTCGCTTCTCTCTTGCTTGAAACTACGGAATGCGACGCTCAGATCGACGCAAAGCTGTGAAAATATCTGCGGGAAAGAAACCTGAAGCCGTCGACAAGGGCGTGTGCGTGGCGTGCGGCAGTCGCAATGTGGTCCGATACGAGCCAAAGCGCTACGATCTGGAACAGCAGCAATTCATCCAGTGCCGAAGCTGCAGCCTCGTGTCGCCCAACTTCAACCAACCGCGAGTGCAAAGTGGCACCTGCGAAGACTACGCTCCGCTCGACAACTTTAAAGCTCAGAGTATGTTTGCAAGTTGCTTTCCCCGGAGCGATTCGGCGGGTTGTCGCTCACGAATGTATCTGTCTATCTGCTGCATGCTCTCAAGTCATGGGAGACGAGATCCTGGATGCGTTTACCCACGACCACGTCAAGAAGCAGATCCAGAGCGCCTTGGACTTTGGTGCGTGCACGCCGTGCGTATCGCCCTCAATATACCTCGTCCCTTGTCGTTGACGTGATTTTTTGTTGTTTCTCTATCAGCACAAGGCGACATCGCGTTGATCTTTAGTGCACGAAAGTCCTGTTTCCAGTTGTGCGTATATTTGAAGGCACCTCACAACTTCCATTCTCTATTACTTTGGTAGCGATATCTCCCCGTGGTGATCGACGCAATTCAGCACGTTGTTGCTAAGTACGGGTTCAGAGAGAGCGTCGAGGGCGTGATGGAGAGCGTGCGCGTGATGCAAACGCTCGCCAAGGACGACGAGCAGCTCGTGCAGCGGCTCATTCGTTTACGCCATGTGCTCACACCCACAGCCACGTGGATCAAGGAAGACGCCGACGCCGAGCAGGACGACCGCCGCAAACTCCAGGCGGAACGAGACGCGATCCGTCAAAAGCAGCAAGACGCCGAACGCGCCGAGCAAATTGCCGCCGAGAATGCGCGGAAAGCGAGGCTGCGTGCGCGGAAGCTCGCATTGGGACTCGATCCTTCGGTGCCGCGGTTGCCTGTGCTTCATGAATCGCCACCTCCAATACTTGTAACTCATATGAATCGACCTGTTAGCCTCCGCGTGAATGCACAGTACACGCAGAGGTTCCAGTGGCACTTTAACGGCAAACCGATTCCAGCAGATACCGACAATCACAACAACGACAATTCCGAGATCACGGCTCGTGGAGCCACGCGAAGCGCGCTGATCATCCCAAAACTCACCAAGCGCTTCGTGGGTGAGCACTACTGCGTCTGCGAGAACGAGGAAGGCGCGACGAGCACCGCGAGCTGCCAGGTCGCGATCGTAGCTTTGACATCGCGTCGACTGCTCAATCGCAAGCTACGCGGCCACTCGACATTGATGCTTCAATTGTGCTGGAAGCACACTGCGATTGCTTGCGTCGCGCATTCCATTGTGGTCTTTGACACCAACACGTTTGCTCCCGTCAAAGTGCTTCCTGCGATCTCCTCTGCCGGACCAGGGACGACACAGACGCTCGCGTGGAATTCGCATACAAAATTACTCGTGACGTCGTCGTCGATGAAGAACCGTAGGAACGACATCGCGGTGCATTCGCTCGACTTCACGTCTGCTCCTGCTGATGGCGCGACGGCGCCAGAGGAGCATCGACGCAGCCTCCTCGAGTTGACGAAGCCAAAAGCGACTCCAAAAGCTGCGACTGTATCTGCTGTTAGCGCCAGTGCGATCTCGAACTTGCTCTTCAGCACCACGGTGAAAGCGCTCGATGTCGTTCACTTTGCCGCGTTCTTCGCACACGGTAAGCTGCTCGTGCTCTCCGATATGAAGTCCCGCGTCGTCATTCTCGATCCTGTGCCATCTTCGCCGATTTCAAGTCCGCAGCAGATACTCGACTTTGACGGTGACCGCATTTGCCACATCGCGAGTAGCTCCACCGGTGCAGTTCTCGCGATTGCGTTCCGAGGCAAACACCACATCTCACTGATCAAGTCGCTGTCTACTAGCAGCAGTGACAACGTTAGCACTTTGGACGCTATGCTGTCAAATACGTAGACTCGTGAGCAGCTCCAATTTGCGTTCCCCGTGACTTGTTCCGCTTTTGATGTCCATGGAGAATACTTGGCTGTCGCTGAGTCCAGTTGCGTGAAAGCTTGGATCTCGATCGTAGCCGTGCACAGATCCACAACGAAAGCGAATAGAAACGACGACAACAATAGCCAGAAAAGCCACGCGTCGACCCGCAAGCGCCGGTTTGAAGCGCATGTGGGCAAAGTCTCGTGTCTGCAGTGGACCAAGGTGACGTCGCTGCTCGTGTCCAGTGGCTTCGATGGGTACGTCAAGATCTGGGAGATCGACACAAACGTGACGTGCTTGCTGACCATCCACTTGGACACGCGCGGGGTCCACAGTTTCCTGCTCGTCGACGAAGACGCCGTGCTGCTCGCGTTTGGATACACCGAGTGCCGCTTGCAAAGTCGCCAACTAGTGCAACTCGTGGAGCTGGAAGCATCGCGGCAACTCGAGATGAACGCACACGCAGCGACGATCCAGAAGATCTGGAAAGACAGACAGACCAGAGCGCTGATCAACAAGTGCATCAAAGACTCAACGTCATGAAGCACGCACCCTTCGCTGAACAACAGCAAATATGCCTCTCCAATAAAATAGCGCTCTAATTTCGTGTTTGATGCACCTCACTGCCCACGAACAATTTGAGTCTTGGAACTCGTGACACCTTTGCCTTTCTCAAAGATGGAGCCCTCGTCAGAGCGGAAAAGCATACCGCTGCTCTCGCTCATCGCGTCGAAAGCGATTGTCCCGGGTGCATTCAACGACAAGAAGTCAGATGCCGAGGATGAGCACCACACGCATACCATGATGTACGCGGCGCGCATGAAGTACCTGGACGACACCGACCAAATCCAACCCGACACGATGTTCATGACCCGTAAGCAAGCCCAGAAAGCGGCCCAGCGCCACGACACTGGGACCATTTCGCTGAAGAAACTCGACGTGGGGCCACCTCTGAGGAAGCCGAACGCAGCAAACGCAGCCAGCGCCAACGCCAGTCTCACAGCGTGGAAGAAAGCCAACAAGGCAGCGACAGACGAGAAGAACCAAATCTTGGAAGCCAAGTTCCAGGCAGGCTGTCATTTCTGGCAAAACGTCGAGACCTCGGAATGCCGACTCGCACCACCAGCGAATGCGCTTCAAATAGGAGGAGTGCAGACGAAACCGAGCAAGGGACACAGTACTGACGACGAAGACGTGCCGTTTCCAGATGCGTTTGCATTTCTAAAAGCAGGCTAGTAAGCACAAAACACAAACTATCACACTTTGTCGCTCACTCCTAATACACCTTCGTGACGTCCGACACCTCGGCGTGGTCGGACTCCTTGGCGGCACCAGCGTTCTTGTATTTACGCTCCACCAGTTCCTGCAATTTCTCGGTTTCTTCCGCCGACATCTACGTCAAGGATTTATACATGTCAGTTTTGCATCTCTCTCTCTTTCTCTCTCTCTCTCTCTCTCTCTCGTGAACATGCCGAAAAAATAAGCATGCGTCTCGTACCTTGTATGGCGCGTACTCCTCGCTCGGGAAACGCCGGTTCTCAACGTCCTCACGGTACTCCTCCAATCCGATTCGGATGCGCTCACCGACATCGGCGTATCGCTTGCAGAACCCCGGGACGTGCTGCGCGTGGTGAGGATGCTGGAGCATGCCGAGAAGGTCGTGGAATACCAGCACTTGGCCACTCGTCTCTGGGCCAGCACCGATGCCGATGGTTGGGATGCGCAGAAGCTCGGTGACCTGCTTGGCAACTGGGGACGGCACGCATTCCAACACAACCGCGAATGCACCCGCTTCTTGGACAGCGAGTGCGTCCTCAATGATCTGTTCGGCTTGGGCAGCTGTAAACCAAATGCAACACGACAATTAGTAAAAAAGGGACATGTACTACTCGTGTGCAAATCTCACGGACCCGTTCGTCCCTGCGCACGAAAGCCACCGAGCACACTGATATGCTGCGGACGAAGCCCCACGTGACCAATGACCGCAATGCCTCCGTCAACAATAAGTTTGACTACGCTCACAAGCAGTTGCATTCCAATCAGTCAGAAAGGTCAGAGCAGCAACGATATCGTACAACAATAGCGGAGACCTACTCGTCTTTGCACGTTCACGTCCGCCTTCAATCTTCACGCAGTCGGCACCGCCCTCCTGCATTTAACCAACAATTGGTCATCAATACGCCACGCGAGACAGCTTTATTCAACCTCAGCGAAATCACTACCGCCAGTCTTCGGTCTCACCTTGAGCAGTCGCTGCGCGTTCTTCAGCGCTTCATATGGATCACCTTCGCAGGAACCAAACGGCATATCGGCAACAATAAGAGGTCGCTCCGCGCCACTGCAAGCATCATACAAGCATACAGCGAAGAAATGAATGAGAACACAAATAAAAGAGTATCGGGTGCCACACTGTACCGTTTCACAGCTCTGGTGTGGTGAATGATGTCATCCATCGTCACTGGAATCGTCGTGTCCATGCCCTGCAGCAATGTACGCATAATACCACACCGCAATTGCAACGTCAGCATACGAAGCACTATGCATAGGCCACATGTGCCATACTCATGCGTTAGCAATGCATGAAAGCAATTATAACCACAAAGTACGCACCAATTCGACCATCCCGAGCGAATCGCCGACCAACAGCATGTCAAACCCCGCAAGGTCGACGTGCACAGCCGACGGGTAGTCGTACGCGGTCACCATCGTGATGGGCTTCTTCTTACGCTTGAGGATGCCGATGTCGAGCGTCGTGACCTTGCGGCGCTCCATGAGTTTCAGCGTGCGCGCCGCCGCCGCCGCGTTGTAGGACGAGCCGTCGACCGCGCTGCTGCTCATGGCACGGGCGCCGAAGGGCAGTGTCGTCGTCTTCACGGTCGTGGTGCTTGGGCGCAGTCGGCGCGCGGCCGCGATGATGCGCAGCGCCGCCATTCTTGTGCGTTCTGGTGCTGTGAGTGCGGCGGATGCGTGAGTGAATGAAAATGCGGACAGTGGAGACACTAGTGGAGACTTGAAGTGGCAGCAATTCAGCAATGAATTGACGAGCGCAATTCAATGTCAAGTCAACGAACAACACTCATGGAGAGAAACTCATCCAAGCGACGTGCTTGGACTTCTGCGTGGTTTGGAATCGATCGATTGTTGAAGTATGCACAGCACGAAGATTCCGTCATACTCTGCTGGGTTTGCGCGAAATCGCTCCTCTGCTTCGTCTTGTACTGTGCTTTGCATCCGTGCGAGCGCACTCGCCTTTTAGGTGGGTTGAGTTCGCTCAATCTGCAAGCGCATCTTTCTCAATCGGTGCATTCCTTTTCCGATGCTTCAAGCGCCGATGCAGGCTGCACTATGATGCAAGTCCCTAATTTCTTCAACCTACAGCGCTCTCGCTTTATCCCAGCGGTTGTCGGGTGATCACCTCCCATCCATCATCATGCCTGTCATTTGTTCCATTCGCACTTGGACACATCTACTCTGCTTCAATTCAAAAATGAATCACTTGCAATTCATTTTCCTGCACCTCGGAGTGACGTTCCTCTGGTTTGTGCATGCGTTGAAGAATCATCCCCGCATCCATTTCGCATTCTCCCTCGCATTCCCCCTTCCGCCTCCATCTCCTCTTTATCTGTCGACATGCTCCGCCGCGCGCTCTTCTCGCAATGTGCGCCTGCGCTGCGCCGCCGCGGCTTCGCGACGGGCATCCCTCCCTTCCACCTCGCTATCCCCGTGCGCGACCTTGATGAAGGTATCAAGCGCTCTCTGCATGCGGATGTGTAGAATGGATACGTCATGGGTGTGTCAGGCTGACACGCATGTTGTTACTTAGCGCGCGACTTTTACGGTGGCACCATGGGCTTCACGGAAGGACGGTCGTCGGCGCAATGGCAGGTACGGACATCTTCTTGTGTGCATTTACGTCAATGTGCAGTCCGCCTGTCATTCGTATTGATCCGCATTATTATGTCATGAATGGATGCTTATAGGACTACAACATGCTCGGACACCAGCTCGTAGTGCACGCTGTGGGCAAGGATTACAAAGCGGTTGACTTCCACAACCCCGTCGACGCCGACGATGTCCCCGTGCCGCACTTTGGCGCCGCGCTGACTGTGGACGAGTTCCACGCGCTCGCGGACCGCATCAAGAAGAGCGGCGTCAAGTTCATCATCGAGCCGCACCTGCGCTTCCAGGGGCACAAGGGCGAGCAGTGGACGATGTTCTTCAAGGATCCGAGCGGCAACAACCTCGAGTTCAAGGCCATGACCACGCCCGAGAACCTCTTTGCGAAGTACGTCGAGCACTAAAAGGCAAAGCAGTGGCAAAGACATGAAAAAAGAAAAAGCACCGACCGACGGATACAAATACAGCATCTCTCATTTCTTGTTACTATTGTGCAGTGCGCGGCATGATGCCAATGACAAAGTTGACTGGCATGTGTTCTATCTTCAGCAGGAACCAATGCTCAATCGTCACCGCCATCGATATCATCAGGTTCGTAGTCGTCAAACTCGTCGCCGTCCACTTCGTCATCGCTGTTTGATTCGTGTTCCTCCCATTCGCGCTCCGCGAGCTCCTCCTTGAGCATCTCGACAGCCGTCTGGTACATGCCGAGGTACATTTCCTCGGACACGTCATTCTCTGTGGGAACTGGTTCGGGCAGTTCGGCCAGTTCCTTTTCGATCCACGCAAACGCACCAACGGTGTCGAGCCACACGCCGATATTCTGCGAACAGTACAGGAACGCTTCCTCGACCGAGCCGGGCTTGGGTTCCTTGATGTCGTCCACGTACTCGACGACCTGGAAGAACGTCTCGTGGGCCGCGATGAACACGGCGATGAACGGATTGAGCTTGAACGCCTTGAGGAAAGCCTCGCGCACGACCTCTTCGCTCGAGCCTTCCTCCTCCAACACTTCCCACGACACGTACTCGAGGATGACCTGGCAGTACGCGAGCACGGCCGACGCCTCGCCGCGGAACTTGTCGATCAATTCCCGAGCTTCGGCGCCGCGACCTTCGTCCACGAGCACGCATGTGAGCCCTTCGCGAGACCGCATCGAGTCGTCTGTGTCCAGCTGCATGCACGTCTCGTAGTGCTTGATGCCGCGATCAGGCATACCTGCATTGCAGCACGCTTCTGCCAGCTGCTTCATGATTCTATGCGACACACACACAAAGAGAAAGAGTGCTCAAATCAGCGCAATCAACGGCGGCATACAGCGCATACTGTCGCTCGTACACGCACCTCAGATATTCGCGCGTCTCGGCGTGAGTCGAAAAGTTGCCGCCCTTCAGCGTGGCTTCGTACAGGTTGTACGTCTCAATGGGCTTCTTGAGCTCGTCGCCATGCTCATCCAGCTCACCGGCCGCAATGCGCGCTAGCAGTGCTGCGGGTCGTGCCGCGCCCTTGAGCTTCCATTCAGAGGGCGGCGTGGGTCCCTTGCGCGGCGGCGGCTTCGGAGGCGCCGGGTACTTGGGGAACGCCTTGAGCTCCTTCTCCTTGCGGTCGAGCGCACGCTGCAGCTGCACGACGCGCATGCGCTTGCGGTTCTGCTCGCGCTTATCCTTGCTCGTCTGGATACACTCGATCGAGCTCTGCGCGAACGCCTGCGCCTTGGCCGTCGCGCGCGGTCCCTTCTTCCGGTGCCCCTTGACGCCCATTTGTCAGATTGGCTTCCTGTAAATATGTGTGTGGCACTTTGCATTGGCAGCGAGCCACTCAACAGAAAGCTTAAGTGCGCGCGTGGCTTAATCTGTTAAGTTCGTTTTGTTGATGAGTGTCAAATTGAGAAGATGGCTACACAACGGTGAACTGCGGAGTTTAAAGAACGTGCTTCACATAGCGAGCTATTGCGTTCGGAGAGGAGACTACTGGCTTTTGGGTTTGTGTCCGAAGGTCATGTTGGAGGCTGCCTGGAAGGAGTACTCGGGGGCGTCAACCACTGGTGTGTCTCGCGGTATCGGAAGCGCCAAGTGGATATGTGGACGGATTACCGTGAATATCCATCCATACAGATGCGAACAATTTGGCACAGAGCTGAGAGTGGTAGGAGGAGAAGATTTTTGAGAATCCTATTGACTCCTTTTCTTTATTGCTGCAACCTCGATTATCCAATCTGGCGTCAAACATTTCGCTTCTGGGTTCCACCGCAGAAACGAAAGCACAATCGCTACGGACGTAAATGCTGTGTATTCTTTCGCATCTACACACATACTACGTACTGCAGTTGTCTGCTTGGCCGTTTGTATGTCGTGATATAGATGGATAACGGTGACTGAGATGCCGCACCAGCTTCAACTCCAAGAGAAAAGTGTGCGACGTCATTTCCATCATGCGCTCACAAACTGCACGCTACAGTGGCAACCAGTCTCGCCAACGAGAGCTAAGCTACTGTAGTTAGGCTAAGGTTGCGTCGTACACCCGGGTCTTGATGCGCGTTCTGCGTAGGTCATGCAACGGCATTTGGATCCCTCGTCGCCATGCAATGTCCTTTGGAGATCCGCCAATCGGACGCCCTCTCGAAACAAACGTTGTTTTCAACAAAATCACGCATGGTCGCATTTATTTACCCTTCTTCTGTTCATTTACCTCTATTTTACAATATGTCTTCTATTTCTATTATGGAGACCTTTATAAAGTGAATTATTGATTATCGAGCATAACTGTGAAGATGCATCATTTCTGCCAATCACACGCGCGCGCTCTGCATTTCCCTAACGCGCACACTCGAGTGGAGGAGACTTGACCGCAGCGAGCAATAAGCACGACAAAGACCAGCAGTATGAGCATGTTGACGCGACGAATCGTGCAGACGCTGAAGCACTCGGGTGCGCGCGGCTTCGCGGCGCCAGGCAAGGGCAAGGGCGGCGGTGGCGCCAACGCCATCGTGGAGGAGGCCGTGGACCTCGCCAAGTTCGTGCCGACTAACATCTTCAAGGAGGGTTCGCACGCCGAGCTCAAGGATCCGGCCGAGTACCCAGAGTGGCTCTTCAAGCTGCTCGACGTGCAGCCGACGCTCGGCGAGCTCGAGCGCGCGGGCTTCGACAATTTGGAGCTTGAGCAGCAGCGCCGCATGCTCACGCTGGCCAACCGCCGGTTCGTCAAGAGCAACAACGCCGCCAAGTCCAAGAAGTAAGCACAAGCGGTTGATGACGAAGACTTGTACACAGACACAGAGACACATAGAAGGAGACGAAGGGGATAGCGATGCGAGCGGATTGAAGACGACAGTGCGGCTGCAGCGGAAGGAACGAGGTGTTTGTATATTGCAAACGGTATTGTCCATGGGCTTTTTAGTCAAAAAGAGTGTGGCACAACCATAAAAAAACACGACAAAAAGAGAGAATGGCAGTGCAAGCGGTGAGCATTTGGTTTTATCGCTTTTTGTATTGTTTTACGTTGAATTGGTTGTGTTGAATGCTTTGGTTGCTGTGTTCTACCTACGATTGGGGCCACATTGACACCGTCAAAATGGCGCCTTTGCGCTGATTATTCTCATGGGGGAAACGTTCCCACTTGAGTAAATGAAGCTATTCGGTCGTTGGGAATCCGCCTGGCACGAGCTACAAACACACACAACGCAACATATCCGCACATGAGTCCACACTGCGCAACATGCTGTTGCCAGCAGAGCCATTTGACACCATCCCGACGTACGAGGCAGATGTTGTTGCCGTTCAGTAGCACTTGGTCCAACTTGATCTCTCGCTTGCCTTCCGGGGTGATCTCACTGTATCATACAAAATCACAATAAAGAACGCAGAGATTAGACCCACAAGCGTCGATCTATAGTCAGCCTAAAGGCAACACGAGCACATACTATTCCGTCACGTCGTCCAACACCATGTCTGCATACACACAAAGCGCAATCGACAGAGAAATTAATACCACTGTAAGCCATTTATCCACTGAATAGAGACACACATGCATCACACCCACAAAGGCGTCATACAGAAAGCGCTGGCACGTACTCACGTAGTCGTCAAAGCCGCGCAGTGTGCCCAGGAACTCCTTGTCGCCCTTCATGATGATCCACAGGCGCGAGCCGATGCACTTGTCAATCAGTTCTGCCCACAACACACACGCATGCATATACACATGCGAACACACACAGCCAGTCAGTCGCTGTTACCGCACATGCATTTACGCCGCCGCCATGGACGCGCGGCACCCGCGACATACCGAGCGGAAGGAGGCGGCTTTGGGACATGGTGCTGCTCAATATAGGCTTCTCTGTGTGCATTGGTGCCAAGCACAAAAAGGGAGGGGATATTGTGTGCATGTGGTCCACACCACGAGTCTTCCATACTTTATTTCAGTATATCTTCATTTTTGCATTCGGTCACAATGGAGGAGGGCGACGCAGAGGAGCAGGCGCACTACGCGTCCGTGCTGCTGTCGTTCCGCGAGTACGAGGCGTTCGTGATGCGCGAGATCTTCCGCCGCAAGAAGCACCTGCAGTCGCTTCCTGTCGACATGCAGCGCCGCCTGCCGCAGTCCTCCACCATGCGCAACCTCCACCACTTTGTCGTACGTGCATTTTTGCCATCGATTCCATTGCCACATGAGCGCTGATGAATCGCTATTGTTGTCTATGATATGCACAGAACGCAGCGCACCATAACCAGCTTTTCCTGGAGCGCATCGTGCAGGCGCAATTGGAGCACGGGCATGTGGAGCTCCCGCAAGTGAACCCCAAGACGCCGCTGCAGAGCCCGCCGCGCCACTTGGCCAAGCTCAAGAGTACGCTGCACCAGTTCGTGCGCGATTGGTCGGAGGAGGTATGTAATGCGCGGACCTATTGTCGTGTGCATTTGTTGTATGTGTACGTGATTCATTAATCGTGTATATGTGCACTGCCAACCTTTTAGGGCAAGAAGGAGCGCGAAATGTGCTACGCGCCGATTCTCAAGGAGCTCAAGCGCGTCCTCCCCATCAAACCCGAGAACCAGTACGTCCTTCGCTTTGCGCTGCTGTTGCATATTGGTGTATAACTACCTGCTGCCATACTAATTGATTGGCTTTTGCATTGTACGATAAAAGAAACACGCAGCGCGTGCTGATACCAGGTGCTGGTCTCGGGCGGCTCGCGCTGGAGATTGCGGCAAAAGGTATGAGGCTGTCTTCGCATTCATATTTGTGCTAGCAGTGCATGGGACCTAGCCCGTATACTTACTGTTTTTATTGCTATTAGGATATGCGGCTCAGGGCAACGAATTCTCGTATCAAATGCTCTTTGCCAGCAATTTCATTCTCAACTGGTACCATTCCTTGCGCTTGATACCACACTCGGGCTTTTTGAATATGCGAACTGATACCGAATGCCGTCCTTCTCATTCCTATATGGCTACAGGGCGACGCAACCGGGCGAGTTCGAGATCCACCCGTGGATCCACAATCCGTCGAACGCGCTCTCGATCACGGACCTGCTGCGGCCCGTGCAGATCCCCGACGTGAGCCCCACACAACTTCTGGGTCTCGACAAGGGGAACCGCCCGGACTTCTCCATGTGCGCTGGCGAGTTCCTCGAGGCCTACGCCAACGACAAAGGTGCGAACTAAAGCCATCAGGTAATTTATCTATGTGTAAATGCTGACATGGGATGTGGATTTCTCACCTGTTTGTAGAGTGCTGGGACTGCATCGTGACGTGCTTCTTCATTGACACGGCGCCGAATGTGATCGAGTACGTCGTGGCGTTCGAGCGCATGCTCAAGCCCGGCGGGTACTGGATCAACCTCGGACCGCTGTTGTACCACTGGCAGAGTAGCGGCGGTGACGACGACGAGCGCTACGCGCAGTCCGTGGAGCTCTCGTACGAGGAGATCAAGCACGTCATGGGCACCTACAACTTCAAAATCCTGGTACCTAGCATGCATTCAGTCGACGGCATTTAGTTGTTCATCCTGTTCTCATGCGGTGGTTGTGACTGTTCTGTTATTATGCATTTACAGAAAGAATCGCAGCGCGAGTGCGAGTACACGAGTAACGTCAAGTCGATGATGAAGACCGTGTACAACTGCGCGTTCTTCACAGCCGTCAAGGATGTTCCTGCTTCGCAATAAACGTCTTTTTCTATTGTGTTTCCACCATTTGAATGGGTTAACTTGGCGTTTATCTTTTACCACTCACGCATACGCATGTTCATATATATTGCTGCATCACAAGCACATCCTTCACACCATGCGCTTCTCCACATCGATGCATTTTGGTTGGCTGTTTGTTACTGCGTTTACGCGAGATCCTCGTCGTCAAAGTCGTCGTCGACGTGCTTGAGCGCGTTGGTGTGCACGGGCACCTCGTCACCCATGCGCTCCATCTCGGGGTTGCCGCCGGCCGCGCCTTCGACCTCCATCTCGTTCTCCATCTGCATCTTGAGGCGCGCGTGCAGCTGCTTCGGCGGCACCGCGGTGCTTCCTTTCTTCTCGCGCGGCGGGGTCTCCATCGTCTTGTTGCTTTCTTTGCTGGGAAAATGGGTGTGTTGCTGTTTGATACCAGTTGCCAAAATCTTGATACCAGACGACTTCCACAATCTACAATCCGGTCTACTATTTATTAGTGTCCACTGAATACCGAGAAATTCTGATCATTACCGGTATTCTGCACTATATCTTTGCAGCGGACTTCTATTCAGACCTTGCCATCCAGTAGCAAAACGCTACAGCACTGAAAAGAAAAAACCTCAAAGTGAAGAGGGGGAACGTGTTCCCAAATAACCTCGACACCTTTCGCGATCCTTTCAGAAGCTCCATAACGCAGAGGAAAGCGGCATAAAGAAGGCGAGAACGCAACAACCAGAGGCGACGGAATGGACCGACTGCAGCGTTTGTTTGGCAACCTCCCGGGGCTCCCGGGCCAGGGCGGACCGGGTGCCGACGGGCCCCTCGTGGACACGGCCGAGAAGGTGCACATCTCATCGCTCGCGCTGCTGAAAATGCTCAAGCACGGTGCGTCCAAAGGATGCACAAGAAGGAAGAAAGATCTTGACGGAGAAGAAGGGAATGCTCATGCGGGTATGCGTTACTGTGTGCAGGTCGCGCGGGTGTGCCGATGGAAGTGATGGGTCTGATGCTCGGCGAGTTCGTGGACGACTACACGGTGAACTGCATCGATGTGTTCGCGATGCCGCAGAGCGGAACGGGCGTGAGTGTCGAAGCCGTGGACCCGGTCTTCCAGACCAAGATGCTCGACATGCTCAAGCAGACTGGACGGTAAGAGATACTATGTAGAACACGCTGGAGTCATAGCGCAAACGAGTCTGACGCATGCATTATTATTGTTCCTGTGCAGTGCGGAAATGGTGGTCGGCTGGTATCACTCGCACCCGGGCTTTGGCTGTTGGCTCTCGGGTGTCGATATTAACACCCAGCAGGTACGAATCGCTCGTCTTCGCTATGGATGAAGATCAGTATGGGGGGCTAATATGCTATTGTGTATGTGATGTGCACGCAGAGTTTTGAAGCGCTGAACAACCGCGCGGTGTCGATCGTCGTGGATCCGATCCAGAGTGTGAAGGGCAAGGTCGTGATCGACGCGTTCCGCCTCATCAACCCGCAGCTCATGATGCTCGGCCAGGAGCCGCGTCAGACGACGTCGAACATCGGCCACCTCAACAAGCCTTCCATCCAGGTGTTTATTTTCCTGTGAAAGCGACATTTATGGTGGACTGTTATTTTGATTATGTTTTTTGTTTTTTTATCATCTCCATAGGCATTGATCCACGGTCTGAACCGCCACTACTACTCGATTGCGATCGACTACCGCAAGAACGAGCTCGAGGAGCAAATGCTGATGAACTTACACAAGAACACATGGAGTGACGGCCTCGTGCTCACCAAATTCGAGGACCACGCCGTGGAAAACGAGAAAACCGTCAAGGTGCGTGTCCATTTACAGTGAGTTTGCCGTCGTGGCTTTTATCACATGGACCTCATTGTTTGTTTCTTTACCCCCTTTAGGCCATGCTGTCGCTGACGGAGCAGTACAACAAGCGCGTGCAGGAGGAAGAGGAGAAGACGCCTGAGGAGCTCGAGATCCTGAACGTCGGCAAGCTCGACCCGAAGAAGCACCTGGAAGGCGACGTGTACGACCTCATGGCGCTCAACACGGTCCAGTGTCTCGGCGCCATGCTCGACACCATCGTCTTCTAAGTGTGTGCGTGCCGGTCTGAAGAAGAAAGAAGAGACACTATAGTTGATGCAAGTGCTCCGATACGACAGCCATATAACGAAGAAGAAGAAAAAAGGCAACTCAATGCAATCGTATCGCACTTGGATAACTTATGCACTGACAGAGAATCGGATTGTGCGCACATATACAAGGATTCGTATCATACGCTGCATCTATTTTATTCTCTTTTTTCTAACGTTCTAGCAATTGTGTGGAAGGCGCAGGGGCTCTACTGCGGACGCACTTCGGCGATCTTCACGGGTCGGTTCTCGGCGAGCGACTTGTTGGCAGCCATGGCCAGCAGCAGCGCCTCGCGGCCGTCGTTGCCGCCAACGGGCACCGTCGCGCTCTTGTCGTTGCACACGCGGATGAATGTCTCCATCTCGGCCACGTACGCGTCCATGTAGCGCTCGAGGAAGAAGTGCAGCGGCACGTCGCGCTGCACGGCGTGCTTGGTGGACACGACGACCGTGTTGGCGTAGTTGTTGTCGCAGGACGCCGAGCCCTTGGAGCCGAGCACCTCGACGCGCTGGTCGTAGCCGTACGCGGCCTCACGGCTGTTCTCGATGTACGCGATCACGCCGTTCTGGAAGCGCAGCAGCACCACGGCCGTGTCGATGTCGCCCGCCGCCGCGATCTCCGGCTTCACGCTCTGCGCCATGGCGTACACCTCGTCTACCTCGGCACCCACGAGGAAGCGCGCCATGTCAAAGTCGTGGATCGTCATGTCGCAGAACATGCCGCCCGACACCTTGATGTACGAAATAGGCGGCGCGCCCGGATCGCGGCTCGTGATGCGCACCATGTTGAGCTTGCCGACCTCGTCGCGCGCGATGGCGTCGCGCACGCGCTTGAAGTTGGCATCGAAGCGGCGGTTAAAGCCGATCATCATCTTCACGCCCGCGTCCTCCACCTACAGATGCATCACAAAAACTACTTCAGCACGATATGCAAGCGAGAAAGAGGAGCATGCGCATACCGCTTTGATGGCGTGGTTGACGACGTCAATGGTCAAGTCGATGGGCTTTTCGCAGAAGATGTGCTTCTTGTGCTTGGCGGCCTGCACGATCTGCTCGGCGTGCTTGTCCGTGGGCGAGCAGATGATCACGGCGTCGATCTCGGGGTCCTCGATGATCTCCGACGCGTCCATCGTCCACTTTGGGATGCCGTACATCGCGGCTACTTCCTGCGCGACGCCCTCCACCGGGTCCGCAATCTAAATATCAGCATATACACACATACGGCATTAGCGCACTTGCAAGCTGCATCCATGCATTAATCAAGCGAAGAGCTACATACGCAGAGGACGGATGCGCCGGCGCGCACGAGGCTCTGCGCGTGCACGCGGCCGATGCGACCACCGCCGAGGATGCCGACGCGCAGGCGCATGTTGCTGCTGGTGTTGTCCATTGTACTGGGAGTGGCGTTCGTTTGGGTGCGCTGCGGTTGAGAAATGAGGCGCAGAGAGCGCGATTGATTGATTGTGTCGTCCGTCGCGCATTGCGTGCGTCAACGCGCAGATCGCCATCATCGCCGTCCACTGCCGCAAGAGTCTGAATGGGAAGCTCCGCCAATCAGATCGCACGTTCAGATCCTAATGCACCAATCATAACGCAGGGGATGCTGTTGGCTCCGCTGCTTGAGTGTGCGAAGGAGCGGACGCATCCACTCGTGTCCACTGTCTGAGCCTCTAATCAGCCTCTGCTGTGGCATGATGCGCTTTCGTATGCTGCTTGATAGGTCAATGAAGGAATGTCCCATGTGACATGGCTTGGAACTGCAGAGAAGCCTCGAGGCTTTTCTGAAGCTCGAATCGAGCTCACACCGCATGTTCATGCGAACTGCCTCAGGACTGCGTTTAATCGGTAGTAATCTCAGATTTCCACGAGTGGGTGCTGTATCGAATGAAGAAAGCGTCATACAGTCCACAGGTACGCTGCTGTTGTGCCGGATTGACGCAATGGCTCAGTTTGCAACTTCAACTACCTCCGAGCTCGCCAAGAGGTGTTTACCTGGGCTTGTGTGAACAGCCACAAAGACTTTGATGACCAGAGAGGAGACAGGATCCAATGCGAGTATCACCAAGTGGCTTTGATGGCTTCATTTCTGCACCCATGAGTTGGAATCTTTCTGCTTGGGTTCTGGCGAACGGCTCATGTGGAAGGAGAGCGCTCCGTCAGTAAGAAAGCACCCACTAACTCGAGGGAAGAGTCCGACGTGGACGTGACATCCCTCTCATTTGCACCACTTGTATAACGCTTGAATCATTCACAATTAGATACTCTATGTTCATCAACTTATCCGTAAAATATGCAATAATGAATGCCAAACAGAGATTGTCATTCTTGGAACCCATGCAGTATCAATTCTCGAGTGTGTTTAGTGGCTGACTTCGTACTTTAACGGAGAGCGTGTCACTTTTTGGCGTCCCAACTGTCGCCTCAAAGAGCATCCAGAAGTCGAAGCCGAATGGCGTCTTCACTCGCGAAAGTGCCGCAGCCCCGCGACGCCTCCGCCCTCCCCACAGCCACGATGACCAACCTGCCACCACCCGCAGTATCCGAGCCCAACGAGCCCACAGGTGCCGCGATGCCGTTCACGGCCGTGGAGCTGGGTGAGAGCGCGCTGCTCGACCAGCTGCACGACCTGCATCGCCGGCTCGCGGCCGTGCGCCAGGACTCGCAGCGCTACAACTCGGCGGCGCGCAACATCGGCCCCATCCCGATGGCTAACGAGTCGAACAAGATCATCGTGTGCTCGCTGCAGCGCTGCGTGCGCATGGTCAAGACGAACCAGGACGACTCGTGGCAGTACATCCCGTCGGACACGGGCTTCAAGTCGGCCATCGAGTACCTGAGCGAGGGCAACAACGTGCAGTGGATCTCATGGCCCGGCGCCGTCATAGACGACTCGAGCCAGGACGGTGTGCGCCGCAAGCTCGAGTCCGAGTACAACTGCCGCCCCGTGTTCCTCACCAACGAGATGCTCGACCTCTTCCACAACCAGGTATGAGCGGACGGTAGCTCTTCAATGTGCGTTTACGCTATGCTCTCCACGCACGCAACCTTGACTAACTTGAAGCGATTGTTTGACTGTGTCGCTGCAGTTCTGCAATGAGATCTTGTGGCCGCTCTTCCACTCGCTGCCGCAGCGCTCGGACAGCCGCTTGCTCGAGAACTTTGCAGACAAGTACGAGTCGTACGTCGGCGCCAACCAAAAGTTCCTTGATGTACGTTCGTCAAAAACGCTGCGTATGTGTGTTTCTCTCTCGTTGACTTGATAATAACCCCGTGTGTCGTCTTCCATCATCTTCTAGGCGGTCTCGGAGATTTACAAGGACGGCGACTTGGTGCTCGTGTGCGACTACCAGCTCATGAATCTGCCGGGGCTGCTGCGTCGTCGGTTTCCCGATATCACGTGCGGCTTCTACTTTCACTCGCCGTTCCCGTCTTCGGAATTCTTCCAGATGCTTCCAGCACGCGAAGCGCTGCTGCATGGCGTCCTCGGGGCAGATCTCGTCGTGTTCAACCACTTCGACTACATTCGGCACTTTCTCAACGTGTGCACGCGCATGCTCGGACTGGAGTCGTCCCCCAGTCGCGTCGAGTACAATGGCCGACTGATCTCGTTGGGTATTTGTCCCATGGGCATCGATCCGCTCAAGTACGAAGTCACGTCGAGCGTGCTCTCGCAGATCGAAGCGCTCAAGAAGCAGCAACAGGACGTGAAGATCATCATTGGCGTGCACAAACTGGATTTCTGCAAGGGCATCCCGGAGATGCTCGAGGCCATGGACTACTTGTTGCAGCACTATCCTGAGTACCGCGGCAAAGTCGTACTCTTTGCAGTCGTGCGTGAAGCTGGTCGAACGGCATCGTCTCAGTACCAGATGCTGAATCGGCAGATCAATGAGCTCGTGGGTCGTGTGAACGGGAAATTCAGCACCGCCGAGTACACGCCCGTGCGGTACTTGCAGCGCTCGATTGACCACGACCAGCTCGTGGCGTTGTACAATTCCGCCGACGTCGGGATCATCACGAGTATCAAGGAAGGCATCAACCTCCAGGCCATGGAGTTCATCGCGGCGCAGAAGGACACGTGTCGCGGTGTGCTCGTGTACAGCGAATTCGCAGGATGCGCGTCGTCTTTCCAAGGTGCGCTGCTGGTGAACCCGATGCACATTGAGCAAGTCGCGGCGAGTATCGACACAGCGCTCAAGATGAGCATGACGACCAAGCGCATCCGGCATCAGCAACTGTCGCGGTATGTGAACACGTACACGTCGACGCTGTGGGCGCAGCGCATCATGTCGGCGCTGAACGAAGCTGCCGCGACGGCGCAAGAGTACAATCGACTGGAGAAACTCGACACGACCCATTTACTCGGGTACTATGAACGCAGCCAGCGGCGCCTGTTCCTGCTGGATTACGACGGTACGCTCGTCAACTACCAGAGCATGGCCGAGCTCGCGGAGCCTTCGTCTGCGCTGCTCGCAAGTCTCGAAGAGCTTTCTGCGGATCCGCACAACGCGGTGTACATCATCAGTGGACACAACAAGTCACGCTTGCAGGTACAATGTTGTCTTTCGCCATTTTGGGAGACTCGAAATTCGCTTGTTCTAACATTGAGTGATATGTTGTTGATGGTATCTTCTTCAGGAATGGTTTGGTCACTTGTCTCGCGTGGGTCTCGCCGCTGAACACGGGTACTGGTTCCGTCCAGCGGCAAAGCATCCTGCTGCAACATTTAAGGGAGAGGAGCATGACGATGCCCTCTCTGCCGAGCCAACTAAGGACGATGCGTACACTGCAATCAACGGCAATCTCCAGACTAATGACGATGGTGCGCTGTTAGATGCAGATGATGG
Organism: Globisporangium splendens; assembly: GCA_006386115.1. Taxonomy (NCBI): domain Eukaryota; phylum Oomycota; class Peronosporomycetes; order Pythiales; family Pythiaceae; genus Globisporangium; species Globisporangium splendens. The sequence goes on from VFIW01000119.1 coordinate 111,706, forward strand.
TTCGCCAGCCGCAGCGACCGCGGGGCTCGAAAGTGTGCCGTGGCAATGCATGTTCAGCGACGTGGAGCTTGAGTGGCGCGACGAAGTCGAGAGTATCTTGGAGCATTTCACGGAACGCACACCCGGGTCTTTATTGGATATCAAGGACTGCAGCTACACGTGGCACTTTCGCGATGCGGACCCAACGTTCGGTCTCAAGCAGGCCAAGGATCTGCAGTTGCACTTTGACCAGATGCTGCGCGATCGACCCGTGGGCATCGTCATGTGCCGCATCAAGAAGTACGTCACGATTCGACCGTGGCGCGTGAACAAGGGACGCGCCGTGAGCCGCATCCTCGAGTACGAGAGCGAGACGCCGTACTTCACGTCGCTCGACTTTGACTTCATCCTCGCCGTCGGCGACGAGCGCACGGACGAGGACATGTTCAACGTCGTGCAGGGAAGTAACTGCTATACGTGCACGGTCGGCCACAAGGTCAGTCGCGCGCAGTACTACCTGGACGATCCGGACGATGTGCTGCGCGTGCTGACGGCCATGACGAGTCTGCAATCGCCGGCTGACAGACAAGCGCTCTCAGCTTAAGTCTACGACGCATAGGACAAGCGTTTATTTGCAAGAGGGTTGTCTTTATCTATTTCACATCTGAGCGACAACGTGACAAGAAACAGAAAAGACAGATCATTAAGATGTTTCTTTACTAAGCAAAAGGAAAACAGGAAATTACCAAACAGCATACCTATGCATACCATGTGCCTTACTCGTCCTCGGATGACGACGCGCTGCTCTCGACTACCTGCGCTCTGGTTTTCCGTTTTGGTCGCGGGGTACGCTTGGCCTTGGGTGACTCACGTTGCACCACTTTCTTGCTACCTCGTCTCGTTTTCCCCTTCGGCTTCGGCGTCGCAGGCTCGCGTGGTGCACCACTGCTGCTGCTCACGCCACCGTCGACAGTGACTGCAGCGTCTTCATCTTCCTCTTCTCCATTCTCAGCGCGCTCCACCAGTTTGTCCAGTTGGTCGATCGCGTCCTTCATCTCGGCGGTCGTCGCAGAAGCGATGTTTCCTCGTCGAGCTTTGTTCACGAGGTGCGCGAAATGCTTCGTCACCCCGGAATCCGTCAGTGCATCACGAAGCAGCTTGCGGTTTTGTAGCAAATAGCGCAACGATTTCTCGGTATGCGGGAGTTGAGCGAGACAGAACGCCAAATCCCGCTGATGCTTCACTTTGACTGCCGACGGGAACCGCTGGCAGAGCTTCTCCACGATACTTTCGATTTGTTTCTCCTTTGTCAAGAACTGGATCAGGAAACGACTGATCGATTCGAAATTCTCATTCGACACAAGCTCACTAGATACGCACAAAACAACAAATGTTAGAAAAAAAAAAGCAAAGCAAAGCGAATCACCCAACTAATGCCATCGTACCTAGAGGACAGCTGGCCGATCGCATCGGGAAGCATGTTGTAGATCGGATTCGTCCCCTTCTTTGAGAGTTCGTGGAAGAACAGCTTTGTCATGTTACGAATACCTTCTTCCTCGTCCACCAACGAGATGGCGATTTCACTGATTTGCGCCTTCACCTTGATCATGTCGTTCAAGATCAAGTGCGAAAGCACGACGATCGTGTTCTTGCGCACATTTAAGTCGACATCGCGAAGTCGATTGTACAAATGGGTCGTCCACGGCTCAATCAAGTTTGGATACCGGTATGAGAGATCTCCCAATGCGATGATCACATCACCTCGCACTGACGGAAGCGGAGACTCCTGGAGGATCGTGAAAAGAAGCTGCAGGTGCTTTTCACAAAACTCGTCAGAGACCGCCATGAACTTGCTCAGCGCCACCACGGCGCATTCAATGAGCAGCTCGTCACCGCTGATCTCGTCGTTGCCACCTCGAAGCACGCGAATGATCAAAGGGCCGTACGTTCCGAGCAAATTGCGGCACACAATCTCCTTTTGCGTCATGTTTTGAACATACATGTCTTCTTCAGCTTCCACTTCTGCGGCGACACCAAGTTCGTCTTCCATAGCCGACACATCTTCAGGATCATTGTTCGCTTGTCCCGACGCCTCGTCCATGCTTCCAGCACGTTTGTTCAACTTTTCTTCATGCCTCACACGCAGTTTTTTCACCGAAGTCGCAAGCTTTTCGATATGCACAGCGACCTTGACTGCAACGTGGCCGACAACGAACAGGAAATGCGCGAGCTCAAAGATCGAGATCGTGTCCTCATCTTCATCTTGGAAGAGATGTTGCGCCAAGTGTCTGACGACCTCACCACAAATTTCTTCGGGCTGCTCACAGATCGAGAAGATCGCTTCAATGGTTTGCTGCGCTGTATCAAACCACGCCGACTGAGAACTCACGATTTGCATTTCCCCCTTAGGCACAAAATCCAGCACCAAGAATCCTTGCAGACGAGCGACGATTTGCTCGATCGTCTCGAGATTGACACGCTGAATGCGCTGACGAATGCTCGCATTCTCTGCGGCTTTCGAGTCCAAGTGCAAGCATTGAATGAGACGACAGGCTGCACTCAAGACGCGAGTGCTCGTGTCCGTTTTGCAGCTGACATCGCCAAATCCATTCGCGTAAATTTGACTAAGGCGATCATTCGACAAGAGCATCGCACGATCTACGCTTGCAATCATACTGAGCATGGAAAGCGCGTTGCCCAGCACTGCCGCAGGAAACGAGGTCTCGTCCACGAAATCCCACAGCGCGTTGATCACTGACATCGGGATTAGACGCTTTTGATGCAGTTCCCCGACGATTTTCTCCAGGCATGTGTATTCGGCAACGGTGCATTCATCCAAGAACTTGACGAGATTTTCTGCAATCACCTCTGGCGACTGACGGTCGGCATCACCAGTGTTGATCTGGATAAACAGTGCCGCAAAAGTATTCAGGAGCTGATCGTGCACTGATGGATCTGCGCGCCAGATCAGCGTCAGCATCTTCTTGATACCAGAGTAGGCAGCTTGCAAGTGGAACCGATACGCCTTTTCGAAAAACTGGATCGCTTCGAGGACATCAGACACCGATTTACTTCCCAGCAATTGCGTAATCAACGGCAGCGCCTTCAGCTCAAACTCATCAATAAAGCTCATTGCGTCTTCGTAGAATTGAAGAAGTCGTGCCATCGTCTTCACTTCCTGCTCGACCTTTGCCTTCTGTTGTTCATCTGACTCGCCATTGTTTTCTCCATCTGCATCGTCTTCCCCGATTTGAACATCGCCCATCGCCGCTTGCACCTCCTTCTCAGCGAACGCGATCATCTCTTCGCGCTTCTTCTTTAGTTCCTCGAGTAGTTCATCACGCTTCACGCTGTACGAATCACGCTCAAGGTTCCCCATGAACGGGTTACTCTCCAGCAACAACGTAAGAAGATGCATACTGTGACGGCGCACGACCGCGGCCTTGTCCTGCAAACGCCCCACAGCAATCAACGTAACGCGCTTGAGCATGTGGATAGGCAGCGCGCCTTCTTCGCAGAGCAGGAACCACATTTTAAGGACGTGACTGCGCGCAAACGAGTTCACATCGTGCATGCGGTCTTCGAGCACATCCAGAAGCTGATCGCGGGTGGATCGCGACAAATCACGACGCGCAGAGCCTCGATCCGCGACTGCAACAGGCGCTGCATCGTCGTCCTCGTTATCGCTTTCTGTAGCCTCACTACCGTCATCATCGTCGTCATCACCGCGATTCTTGCGCGACCGCGTTTTCTTACGAGATTGCTTCTCTTTTTCAACTGTTGTTTCGCGCTCTTGGTCGAGCTGGCTCCCCTTTTGACGGAAGTTCCACAGCAAGATCTGCGTGATGCACGTCACCGACGCGTTTCGCAACTGGTAGGACTCGGAATCCAGCAGCGCGAGCACGAAGCTCAAGTTTTCCATAATCAGGTACGGCGTCAATGTCGATAGATTCGACAGGAATGTCGAGATGTTCTTCGTGCCGATCGTGTCCTTGGAGGCGTCGCGCGACGACGTTTTCCCGATCTCGCTGATCAGATCGGCCGCAAACACCAGGTTCTCGTACTTGAAATACAGGAGCTCAACCATGTCCGCAACCCAGCCACTGAGGTGCTCGTGCGCGTAAATTAACTCGACGAGCGACGTCACGACGGAAATGTGGATCGACGGTACTTTCTGGAGACTCTTGCCGACAAGCTACGCAATCACAGCACGCAGATATATGCTTATCAGTAAGCACCTAGCATCGCGCTCATAATCACATAAGCAGCGTACATGGTACATCATGGGCTTGAGCGTCTTGCTGCGGCAAAGCGCCGTGTTCTCAAGCAATTGGAACACCACTTTAGAGTACAAAACTGCAAACTCCTACAGTAGACATAACGATTCGTGAGCAAGCGTCAATACATATCTAGAATTTCGCGAGGCAAACGCGCAAGAAAGTACCTCTTCCGGGAGATTCATCTTCCACAGCCCAAACGTTTCCGTCGCAATCGATTTCGTGAGCGCTTGGATCGCCGTCTCCACCACCCTGGACCAGTTCACGCGATTGATGGCCGACGCTTTCTTCTTCTGTTCATTGTAAAAGAACACACAGCCATATTATTGTTATGACCATCTCCAGAGTCGCAAAAAAGCAATCCCTACCTTTGCGACGATGTCCTTCTCCTGCTGCAGCAGCTGATGACTGAGTGCTGTGAGCGTCATGATCAGGAAGTACACCGACACCTTGAACGCGCTCCGGTACTGCGCGATCTCGTCCGGTTCGTTGCTGCGCTCGATGGTCGTCACGCCGTCCGTGACATTGCTCACAAACGCCGTGAGCACTTCGACGATGCGCAGCTGGATCGCCTCCGAGAACCCCGGCAGCTTTCTGTTTGTTCATAATATACACACATATGTTACGACGTCAGTACTGTCCAACCAAACGCTTATTAGCGTTCCCTTTCACACGCAATGACTTACTTGACGAGGCTGTAGCAGAAATCGAGGCACTCCTCCTGCAGCAGCTCGAGACCAGCGTCCGTCGTGGAGAGCACATGCTGCTCCAGCTTGCGCAGGCGTGACGCGACCTCCTTGTCGTTCACGTCGTCGAACGCGTGCACGTTGTGCACGTGGTAGCGCTCGGCCTTGGGCAGCTCCAGGTCCGCCAGGTGCAGCGGCACGAGGAACTCCATCGCTGCTCTTGGTCCTTCTTGGCAGTATGGGGAAAGCGCGCGAATGCAGTCGCGGTAGGGGAAACACCCCCCTCCAAGTCGATCGTACGAACTGATCATATTATGCAGGTTATCGGATAGTGAAAATATCAGTAATAATGAATGTCTGCAAATCGATGGCGCGATAGGTAGTGTCACCGGCTTAGACAGGATGGCATGCGTCATTAGTAGTTGGTTGCTTCTAAATGGGAAAAATAACGGAGACTATGTAAACACCCAGGTTGGCGGAGCTCTATGCGTGCGAATGAAGGGGACAGCGGCGGCGTCACGATACAAAAGACAAGACCTTCTCTCTACTGCTCCACGCGTGCGCGCTGGCGAGAAGGCTCGTCATCAGTGGCTTCTTGAGCGGCCGTCTTGTCATTGTTGCCGCGGTGCTTGCGCTTTCGAGATTTGCTCTTCTTCTGCGGCGCTTCGTCCTCCGTCTTGGCAGTCAACTGCTTCACTTTCCCTGCTCGTGCCTTGGCCTTAGCGGCTGCGCGTGCGGCAGCCTCAGCCTCGGCTTTAACGCGCGCAGCTTCTACCTCCTGCCATCCCGGCAGCTCCTTCTGGTAGCGTACCGCCTGGATGTGCGCTTCGATGCGCACGATATCCCGCGGGTGCTCCGTCTCGGTTACGTGGCACCAGAGTAAATGCGCCTTCTTCTCGTCCGGGTGCGCCGTGAACATTGGCGCGTAGGACGCGAACGACTGCTTCTTGGCGCGTGCGCGCTGGTAACTCTTGCCGCTGATGTACGCCGTGATGACGTCCTTGTCCGCCTTCATCTCGTGGCCCGTGGTCGTGCACCGCACTTTGCTGCCGTCGCTCGAGTACACCAAGTCGTCAATCGAGCTCACGAGCGAATCGACCGTTCCAGTGGCCGTCTTTCTGGCATTCGTCTTGCTTTTTACAACGTTGTTGTCTAGCGACGCGAGCGCTGGCCGCGATGCCTGTTGCTTTGGACTCGCCTTCGCTGGTGATCTCTTCGATGGCACTACCTCCTTCGCTGGAGACTTCATGGTCGGTGTTGGTTCCTTCGCAGGTGATTTTTTCGCTGGTGTGTGCTCCTTCGTTGAGGTTTTCTTCACTGGCGTCGGCTCCATCGCTGGTGATTTCTTCTGCACGGCTGCAGGCGCGCTCTTTGGCGGCGTCTTTTTGGTCGCAGATGCAGGTTTCGCCGTACTCTCTGCAGCACAAGTCTTCTTCTTCTCGGGTGTTTTCGTCTTCTTCGGGCTTTCTTCCAGGACACCGGAAACAGCAGCACCCGCGACCACAGAAGCAGCCTCATGGATTCTTCTGGGAGATTTAGCATCCTCTGCTGCTGCCTTTAGCACCATTTCCGTGGCCGCTTGGACCTGTTCCATGGTGCTTTTCGCTGGCGCGTCGTCGGCGCTCAAGCCGAGCGTTTGACGCACGCGCTGCTCGCCGTCCTTGGGGTTGGCGCGCACGAAGTCCTGCACATGCTGCAGGATCACGTCCGACTTGGCGTTGCCGCGGCAGAGCTGGAACTCCTTGGCGAGCGCCTGCAGGTCTTTGCGCGAGAGGGTCGAGAGGTCCACCATGGTGGCAATTGCGTGGCGCTTGTATGTACGGCAAATGCAGAAAGAGAGAGAGAGAGAGAGAGAGAGAGAGAGCGTGGATCCCCTCGTAAATGGCCTCGGGAGCTTTTCGCGAATGCGTTGTGTCCAATAACAGCCAACTGACTAGGGACATAACACCAGATTCAAAAATTCAAAAAAAGGGGTTTTCTAATAAAACGAGAACGCACACGGGCTGAAGAGAAATGTCTATATATCGACATTTTTGAAAGGAGACAAATTATTGGCTAAAACTATGCATATAATGTCAGAGTGTACCGTAGCCTCCACAAATAACGAAACTGTCCAAAACTGATTAATAGCGTCACTCTGATGTACAATTACCCTTAACAGTTAATATTGTTGACTGTATCCATTTGTCCAGGCAGTTTTTATGCATTTGATTGGCTGGAATTCCAAACCAGGTCCATTCTTATGCTTACGATTGGCTGAAAAGAACGTGATTGTGCAAAACAACGATCTTCAAGCAGTCACTGTACTGAACGATAGGGAATGCACCAGCGAGAGGACCTCGCACAGCACCAAGCGCCATTCCGCATTCTGCACCCACAGACGCAAGAGAAGAGAAGGAAGATGCTGCGGTCCATTGCGCGCGCCTCCCGCCTGCGCGCCACCGGCACCCGAAGCCTCGCCAGCAGTTCAGCACCCGACGCGCGGCCGCTGAGGGTGGGCATCGTCGGCGCCGGACGCATCGGCCTCGTGCACGCCAAGGGGCTGCAGCGGACCTCGGCCGTGCTGCACGCGGTGCGTTGCTCTACGCATTGCCGTAAGCATTGCAATCACGACAGGTGTGTATTAATCCATATGCCGGTTCTTTGTATGTGACTGTATGCAGATCTCGGACCCTATGGGAAGCAATGCCAAGGCCGCTGCTGCGCACTTTGGCATCCCAAAGTGGACGATGGACGCGTCGGAGATCATCGAGGACCCCGAGATCGACGCCGTGATCATCTGCTCGCCCACGGACAAGCACGCCGAGCAGATCGTGCAGGCCGCCAAGCACAAGAAGCACATCTTCTGCGAAAAGCCCATCGACTTGACCATTGACGTCGTCAACCACGCCATCAAAGCGGTATGCGCATGCTCCTCTTTCTCGCTTGCATATCGTGCTGAAGTAGTTTTTGTGATGCATCTGTAGGTGGAGGACGCGGGCGTGAAGATGATGATCGGCTTTAACCGCCGCTTCGATGCCAACTTCAAGCGCGTGCGCGACGCCATCGCGCGCGACGAGGTCGGCAAGCTCAACATGGTGCGCATCACGAGCCGCGATCCGGGCGCGCCGCCTATTTCGTACATCAAGGTGTCGGGCGGCATGTTCTGCGACATGACGATCCACGACTTTGACATGGCGCGCTTCCTCGTGGGTGCCGAGGTAGACGAGGTGTACGCCATGGCGCAGAGCGTGAAGCCGGAGATCGCGGCGGCGGGCGACATCGACACGGCCGTGGTGCTGCTGCGCTTCCAGAACGGCGTGATCGCGTACATCGAGAACAGCCGTGAGGCCGCGTACGGCTACGACCAGCGCGTCGAGGTGCTCGGCTCCAAGGGCTCGGCGTCCTGCGACAACAACTACGCCAACACGGTCGTCGTGTCCACCAAGCACGCCGTGCAGCGCGACGTGCCGCTGCACTTCTTCCTCGAGCGCTACATGGACGCGTACGTGGCCGAGATGGAGACATTCATCCGCGTGTGCAACGACAAGAGCGCGACGGTGCCCGTTGGCGGCAACGACGGCCGCGAGGCGCTGCTGCTGGCCATGGCTGCCAACAAGTCGCTCGCCGAGAACCGACCCGTGAAGATCGCCGAAGTGCGAAAGTAATGTGTCTATTGACCTTTGTGTGGAGTAGTCCTCACTCATCCAGGAGACTGTTTTACAGGAATTTTGACCGCATCGAGCGAGGACTTTCAGGGATAGTGTCTAATCCAGCCGGCGCCGAGCTCGACATGCGCCGCAGCATTTTCTTCAAGTGCATGTGGTCGGCTCGCGTCGCGATGTTCGCTTCAATCTCGTTAAAGTCGATCTGCAGCGTGTCATCCGCAAGCGGGATCCGCGTGTTTCGAATCAGATCCTCGAGCTCCTTCGCGTCGTCCGCAGCGTGCTTCTCTCGTGTTTCCCTGTTGCCCCTGCGACGCGAAGTGTCCTCGTCGAGCATACTTTCGACGTAGAGTTCGTTGAGAATCGAGCTACCACCGCTGCCTCCAGGTAAGTGGTTGAACTGCACGCGGTACTCACGTTGCTCAAAGACGCTCGCTTTCTTCCGTTGGAGCGAAAATTTGTACTGGCCGCCGATGCGCACGACCGAGAGCAGCGCAGCAAACGTCTCGGCGATCTCCGTCTCGCTCGCCTTTTCCAGGATCGGCGTCTCTTCTTCGAGCAGCAGCAGCGCGATGATCTCAAAAAAGGTGGAAGTACACGACTCGAACCCGTTCATCCAGCTCGTCGTGCATGGGCTGATCGAAGCGCGAGAGTGGGTTGCTGTCGTTGCTCGCGATGCGCGATTCGTCCTCGACGCCATGCATCTGGACCTGCACGATCGGCGGGTCCTTGGACACGCGAAGCACGAGCTTGAACGTGAGCCCGTGGCACTTGCACGTCATCTCGTGGTGTGGCGCGACGATCTGCATCTTGTACTGCATCGCCTGCGTCACGGCAAACTGCTTCTGGTGGTGCCGGTCGAGCAGCTCGACGTTCTTGCGCACCAAGTAGCCCCGGTACTGCGCCTTGATCTTGTCGACCGCGACCTTCTTCTTGAGGAACGCTCGGCGGATGATGAACGTCTTGGACTTGCTCTGGATCACTTTGACTGCGGTGTCCTTGCTGAAGTTTTGTGATGGCGGTGCCTCGAGAGCTACTTCGGGGATGTACGCTGGCACTAGATCGGCCGGGATCTCGACAGCAGCAGTGACTGAGTCACTTTCGTTCGTTGCTTCATTCACGAGCGCGACTTCTGTCTTGGTATCTGCAGCGTCTTCAGAGTCGGCGTCATAGTCGTGCTCTGTGATCGACTCTGCTTCGCAATCCTGAGCACGTACGAGTGTTTCTAGCAGTGTGTCCACCTTGCCGTCGCTGGCACGTTCCTCTCCCTGCTCGACATCACCGTCAGACTTGTCGTCGTCGTGACTATCACTACTGCTGCTGCTCTCACTGCTGCTAGAACTCGAGCTGGAGTCGTCGTCTTCGTCGCTTCCCGACGCCTCTTTCAGCTCTCCACCGATCCTGTTGCTCGCGTCAAGTTTCTTCTTTTTCTTCCTCTCGTGCTTCTTTTGCGCCTCTTTCATCGCGTTCAACTCGGCTTGCAACTTGAGCACTTCACTGAACAGATACTGTTCTTTCAAGTTGGTCGCATTGCCGTTGGGGCCGCCTACGAGCATCCCGTGGTGGCTTCGTCTCCTGGAATCCTTCAGCGTGCGGATCTCGTCCAGCGAGTGGACGACGATCTGTCAGTACTTTTCCACTTTGGCGCTGAGCACGATGCTCTGTCGTCTCAGGATCTCCTTTTCAGGATCGCTGCTGGTCCGCATGGTGTCCGACACTGTGCTCAGTGGATGCAGCGCCGTGTCGGTGCTCGATCCAACCTTTTGGCTCGTTCTCCCCTTCGACGGCGGCATCTCCAGATTTTCGCGAGCGACTGGTGGTGAACACCATACGAACTCGATCGCGGATTCTCGCTGTCGTCCATCTCGACGCTCGTTTTCATGTGTGGAGTGGAGACACCCACGGTTGGTACGGCGAGTGTGTCAGAGTGCAGCGACACTGAAAACCGATTCAAATGCGTCGAGTCGGTCGGATCCGATACCTTTGAGAGCGGCAACGCCGTCAACGCCGCCATCGGCTGCAACGTGAGGTTCTCTAGCGCGACGACTTCGCGCTTCTGGTACTCCTTGGCATGGTTCAAGAGCGCTTCGAGCTCCTTGATGCGGCTGTTGGCCTCGATGAACTCCGCTTCCGTTGTCGTATTCATTTCTTTGCTGCCCAAGATCGTCGCCTTGCGCAGACTCAACTCCACGGCCGACAAGTTGCGATCCCGTTGCAGCAGCCGCAACGACACTTCCAAGTCTTTGACTTTGTCGCACAGCTTCTGCTTTTCCTCGTGGTGCCGTGCGATCTTCAGCTCGTACTCGGTCTTGAGGTTGTGCACGACTTGGTCCCGCGCAGCCTTGAGCGTGCCTGCCTCGCCCTCTCTCCATTCCTTAAACTTGTGGCGCGTCTCGGCGATGCTGCACATGCAAAGACTGGGGTCGTACTTTTCCGGAGACGAACTTAACGAGGTGCGCACTTAACGAGAGGAAGGAAGATAGGAGGGTTGGTCTGGTCTGGATGGGCGCTTGGCAGTTGGAGAGTAGATTGAGAAGTGAGTTAGAATGCGCTGCTCGCGCAGCTAGCTACTCTGGGCTACCCTAGGGGCTCCCTCTTACTTCTCCTAGTGTCCTACGCCTCTTTTTCTCCTTTTTCTCTTACTGGATTTTTTTCTTTTCTTTGCATTGTTCTTCAACTAATTCACTACTTCAATGGGTTCTTACTGGCCTCACACTGGCCTCATATATGCCTTACCTAGAGTTTATATAGACTTTTGTATACTATGTATATACTTCTTTTTCTGGCGACATACCTGTCGCACTTAGCAGCTGGACCGTATTCATCTGGGGCCTTACATCCTCCTCGATTTGATTTCTCGTTGTCGTTCTTTGAAGTCGGCAACGAGTTCGGTCCAGTGGGCAACATGACGGATGTCTCGTTCTCTTTCCCATGTGGCTTCGTGTTCCGTCTCACCATGCCACTGGACAAGCCATTCTGGCTGTCGATTGAACTGACGTTTCTTCAGCACCTTCTCCACGATCTGAAGATTGTTCACTGAATCGTCCATGACGAACTTCGACGACTTTGGAATGGGACGACTCAGAAACTTGTCTGGTGTTGGCACGTAGTGCGAGAGAACATCCACGTTGAACGTTGGGTTGATTCGCTTCATGTGGGCAGGAAGTTTCAACTTTGCAACATTCGGGTTTATCATTCGAATGATCTCCAAGGGACCAATTTTTCTTGCAGCGAACTTGGCACGTTTCATATCTGTTTCGCTTGCAGCATGTTTCAGCGATACTCGACTAGTATCTAGCATCACAAGGTCGCCTGCTTTGAACTCAACTTGATGGACACGGCGTTTGCGGTCATAGTATTTCTTCTGCGTTTCTTGCGCCTTTATCAAGTTCTTGCGGGCAAGTTCCACTATCTTCTGGCGTTCCTCGGCAAAGATCTTTGCGTACTCTGCGATGCCTCTTTCTTCTGCTTTCGAGTTGATTGTCTGTTCCCAAACGTTTCGCTCTTTACGTCCTGTATCGATCTCGAAGGGAGAGAATCCTGTCGAGGCACTGATCAAGGTTGTGTGCGCGTATTCGGTCATTCCAAGGTGTTGAACCCAGTCGGTTCCTTGATACGAGACCATACACCTTAGCGCATCTTCTACAACCAAGTTCTGACGTTCGGTCTGACCATCTGCTTGAGGTCGGTGCGATGTTGTCATACTGAGTCTGATACCCATAAACTTCATCAAAGAAGTCCAGAACTTCGACGTAAACTTGCTATCACGATCACTGTTGACGACTTCCGGCAAGCCGTGATGATGTACAATTGTGTCGAAGAACACTTTGGCTGCTTCGGGAGCACCGTCCTTGGCGTGAGTCGGCGCATACTTCGCTCGCTTCGAGAGCTTGTCAACAACTGTCAGGATTGCATCGTATCCTTCTGACAGAGGTAAGCCAGTGATGAAGTCCATTGACACCACTTGCCAACATTGTTCAGGAATCGGAATTGGCATCAGACGTCCATTCTTGCGCTGACTATCATGCTTCCAACGAGTGCACGTTTCACAAGTCTTTACATACTCTTTCACGTCTTGTTGCATCGTTTTCCAATAGTACCATTGAGCGGTACGCAGGAAAGTACGGCGGCTGCCGGGATGCGCGGCAATTGGCGAGTCGTGGTACTCGGAAATGATTCGTGTGCGCAAGCGGTCATTGTCTGGGACGCAGAGTCACTTCATTTTGTTCGAGGAATTAACGAAGAGTAACTCGTCGGTTTTCGTAAAGTTCGATTTGTTGTCTTCATCAGACCAAACTGCTTTGAACTCTGGATCGGCTAGGTACCCTTTGTAATGGGGCGCTATTCACAACAGTCCCCAAAACACGGCACACACGCTTGTGCGACTTGAGGAAGCGATCTCCCGACTTGGAGGGAGAGAAGAACGACTTGAGTACTTGAGAGAAAATTTGCAACTGAATTGAAATGCTTATGGTTCCTGTCGCTACTTGTAAATGAACCCCAAGGGATCATACACGTTTTATAACTAAAACCTAAACATACACAATAAAACCTATGAATATGATATATAAAACCTTGGGTACACTGAGGTTGAACCTACGAGATCTTCGAGAAGCTTGAACTTGAAGTCCCGTGGAAAATTCCCTGCAAAGTGAATGGCTACAGCCACTCACTTTAGGTGGCAGAGACACGTTGGCCTCATCACCTGTGCAGTTTCCCAAGTAGGAACCATCACTCAGTACTTGATTAGTACATGGATGTCATCACTCTGTACTGATTAGTACATGTGAACAACATTGTGCACTGATCAGCACAGAGAGCGCTCGTGACGTCATGGGATGACGTCACATGTGCATGTGGGGACTGTCGTACTGTAATCCCTTTGTCATTTGTCTCTCCACAACGCACACTGAAGGTGGTGTGTGGCACACTAAATCTGGGAACAGATCCACCTTCATGTAATGGCTAGGTATAGCCCATTACATCATCCCCTCCTTAAAGTCACAAGTACCTTGCGTACTTTTGCAGACCTTTCGGAGCAGTTCACTTTCCAATCGGCCATGAAGCGACCAAGCGACCAAGTGAACCGTGAAGAACGTCCTTTGCCCAAGCGACAGCAGACAGCTCCAGAACTCTTCGACATATCTCCCATTCTGAAGAAGAAGGGGGATCTCGAGTTCTACAAGGAGCGGTTCTTCAGTTGGCGTCGGATCAACGATCGCGATGATCCGAACCAACACATCGCAGCCCAGCGAGACTCATGGCGAACATTTGTTCGTCTTGAGAACGAGAACAAGATGGAGCGTCTTCTTCGTCGTGGCAATGCTCGTGCCGAAAGAAGAACTCCCGATGACGACAGAGCGAATCCCAGCTCTGGTCGTCGTAGTGTCGTCCCTGGCGACGCTACAAGCAGTTCTCGTAGCTGCGGACCACGTCGGGAACATCAGACTCCAATGTCTGACGTGGCTCCCACGTGTCCGAGCTCGGTGGATATCCACGCCACCGAACTCTGTAGAAGCGTTGATGGTTCAACTGCTTCTTTCCTCGACGATGAGTCGGTCGATCTTCATGATCAACAATCGACTCAACCACCCAACGATGCTCTCCCTGAGAGTCTAACAACGGGGGTGGGGCTGAACGAGAAAACGATTGAGCGACTCTGGAAGTGGAAGAGTGCTCATCGTGGGCAAATCGAGGCTTTGCAGCAGCGTTGTTCGACACTTGAGGAACGCTGCGAGAGTCTCGAAAACCTTGTCGCCGATCATGAGTCAAAGATCGATGTCCCGACAGAAGGTTGTACCCAGTGTTCGGCTTTGGAGTCCCGTTTCGAGGAACGGTTCCAACAAGTTCAGGGCGAACTTGTC